>CAKAOJ020000109.1:1040000-1534559 GCA_916701645.2 Sebastolobus alascanus
AAATATTGTCCAGCTGATGTGCAAAAGTTCACAGTATAAATAAATAGATGTGATATATGTGTAATCAGTTATGTTCCTCAAACTAAATTTTGCATCACCACTGTAACATAGTATAGTTACATAACACACTGGTCTAACTCAGCTTTAACCCTGCAGCACAGCCCGCTGCCATTTCTCTTGTTGTATTAATACATCCCCCTGTTTCTTTTTTCAATTATTCCTCTTCACAGGGTTCAGTCTGCACAGCAGTTTCAAGCTCTCCAGGCCCAATATTCAGGCTTGAACCACAACCACCAGTCTCACTACCCGGAGGGGCAGACAGGAGAGCCAGCCATGGCACACATGGCTTATCCAGAACCCATGATGGATCAGCAGGAACCAGCCAACCTGGCAAAACGTACTATGATCCCCTTTGAGCACCCTCACTGTATATAGATCAGCTGGTTCTGGGTCAGGTCCCAGAATTAATAATTTATCATGTTGACTCAGTGTGCCAACAATAGGTCTGCACAATTCTACCTATACGATAGGATCTAATGACATTTAAGTGACAAGTGCAAGTTAAGTGCCTTTCTGAAATAATTTTTGAGTAGTATTGTGGTTTGCATGGCAGTTTGATATGATTCAGGACTCTCCAAAAGGCACTGTCTTCTGTCAACAGTTCAACAAAGTGCTGGGGCACGGGGAAGGGTTCAGACAGTTCATTGTTTTGATATCACCTCTCTTTTCTTGTAGCCCCAGCCAAAAAGAGAGGCAGAGCAGCTCAGCCCAAGGAGCCCAAGGCACCCAAACCACCAAAAGTCCCCAAGGCACCAAAGGCACCAAAGCCACCAAAGCCACCTAAGGACCCAAATGCACCTAAAGCCAAACCCGGTCCCAAGCCCAAGAAGGCCACTGAGGCTCAGGCAGATGGCAAGCAAGAGAAGATTGATGACAGCTTCAAGAAGGTGAAGAGGAAATTTGACCGCTTCAAGGGAATGTCAGAGGAGGAAGTCATGACGAAAACTCTACCAGACCTGCTGGAACACAACCTGGACTATGTCATTGTAAGAATCCCTGTTCAACTGTTTAAGAGTGGAGCCAAACGCTGTGCTATCAGGGATGTATTTTTGGGTTTGTAAGCTTGAAAAAAATGCACTGCTTTTTTTCCAGATTGGTATCAATCCAGGACTGATGGCAGCTTTCATTGGACGGTGGTTTCCAGGTCCTGGAAATCATTTTTGTAAGTGACCTGATAAGAATGATTTTGAGTTGTATAGTAGTAAAATGGTCCCTGTGCTGGTTTTATAGAAATTCTTAAAGGAGTGTGTGATCCTGTACTATCTTTGCAAGACCCAGTTTGAGTTTTAGATCTTAAGAGTGAAGACATATTTTGTGAAGTGAGGTTATACAGGTTCAAATTAAAAACATGTATTGGCTAGAATTGATTTTTACCTTTCTCGTCCCATGTATTAAATGAAGATCAAGCAGGATGCTGTGACTTTGACACCGTTAACTTAAAAAAAAAAAAATCTGTTTTTGTTAGCCAGAGAGAGATGAATGACTGAGTAACTGTAAATTTCAGGGAAGTGCCTGTTTCTGTCTGGATTTACTGAGGAGCAACTCAACCACATGCATGACACCTCCCTGCCTGTCAAGTACAAAATGGGCTTCACCAACATGGTGGCCAGAGCAACGCCAGGGAGCAAAGACCTCTCGAGGTAGGTCTATAGACTGTTGGGGGGGGGGAAACATGTGAGACATATCAGTGGCATCGCTGATAGCTTTAATAGCTAGCTTTAATTGATGAAAATCTATATTTAGGGCAAACGGGGAATCCTGAGTTGTGCTAAAGTTGGATGAGCAAACGGGAGTCATAATGGCCGAGTTTGTTAGACTGAGATTCCTGTTAGCTTTGTTGTAACACTGTATTGTAACCATTTTTCTTTTGATTTCATCTCAACAGTAAAGAGTTGCGTGAAGGAGGCAAAATTCTTGTAGAGAAGCTGAAGAAATTCACCCCTCTTATTGCTGTTTTTAATGGAAAATGTAAGCAATCTTCCACTGCAGAACTACAATAAAATTATTCGTTAAAGGGAATTAAAGTAATAATATTCAGTTTTTTTCCCCGCAAGGCATCTATGAAATGTTCTGCAGAGAGATGTTTGGTAAAAAACCAAAGAAACTTGATTTTGGTTTGCAGCCACACAAGATCCCCGACTGTGACGTGGTGAGTACCCGACTGCCTCATTATCCTCAAATATTGATTAAAGCCTCATTTACCTAATTAGCCTCTCAAAAATGAATTCATTTTCTAGATTCTTGGTTGACTAATGGTTCAAGTCTTATCTTATCTTTAGTAAAATGAATGGGTCAGATCAGTGCAGAAGTATTGATCTGAAAGTCATTTCCCCTCCACAGGCTCTGTATCTGATGCCTTCATCCAGCGCTCGTTGTGCTCAGTTCCCTCGCGCTCAGGACAAAGTCCACTTCTACATCAAACTGAGGGAGCTTCGAGATCAGCTGAAGGGTCTCCGAAAAGCCAAAGAGATCGAGGAGGTCGATTACTCATTTGACCTGACGAAGGCGAAGGGTAAGCACGGTCACGTATGAATGGACGCGTGTTATGTTTGTACTAAAGTTATCCAACCTGTATTTAAGTGTCATGGCAGTTAAACATCTTTTTTCTTAAAGTGAAACCCCTTCTAGTGTATTAAAATACTGTATAAAGTCTAATAGGCATTGACAGTAGTAGCATCATTTGCTTGATATCTTGTGCGTTTCAGTACATCCTGATATTAAAATCCTGCCTTTACTTTGATATCAGGATCCAGTTCAGGTCATGTTTGGAATTTACTCTTACCTTCTTTATTTCCCCATCAACAGAGGATGCCAAGAGGATGGCGATAAAGGAGGAGCAGTACGATCCTGGTTATGAAGACGCCTTCGGTGGAGCGTATGCAGAGAGAGGACCTGAAGGGGAAAAGGCTGAAAGCCAGACCAACGGTCACTGTACATTCTCAACTGTAGAAAACACAAGCACAGGTAAACACACACACACTCACACAGTCAAGTGTATTCCACTAGTCACATTTTATTAAATCCATTTTAGGTTGTTGGAATTAAACAGCCATTGTAATGATGAGGGTGCTGCATGATGTATGTCCAGAGTCAGACACAAATTTAATAAAATTTTTCTGTTAAGGTAAATATTTCTGAAATGTTTCTTGCTCAGCTGTGATTGGAACAATCAGCTTGTTTACAGGAACTTAAAGGAATACCTCACCCCCAAAATGACAATTTGTATATGAATTCCTCACCCCGTGTTACCTTGACTTCTTGAAGAAAACTTTTCTCGCATGCCTCCACGCTGGACGAAGAATAAAAAAAAAAACAGAAAAAAGTCTTGATGATTTGAAGTTAATGGGGGACCCGTTTAACAGCAAAACTATATCAAAATATCCGTTTACTAACTCTCATACAACTTGTGCAGTATAATCGAAGTGTCATTTATCCAGTCGTATGCTCACTACTTCCCAAACGCATGCATCTTCGCTAAAACCTTACAATTTAAAACGCTTCTGCTTAAACAGGCTCACGCTTGCAGAGGCGCACTACCAGTCCGTGGGAGTCCAGAAGAGTCTGAAGTGTTTTAAATAGTAAGGTTTTAGTGAAGATGTTGTTGTTAAACACAGCCCATTTATCGCCAGCTGCAACCAGGCTTAAATCACCTGGGTTCTCAGGTGTTCCCAGTTGCGCTAACGATCACCTGTATAGAAAACACAGACAGGTGAATCACCCAGCAAACTACATGACACCACAGGGGGCATCACAGTGAGTAATTGATATATAAATGGTCATTTTGTGGGTGAAGTATTCCTTTAAGTAACCGGATTTTCTGCAGTTAGCTGACTTATTAAACATCATGTATACTTGAAAATCTGTAATCAGGGTAGGGGATCAGAGAAACCTTATTTCCTCTAGCTAGATTCCTCCTGGAGAAACAAACTTTCTTAGCCATGTAACAGAGTTTCTAATCAGCTTTTTAAAAGTATGCAGGAATATGACGAGCCTGCCCGCCCTTTAACGAGTAAGCAATGCTTCCAAAATAAGGTCGGGGAGATATCAAATTACTGAGCTGCTGCGTGGATTTACAGTAACCAGGTTGACCTACAGTATATCCTGCATAACATGATTTCTCAGAGTAACTGGTTTCCTGTGTGCATGAAAGCAAACTCATTGAAAAAAGGGCCAAAGCTCATGATTAGTTTATTACAAGGGACAGTTAGAAAGCTAAATGTGAGCAACACGGACAATTTTCATGTTGGCAACAATTTGTTCTCCTGAAGTTATTCAGTATCTTGAAATCAATACTGTATCCTTGCTCTAGAGTTGCTATTATGTATCTGACAGATCAATCAGAATAAACTAGGGCTGTCAATCGCTTAAAATATTTAATTGCATGATTGTCCATAGTTAATCGTGATTAATTAATCACACATTTATCTGTTCAAAATGTACCTTTAAACATAGAGATTTCAAGTATTTAATACTCTTATCAACATGGGAGTGGATAAATATGCTGCTTTATGCAAAGGAATGTATATATTCATTATTGGAAATCAATTAACAACACAAAACAATGACAAATATTGTCCAGAAACCCTCACAGGTACTGCATTTAGCATAAAAAATATGATCAAATCATAACATGGCAAACTGAAGCCCAACAGGCAACAACAGCTGTCAGTGTGTCAGTGTGCTGACTTGACTATGACTTGACCCCAAACTGCATGTGATTATCATAAAGTGGGCATGTCTGTAAAGGGGAGACTCGTGGGTACCCATAGAACCCATTTTCATTCACATATCTTGAGGTCAGAGGTCAAGGGACCCCTTTGAAAATGGCCATGCCACTTTTTCCTCGCCAAAATTTACCGCAAGTTTGGAGCGTTATTTAGCCTCCTTTGCGACAAGCTGGTATGACATGGTTGATACCAATGGATTCTTTATGTTTTCTAGTTTCATATGATGCCAGTATCTTCACTAACTTTAAAACTGAGCCCGCTACAACCTAAAAATCTCAAGTTGCGTTTATGCGTTAAAGAAATTAGTGGCGTTAAAACAAATGTGTTATCACTTTGACAGCCTTAGAATAAACACAATAAACATCAGTTGTGTCACATGACCCTCAGCTCAGAGCTTCAGTCTGTGTGTTGTCTGTCTTCAGAAGGAGCACAAGAGGCGACCACATCACAAATACCAGAAGGCCAGCTCCCGGACGGACAGTGGATGACCCAGTCCTTCGCAGATCAGATCCCAGACATCGACGGGGGACCAAAGGACGTCAGCGTATAAGGAAAAGACTTCTTCTGTCGGGTTTTAGATCGTTTTCCTTTTTATTAGTGTCCGAGTGGAATATACACACACATAGATGGACTTTTTTAGAGGTTTTTGCAGAATATTCTTTCTGCACTTTTTATTTTGTTTGTGGTCTTGTATTCATGTATGATGATCATCTTCACGGCAGTCTTTTTAAATATGTGAAATCAGGGACTTGACAATGACGCTCGACTGTCCTGGGAGAAGGTCATGTATTTAAACGTTTGTGTTGCCTTCGTACTGTACTATACTGCACTGTGATGCAGTGAAGTGTAAACATTCACGTCTACTGGTAGATGAAACTCCAGATGGTCATTTTATAAGCTTGATTGATCAGTGTGAGCCTATAAGATCCTCTAATTGAGGATTCAGCTAGCATTAATGTTTTACATTCATGGTGCTATGAACTGACCACGATGCAAAGTGATCACTGGATGAAACCAGACTCATCATGTACAATAGAGATTCCACACGGAGGGAATTTCCTGGCAAGCCTTTCAATATAATGTTACAGGTTATATTTTAATCTTTTATCATCACTTTTTTTTTTGCTTTAGGAATTTTAGAATTATGTTTTGTATGTTTATGAAAATGTCATTCACAAGGAATTTTATGAAACAATTGTCCATTAAAATGTCTTGATGATGCTTTTTCTATATTCTTGGATTACCTTTCAGTCATTTTAAGTGTCATGCAGCTTCGTGGGTAAACTTAAGAGTATAGTAAGGATAGCTGAGGTGTTTTATTTTGTAGAGAATATATAATAAAAGAAAACAACATAAAAGAGAAGGGTTGACATGCAACAAAGGTTGAACGCTAGATTCTGAAACATGTAACATGGTTTAGCACCTTTGACCACTGAGCCCCCCCAAAGATGCTTCAGAAGTAAATTCACATATTTGACAATGTTAGACATATAACTTCAACATCTTATGACCAAACTAGCTGACTTTTACATATCTTTAAATAGACACTTTTTTAATTTTTTTAATTGGTTTTGAATGTACATTTTACAGGATTTAAAGGTCCAGTGTGTAGCTTTTAGGGGGATCTATTGGCAGAAATTGAATATAATATTAAATATCTTTTCTTTAATGTATAATCACCTGAAAATACGAATCGTTGAGTTTTCATTAGCTTAGAATGAGCTGTTGAAATCGGAGCGTGTCCTCTTTACCATGGATGTATAAAGAGAACTGGATACAGCGCTGGAGACGGGCTCCCGTTTATTCTTATGAAAGTTGCTCAGTGGCGCATGAAGCCAAAATGGCTCAACTGCCGAGTGATAAAGTACCCAGATCATCCAGCGATCTTCTGCCTCCATTGGGCCCATAGAGCAGACGCAGTAGCGTTTCCTTTAACTCCTCCTCCGAGCCCTCGGTCTGGGTCTCATTCACATGAATGGAGGAAGGAAAATAATTCTGGATTCAGCTATTAGTGCGTTTCACAACTTTTAGGACCTAATGATTTAAATAAGTGCTATTAGAGGGTTCATGTTGATTTACCTCAAAATAATTATCCGCTGAGTTACAGACGTGTCTTTCCCAATGTAAGTCTATGGGAAAAAGTCTTTTTGGGCCCAATGGCATCACGAAAGTTGTAGTACCGCCGTTTGGCCACTACAAAACTTTGCTTCAAAGCCTGGCACTCTTCCTGGGGGCTTGCTCTTCACGGACTCCGCTTTGTTGCACTGCCATGTTTCTACAGTAGCCCAGAACGGACAAACCAAACACTGGCTCTAGAAGGGGCCAATTCGCGTTTTTGTGTCGGCCATCATAGTTCTCCTACACGCTTGGCACACGGGAGAAGTTTCAGTTGGTTGCAATCTGCAACCTCACCACTAGATGCCACTAAATCCTACACACTGCACCTTTGATTTCAGCCCAACCTTTCGGGTGAAGTCTGTATGATATATTACTCGCTCTACTGTCATGGGGCTGGAGTGCTTTTAAACACACTTAAAGGAAATTAATCAAGAATCTTTCTGCTTGTGATCCTCCTCAATGAGGTCAGAGGTCAAAATCAGCTGCAGGTGAAGATTTCAGTGCCTCAAGAACTCTCCAGCAGCATTACATAGGAGCTTGTTACTGCCCTGCTATACTACTGACAAAACAGTATCCTGCACTTGCAAGTCACATACTCGATAAATAAAGTTAAAAAAATCTTCATATTAATAAAAGATTATTGCAATTCTTGTATGACATCCTACTAAACTCACATCATCTAATGAAAATATTTCTGTAACAACAAAATTGTGAACTTGTAATACTATAGCGGCGATATTTTGTGAACTGAACCTAGAAAAAGGCCCTAAATTTATTTTTATACAGTTTCGATGAAAACCAAATATTTGCAATGAGGTGGCTGCATTTAGCATATAACCCTGGATACCAACTTTGCTTTAGATTTCTTCTCAGCTCTTGAACAAATTCAGTCTCTGGAATGATTTCATAAATAAATATCAATTTGGCTACTCTATTTCTGATTGATCCAACATAAGTGATAAATATTATATTCCATTCATAAAAGGTTTTACATTTGCAATTCTAAACAGTCCTTTTTTCTGCCTGGTTTATGGTTGATGACGTGTCCGTTGACTTCTGAGGTTTAAAGTCGCCTTACCATATGCAGGTGTATCGGGGGAGAGGAAGTTGGATGAACAGGTAGAGGTGAGGGAGAAGAGGTCCAGGTTACCGTTGTTGTCCCAGTGAAGAGTTTTGTTGGAATTTGGGGGGATTGTTGAGGTCAAAGGTTGAATGTTTTTGTCTCCTCCTGTCTTGTTACTGAGGTCGGAGTTAGAGGACCTGCTGCTGCTTCTGCTGCTGCTTCTGCTGCTGCTTCTGCTGCTGCTGCTGCTGCTGCTGCTGCAGGGCTGCTCTTGAAATGCTCTGGAGAAAACAAAGATGACAAAAATTAGCATCTTAGTAGGGGTTTTGCAATGATATTATCTATTTATAAAGTGTTGATAGTTTGGCAAAGACTTGTGTATGTAAAGAATAACTAATAATTACCAACCCAATAACATTGAAATAATTAATTTGATAAACTCAAGGTTAAAAAAAAACTTCAAAATATGATATTTGCAAGTGCACACACCTGTTGAGGTCCTTGCCTTTGCTGCTCCATGTCTGCCTGCAGAGATCTGCACTCGACGTTGACAGTGATAATATCATGCTGTTACAAAAAAAGACCACTATAAGTGTCCAAGTTCATTTCCCAGTGCAGAAAATGACATTAAGTGACTGGATGATTAGACCATTTTACCTTTTGGTGAGTAAGAAGCTCAGCTCAATGGGCAGCATGAGGAGAGTCAGCAGATACATGAGCACTCTCACTGGGAGGAACTTAGTGAGCTGAGACCACCGAGTGTCGTCACCTTGACTGTCCCTGCACGCCTTACACAGCACTAACAGACACACACACACACACACACACACACACACACACACACACACACACACACACACACAATGTGTACAGTGCTAACAAAATAGTTAAAATTGGTTAAGTGAAATGATTTTTTTTTTTTCCTTTTTTTTTTTTTAAATCTAAAAATTAAAAAAATTAAAAGTTGTCAGTGCATATGTATTCACCCCCTTTACTATGAAGCCCCTAATTAAGATCTGGTGCAACCAATTACATTCTGAAGTCACATAATTAGTTAAATAAGGTCCACCTGTGGTCCACCTGTTCTGAACGGCCCCAAACAGATCAGAGAATCTCTTTTTTTCTGGATCTCATCTACACATTTTTCTTGGTGTCTATTTTTTTGTGTAATAGATTTAATTTCATGCAAGAATGTGCATTTTTATTTTAATTTTTCATTTTAACCTTGAAATTACCACTTACAATGTGTATCTCCAGTGGTGATCTCCACAGAGTAGCTTCACAGGAGTATGTGGTGGTTAAGTGCTTTGCTCAAAGATTTAGGGCAGACAGGGCAATCATTATTCTCTTTTCCTTTGCATCCTGCCTCCGGATTTTGAACTAGGAACAAGTTTGCATCCAATAACCAAAAACCTCTAATTTAATCCTACCTCTTACCCTTTATGATGCTAACCCCTGTCTTTGACTTACAAACCCCTGACACGTGTCCTTCTTACCTTTCTTGATGCCAGCTGGGAGGTTCTCTGTGACTTTCAGGCCCAGCCACCAGTGATCTTCCTGATGAGGGTTTGGACCATTTAACGGAGTCTTCTTGGACTCTGCTGCTTCCTTCACCAGCTCACAACAAGCAGGTTGGACTACGTCCGTCTCCGCCATCAAACTGGGGGGAAGACACTGCGTTCCAAGCAGATCTACAACAGACAGTTTACTAATAGCATTTTTCAGTTGTTACTACATGGTGTTAACCAGAGAAATCCAAGACTCAGTCGTGAGGAGGATGAAGGTGGAGGAACTCACCTCTTTCTCTCAGGAAATGAAGAGCATCCATGTAGCCGTTGTGACAGATCTCAGCCAGCTTCTGTCAAAGACAAAAGTGGAAATGTTTGTTTGCTCTTCTTTTGCATTACAGAGAACAGTTTACACATCAAGATTCATTTGTCTTTTGAACTGAATACATTCATTTTCTTGGTGTGACAGCGTAGAGAAGTAGAGAAGTGTTTATGTTTAAACTCCACTGTTTTAAAGGAGAAGCACCCACCTCAGGTGTGGGAGGGAGGAAGGACGTACAGACCCGATGCACGTTGCCGGTGTTGACCTGGATGCTCACGTTGCCGTAGTTCACCTCGAAGAGGTTGAAGGTACCCTCTCTGGGGCAGATGTCGCTCTCGCCGGAGAACGGGGCCATAGCGATGGTGTTTCTCTGCTCCATCAGAGGCATGTTGTTGCTCAGGGCTCCATCCATGTAGTGCTGAAGAGAAAGAAAGAGATATGACTGGATGTAGATGACTGTCAAACTTACCTCAGTACCCTGCTGAATACATGTAGGTATGTGTTGCATGAACTGTATCTTTGTCTTTATATAAGAGGCATGTGTAGTGTTACAATGGAAATGGATTACCACTCATGTGTTCAGTGCATTTAAGGAATTATTTTGACATGATGTTTTTTGGTGTGCTTTCCCCTCTATCTGTGTATTCTGCTTCAATTACTGATTTCCTACATTACCCAGAGTACCTTCTGCAACTCTAAAAGGGAGAAAGGCGCTAAAACAGTGTTTCAGACAGAGGGTGAATACAGGTATATTCGAACAGACAGTATGAGAAAAATAAAATGTTTTTTGAAGATTAAAGCATGTAAACATGTTCTAGTAGAAACCTAAAATACAAGCATGAACCTGAAAATGAGAACGATATGTCCCCTTTAAAGAAGAAGTGTGAACGTTTAGCTATAACTTTAAAGTGTCAGTAGAGAGAAAAATAACATAGTAAGAAAAAATGCACCAATCTTTAGTGGTGACAAAAAGCTAACTTGAAATATGTCCTCTCGCAGCAATGCATTCTGGTCTATTGAGGCATAATACTGTCAGTGAAGAAACTGGTATGGCTGTTGAACATGGATGCAGAATGGCAGCTCTAAAAGAACACCCAGTGCTTTCATCACACCAAAAGTTTGTATTAAAATTATGTTTAAAGCTAAAAAAAAAAAATGTCATACTCCATCGTAGTTGTGTTACAAGTATTTCCCAGGAGTAAAATAACCAGAAAAGGGCCCAGATATACTATTTTTTCCCCTTCTCCGTGCACCATGAAGTAGGTGAAGTTGTGCCAGAAATCCCTACTCAGATTTTTTACTTAAAGCCCCTATTTATAGGCTTTAAAACATTCTAATGATAGGGGCTTTAACTTAAAAAACACAGTAAAACCATATTGTATAACCATTTCTTTCTAATCCTCTCAAAACTTCACTTAACAAATAAACTTTCTCACCACTCCACGGTATGAAGGTGGGATGAAACCACAGTAAACAGGGAAAAAGCAGCTGCACATCAGAGCCTGCAGGTAGACAAAACTTCAGATATCAGAATTACTATCAGAACAGAGGGTATGATGGTATGGTGTGAAATCAGACCAGACTGCAAACCACCTGAATGAGCTCCTCTCTGCTGTCGAACTGAGACACCAGGACGTTCTTCCCATCAGCCAGTCTGGTGAGGGACACGCAGAGCCTCCCAGAGGCCCGGAGGTGGGCGTCTGCTGGAAGCTTCTCCAGCAGGGAGTCCCGAACCGTCCGCAGCAGACTGAAGGTCGGGTGGAAAACTCCCAGAGTGTTTTTTCTGGCATCTTTCGCCACGGTCAAAACATCAGCACAGAACTGCTCTGAGGAGGAAAATGTAGTGGAACATAGTGATGAATTACAGCTGCATTTATTATGAAAGAATTTATAACATTTAACCTTTAATAAAATTAACTTTTGATATTTTCTTTAACAATTTTGTGATTATTTGGGATTTTCGATGTATTGAAGAAGCAAGAGTTGTACCCCTGACTCACTGAGCTCCCTCTCTTGGAGCTGCAAAAATGCATTCTGGGTAATGTAGGAAATGAATGTCTCTTTGAGGCATTGTTTCAGCTGATCTGTTTCTTACATCTGTTTCTTCTTGTATCTCACTGTTCTTTGCTTGTTGTTGCTTTATTGCTGTGAGTCATTTTTGATCATGTCTACTTACAATTTAAGGTTGTTGTTACGTTATCAAATAACCTGGAAAATAATAATAAAATAGCCTATCTTGTGTTTTTTTTGTTATTGTGATATTACAGCCCGTTCTCATTCCCAGGGCATCAAATACCGATGCTTTGTCACGGCTGTTGGCGTTAGATACCGGCGCTTAAGGCACCCTTTAGCGTCGGTATGAGACGCACCGGGTTTTCAATGTAAAACCATCCACGTCAATATCAAACGCTCAGGAATGCTGTTGTGTCATAGTTTAAAGAGCGAAAGAGACACACCGGGCGGGCGTGAGGAGAGGTGAACGGGTCCAACAAACACAAGGATTTCATCCAGGAGACCGCTGTTCATGTCCTGTGCATCACGTTACAATCAGCTGTTCGTTCATGTCCCCGTTCACAACGTTCAGTGTTATTTTCACTGTACAAACGTAGCAGCTTTAATCCCAACCATGTAGTTTTTTTCCCTAAATCTGTAGTGGCTTTATTGCCTGAACCTAAGCATGTTTTCTTGTTTACTTGACGACATTAAGCACGTGTTTAATGCGACCGAAAAGAGTGACGCCGAGGGGTCTGACAAAGCGTCAGTATGTGACGAGTTGGGATGAGAATGCGTTTAATATATATTTTTTTATTATTTTTATGTGTGTTTGCGAGTAAGTGAATGAGAGAGTGTTTTTCCACACTGGGCCTCCCTTTGCTTTAAACTCCACGTGACCTCTGGAATTTGCTCTCACTATTGAATGAACTCTGTGTGAGTGTCAGTGAACCTGCCAAGTTGCCAAGTACAATGTTTACTCCAAGTATCAATAACAACACTTGCTCTGAGATAACATATCCATGACCTTGTACTACAGATACCACTGGAAGAAAACGAAAACATGTAGTAAACGTGTCAGATATATAGGCCTACATGGTATATAACTAAAACTAGAACTAAACTATAAAACTGGACTAAAAACACACAGGCTCTGTACTAGAAACTTACTTTTACTGTTATTCTATTAGGCACTGGTGTGAATATTACTTCTTACACTTTATGTTTTTACTCTTGTTTCTATTCTTATGTTGATGTAATTTACTTTTCTATCTTAGTTTACTTATTTTACTAAATTTATCTTATGCTTTTATATTTCGCACTGGTGTTAATGTTACTTCTTATACACTTTATATTTATTACTCTGTTGTTGTGCTTTTTAATTTTTATGTTGCAATCTCTGGCAAAAGATCTTCCTTCGGGATTAATAAAGTTATATCTTATCTTATTTTATAACAAAACAACCCTACTATCATATCACTTTGATAATGTTTGATTTTTTTAATGTGATCATTATCCAGATCCATACTGCCACACTATCAATAAAGAGCTAAGAAATAACTGAAACCCACTGAGAAATAACAAATTTAAGAAATTATTTATTTACTTGCAAAGTTAGGGTCAAATTTTGTTTATTTTAGTCACAATAACAGATTTTCAATACATGATTATTGTGACCAAAGAATTCATGATAACGATTTCATCGAAATATCTATAGAAAATAATAATAAAAAAAATGCTATCAGTCAAATTCATCTTTGTTTATTTATTGTGCGTTTTGTCTCTTTTTTTGGCAAATGAATTACACTCAAAATATGAGTATAGGAAGGTGGAGAGAGCCTGTAACCATAACTGTATAGCTGTATAAAAGGTGCTGGATTATTTACATATGGATATGACATATGTATATTATTAACACAATATCAATATTTGTCAATACCGGTATATCGCGACACCCTATTTTAGACAAATATAAAGAGATGATTTCATGACATAATAGAGTAGTGTAAAGGGCATTAAACTGTAACCTCAAAGCATTAGTTATATATATCCAATAAAAGTCATCGGCCAGGATGATTTAAAGTCTATAATGTACAGTGAACTCACCGATGGGAAGCCCAACAGTCAGAGCTGCAGCCACGAGACACCCAGATGAAGCTCCACAGATCTTGGAGGCTCCATGAACCAGCTGTGGGACCCGCTCCAGGAGGCAGCTCAACGCTCCCAGGTAGTAAATACTCCTGAACCCACAGCCTGCAAAAGAGATGTTCCACTCCTCGTCCCAGTTAAACATCTTCTCCGAGGTTTCCATCAACTCAAAACCACATCTCTTTCGTCTCTTCAGTCATCTATCAGCTGGTCTGTTTGGATTTCCCTTTCAGTATTCAGTACTATGCACACATTGTCTTCTTATCTCCACAACATTCACAGGTGAAATGGGCAGTGTTTCCGTTGGCCATGGTATTGCACAACTTACTAGGCTCAGATGTCACATGTTTCAAAATAGAAAATAGGCTGGAGTCACTTCACTTACGAAAGTGTAATCAGGCCAGCTGCATGACATGTGATCCTGTTTCCATAACCAGTACTGTACTATTTACATTACAGGAGGGTAAAAAGAGGGGCACGCACGGGGAACAACAATCTCATTCAGAGGGATTACTCCAAATGTACCTTCCAGCTTTTGACTTGTTGCACATCATCATATAGAAAAAGGTTTAAAAAGCTGTATATGAAGCAACTAACTGTATGAAAACAATTCTTTAAAAGTTTCCAGCCATTAATATATCAATGATTATCATTATTTCTAGATCCTGCTGCTTTTTTGTTTGTTTGTTCGTAGGATGATTATGGAGGACTACATGTGATAACAGATAAACTGAGAATGGTGCATCATAATATATCAGTAGAAGATGATAAATATATCATTAAAAATCAATGCTCAAGTGGCAGTAGGCAGTATATTTTTGGCATCATTTGGCAAAAATTCCATAATAACCTTTCAGCATATTGTAATTCAAGTGTTCTGAGAGAAAACGAGACTTCTGCTCCTCAACATGGCTCTGTTTCAGGCTTTAAAAAATCTAGCCTGTGACCGGAGACTTTGACCAATCACAGTTCATTTCAGAGAGAGAGCGTTCAGATTGGCTGTGCTCTGGCTGGTGGGCGGTGCTTGGTATTTCTTCAACTGTTCTCAACATGGCTGCCGGGTCACAAACTTTCTCATTTCACAGCTAAACAGTACACTACAAGATGATTCGGGAAAACATTTGAGGTGAGAAATAGGCATTACAGTAACAGAATATTTGTCATATTTGATCAACGCTGCCTAGTTTGACTGTTTGATCGGAGTTCACGAGTGATTGACAGCTGCTCAGAGACGGCAGGCTCCAGCTCGGCTCGGATTTGTTGTTTTCCTCCGGTCTGTGAAATCTTGCAGATGCCATTAGGAGCACCAGAGGACACCAGAGGAATATGATTTTTTTCAGATTACCTGTCTCATGTACTACTGTCAGGATATAGTGACCGTTTTATTAAATTAAACTTCTTTTTTTTTAAATCGTATTTGCTCCATTTCTACCCACTGCTGCTTTAAGTTTCAGGCTGGAAGACCAAAACAATGAGCTGAAAGACGCTAAAAGTTCCAATGAGCTGAGCCTCCAATGAGGCTGACTACCACATATTTTACACTCAGTATAATGATTTATTGTTAATATAAAACTATAGATTACTGAAGCTTTAATAGACAAACTAAATGAGAGAGAGCAGGACATAGATGTAAGCTTAAAGAAAAGGTATCGGATAGAGATTAAAAACTTTGATAGTGACACCACAAAACACAGAATCTTTTTGCATTTATTTATTCTACTTATTTTCCTTTTCTTTTCTTTCAGTGCAATATTAAATAGATTTACGTGAATGCAGGAAAGGACACCGAATCATCCGTTTTGAGGTTTGAAGTTTGCTCGGATGCGATATTTCGGATCCAGCCCACAGCTCTGCCCAAACCCCAGCCTCTACCTGTGCTTTTGGGCGACTCTGTGGCGGCTTCACCAAACCCAGAGGTGGAGCCGACGGTGGGTGTGAGGGGTGGAGTCAGAGGCATGTGGTCCAGCTCCTCATGTGTGTCCCAGGTGAGGGTAAGACTGGAGGTGGGGGTGGCTGCTGGGGTCACTGGGAGAGAGTTTATGTCTTCTTTACTCTGACTCCACAGGTTCAGGCCTAATGGCAGACTTGTACATCTTTGCAGTGACGACTCACTGGGAAAAGCACGAGACAAGGATTCATCTTAAATGGACGATGGGTCAGTCCTCCACTTTTCTCCACCAAAATTTCCACTTGTATAACTCTTAAGTTCACAACAACATTAACATTCAGCTGAGCTCGATTACAGCCAAGCATGATGATATTTAAGGCATTGAAATTTTGCATGGCACAGATCTGAACAGGAGAAATGATTATTACGCTGCACACCTGTCACAGTCCTTCATCTTGTCCTTCCAAGCTTGTTTGTATATGTCTCCAGCCATGCCGTAGAGCCAGCTCATGTCCCTCGGTACATCTGGGATCCAGTCCACAAGTCTAAAAAGGAACAGTCAAAAGTTCTGGAGAGTCAAATTATATATAAATTATATATAACAGCAGAGGTAGAAAAAGTACTTTTAAATGAATTAAATCAGAGCTACGACTAAGGGGAAAATGGTCTATTGCAAATCCTACATTAAAATTTGAATTGAGTGAAAGCTGCAAATATTAATAATGAATTGTAGTCATTAATTGTAATGGAGCTGCTGCAGTGTTATATTTTGCAGCATATATGTACTGATTTTTAAATTATTATTATTTTTCAGGTTTTATTTTACATCTTATGTTATGCATTCTATGTTTTCTATTCCATCTTGTTTTTATATTTTTATTTTTATCTTATATTATCAAATGTGTTTTATTTTCCATCTTATTTTCCATTAACTATGATATTCTAGCCCTGTTTTTATGATCATTCTATGTCTATTTTCCTTTATTGTAAAGCACTTTGTGCTGCATTTCTTGTATGAAAGACGCTATACAAATACATTTTATTATCATTATTATTATTATTATTATTAGTCAATAATGAAAGTTCTCATTGTGAAAAACAGACAAAAAATAGACAGAAATCTTGGTTGGTTTTGAGGATTGTTGTGCTTTCACATTAGTTGAAAATGGAAAAGAAGAGAAGAAGGAAGGAAGGAAGGAAGGAAGGAACAGACAGACAGAATGATGCTATACTAGCAGCTTATCTTATGTCAAATGAAAATATCTGTATTTGCAAAGTAACTACAGCTGTCAGAGAAATATAGCGGAGTAGAAGTATAAAGCCTCAATATACTTAATTGCCGTAGACTGAAGAGATTGAACTCCTTAGATGCGGCAGCAGACTATCCCGGAAAATAACTTTAAGACTATTATCATCCCTCAAATATCCACCTGTGGTTCATAGTCATTAATACATCTAGGTCAAAACATCTGAAGCATTTGTTGTAGCCTGTTTGGACTACAGTACCAGACAGGTAGGACTTTTGGCATCAAGACGACAAAGATAGTGTCAGATGATTTGAAGAGAATGTTAGAAATGATTTGGATGTGGTATTGCAACAGGTTGAATACAGGTTAATACGCTGTACCTCTGGGCGAGAGAGCAGGCCGACTCCACGGGCAGAGTACCGGGGATCTGCAGGTAGGAAGTCACCTTCTTTGGCAGGTACTCGGTCATGTGGGACAACAGGCCTCCAGCAGTATGCGTCTCCCTACAGGCCTCACACAACGCTGACACAAAGCAAACATTACATATTTAGTTTTACTGCATTACATTTACTGTTCAGTGTTAAAGTATTGTTCAAGTGGTTTTTCCAGCCGCCCCTCGATGTCCTATCCTCCTTACCCTTTTTGATGTTAACTGGGAGGTTTTCTATGAGCTGTGGATCCAGCCACCGGTGCTCCTCCTGTTGTGGTTTCATCCCATCCTGCTGTGTGTTCTCATCGGACTCTTCAGCTTCATCCGACTCCTTCATCTTCACCACGTCACAACAAGCAGGTTTGGGTGCGTCCGTCTCCAAACTCCTCAGAGGACACTCGTTGCTGATCAGATCTGTGATGGGCATTTAAATTGAGACGTTTTCTGCAATAAGAAGCACTGGATTACTCTCCATCACCTTCTGTTTATGTGAATATTTAACAGTAATAGTGTCCTTACTGTTCTCTTGTAGGAAGCGGAGAGCATCTATGTAGCCATTGTGACAGATTTCAGCCATGGCCTGTAAAATACAAAAGGATGCAAGCTAGATATGCTTCATCTATACAATATTACATGAGTTTACAGGCCATTGGTATCAAAATAAATGGAGAGAGTTGGTGTATATTTCAGGTTGCATTAACCAATTTCTGACCAGCAGAGGGCAGAAAGCAGACATCAGAGTCATTTCAGAGGCATGTTATCTCTCAGCCAAGCTTTGGTTCAGGCAGGACTTTCACAACTAACTTTGGAAACATGTTTTTATCTCGTTATCATGAAGCAATAACAGCTGGCCTGTATGTGTGAGTATCAGTTAGTGTTGAGAATCATCAAATAGCATATATTAGTCTCAGAGTTAGGCTCAAACTCATTTTAATTTAACAGTGTCTATTTGCGCCCGGGTGAGAATAGTCACACGGCAGCTATTCAGCTATTTACATCTGGTAATAGTAGCAGTAACATAAAGAGTGACAATATACATGCAAGGGCTACGTTGTGGTGGATGAATGGGTCAAACTCAGGGACTGACTTTCGAGAGAAGCCTGTTTTTCCACTTAGTTGATATATTATTTTCTGTTTTTTAAATGATTATTTTCAGTTTTCAGTCACAGTTTGGTTAAGTTTAGGCAACATCACTACTTGGTTAGGTTTACAGTATCTAGTGTGTGCCTGGCTCGGATGCAAATAGTATTGTTGGCTACTGACACCTGGGTGCTAATAGCATCTGCCTTAATTTAACCTTTGTCTGACTGTAGAGGAATCATGTGCTTTGACTCATTCTCTGCCTCATCTGCTGAACTTTCATGGCTTTTCTACGCTCAGAGATGTCTCAATTAAACAAAATAGCTGCATGACACAGACTTCTTTGTTAAAGTCTGTGCAAGTTGATTGTCATGCTGAAAAGCAGGGAAACCAACTGAAATAAATGGAAAACAATGGCTTCTTAAAGGGAGGATACATTCGTTTAAATATGAAACAAATAAGGAACATTTGCACATGCTAAGGATGGAAGGTGTCGTATGCTGTACAGATTTTAAAGCCCCTTGAGGCAAATTTGTGAGATTGGGCTTTATAAATAAAATAGACTTGACTTAAATTGGCTGAAACAAGAAAAAAAACTGACAAATGTAGAGAAAATTACTACCTCAAGTACAGTACTGTATTCATTGAATTATATACTTAATTTAAACTTTTAATGTCTATAAAAGTATGGAAACCTTTATTTCTTGGACATCAAGGTGCACAGTCATATTGAACTTGCTATGTGTTGTTGAGAGCTTTTACGTTGTTGTTATTGTTGCCCTTGTTGTTTTTTTGTTTCTCCTTATCTGACATTTTTTTAAATTTTTTGTTAGATATGTGAAATATGTTTTTTTTTCTTTTGATGACTACAAAAACCATGGCTACATGTTTCATTGTTTAATTTGATTATTATTTTTTCCTATTTGTACATGTGAAATACATGCCAAATTCAATAATACATTGTTTAAAAAAAAAAATAAAGTAAAATGTCTGTTATGAATAAAATAAAAAGCTTTCTAACTGCTGCAGCTGAGAGTCAGTAGCGTCTGAAACGTGGCCCCTCTGTGTCTCACCTCCGGCTGCGGGGGGAAGAAGGTGCTGGTGACTCTGTACATGTTCTCTGAGTTGACCTGGATGCTGACGTTGTTGAAGCGCACCTCGTGGAAGTTGAGCGTGCTCCCTCGGGGGCAGAGGTCGCTCTCGCCGGCGTACGCGGAGAACGTGATCGTGTTCTTCAGGTGACACTGAGGCAGGTTGTCGCTGACGGCGCCGTCCACATAATGCTGAGAGGAAGAGGAGGATGTTGATGTCAGTGGGTAGAACCAGATATTTATTCAGGCATAACCAACATGTTCTCAAGTATTCAGAATAATGAACACTGTTCAAGATATTGTACCCTGTTTTTATGAAGATGTAATTGTAGTGGCAGCTTGCTCCAATCCGTCCACGCCACTTCTCGCAGGATGTAAAAGTTTCTGACTCACATAGACTACCATGTCCAACTTCTCTTTGTCCTTCTGCAGGCACTCACATGTGGCTCATCAGCTTCAATGATGAGGCTCGTATTGTGCATGAAAAGTTTATTCCACGAAAATTAAAACAAAAATATATCCATATGACACATCTTGGACTATCAAAATAAAACGGACCAATTCCGCTGAAAATAACTGAATCTGTAATCTATATTCTGTGGTCAGAAAAATTGTTGCTCCTCATCCTGCTCCACTGAAGCCTCATTCGCACTAACCACACTTAAAGGGACACGCCCATATTGTCCCAAAACAGGATCACCAGAGGAACACATTTTAACAGGGCAAAATGTACATCATTGCGTCTACAAGTTACCTTTTAAATGATAATCAAATGCAAAACTGTAAATAATACAACATGGCTCTAACATTCCGGCCCCTAATTGTCTTTGTGGTCAATAAAACAATTATCCTTATACACTTTAATAAAGAGCCATAGCACAAATGCTAAACAAAGACAAAAGGGAATGGCTTAATAGCCCAGAAACTCCTTTCAATGTCCAGTAATCATTGTCGTTCTTTGGAACACCTTCATGTTCGTTTAGTGGACGAGAGTCAATGGTGTTAAATATCACCTTCAAGCAACAAGCAGAGCTTGGTGACAGGTCTCAGAAGAACATTGGTGTTGGTCTTCACCTGGACCTGGCGAACTCGGCCTCTGCTGTCCTCCATTGTTTGGATCACTCGTCCCATAATCCATGAATTTCGTGGGGCTGAGTCGTCCACCACAAGTACAATGTCACCAACACCAAGATTTCTTTCTGGACGAAACCACTTTTGCCTTTCTTGTAACTCAGGCAAATACTCTTTGGTCCAGCGCTTCCAGAATAAATCTGCTAAGTACTGGACTTGACGCCATCTTCGTCTGGAGTAGATGTCGTTCCTTTCAAAAACACCTGGCGGCAGTGAAGACTTGGCTTTTAGCAACAACAGGTGATTTGGAGTTAGGGCCTCAAGGTCCCCTGGATCAGTAGAGTTCCTAGTAATGGGTCGGCTGTTAATGATTGCCTCCACCTCGCATAGAAGAGTATGCAGACCCTCCTTGTCAAGTGTTTGTTGCTTTACAATGGAATTGAGAACCTTCCTGACAGTCCTTATCTGTCGTTCCCAAACTCCTCCATGATGGGACGCGGCAGGGGGATTGAAGATCCATTTGATGCCCTTAGCCATCGCTGCATTGTGAATCTTCTCATTATCCAAGGCTTGCACAGCCTCCCGCAACTCTCGCTCCGCGCCCACAAAGTTGGTTCCATTGTCAGAACGTATTACTTGGACCTGTCCTCTTCTTGCAACAAATCTGCGTACAGCATGAATGCAAGAGTCTGTATCCAGGGAACTTGCAACTTCGAGGTGAACAGCTCTCACTGTCAAACAGGTGAAAATCACACCGTATCTTTTGATGATGCTCCTACCCCTCTTGATCTCGAATGGTCCAAAATAGTCCACCGCAACGCCTGCGAAAGGTGGATCATCAGGTAGGAGTCTGTCCCTCGGAAGATCTGCCATAATCTGACTTCCTATCTTGCCATGCTGTCGCTTGCAGACCACACATTTTGAGAGGACGTTCCGGATTGCTGTATGGGATTTTAATATCCAGTACCTTTTACGTACCTTTGACAACATGTGGTTGCGACCACTATGTCCCAGTTGCTCATGAACTGATCGAAGAATAAGAGGCGTGATGCGCAGGTCCTTGGTAAGAATAGCTGGATGTTTCGCCTCGTCCTGGCTATTCAGTGGAGCAGGATGAGGAGCAACAATTTTTCTGACTTTTGTGTCGTGGCAGCTTGCTCCAATCCGTCCTCGCCACTTCTCGCAGGATGTAAAAGTTTCTGACTCACATAGACTACCATGTCCAACTTCTCTTTGTCCTTCTGCAGGCACTCACATGTGGCTCATCAGCTTCAATGATGAGGCTCGTATTGTGCATGAAAAGTTTATTCCACGAAAATTAAAACAAAAATATATCCATATGACACATCTTGGACTATCAAAATAAAACGGACCAATTCCGCTGAAAATAACTGAATCTGTAATCTATATTCTGTGGTCAGAAAAATTGTTGCTCCTCATCCTGCTCCACTGAAGCCTCACTCGCACTAACCACACTTAAAGGGACACGCCCATATTGTCCCAAAACAGGATGACTAGAGGAACACATTTTAACAGGCAAAATATACATCATTGCGTCTACAATGTACCTTTTAAATGATAATCAAATGCAAAACTGTAAATAATACAACATGGCTCTAACAGTAATAATTAACCGATCATGCAGTAACTAAATCAACCTGACAGGTTAATCTTGAGGAAGTTTGAATGAAATACAACCCCCTGTGTGTCAAAGAGCTGTTGATTCAACTCTAGAAGTTTTGGAGGCTGTAGTTTGTGGTCTAATATTTTGTTAAATTTCCCTGTAAGGTAGTATTATTGCAGGGCTTGTGTACTGTATCAGTCTAGCAATGTGCACATGCCTAAACCTCCAACTATTTGCCAAACTTTGACTTTTCAGGGCAGTTTGAACATTTTGAGTTGTGCACTCTGGTTACACCGAGACTAGTGGCCACAATACAGAGAGTTGAGGGTAAGAAAATTATGCATCAAATCTGATTCAATAACAGTTCATATCTTGCTTTAATTTAGTTTTAATTGAAGCACAGGGAGGCTGCAGTCATTCAATGTCTGCCTCTTGAACTCAGATGCAGTTTCAAGGTAAACTGTACTAAATGATGCTGAGCTGTAACGTTGACCGGCTGAGTGAAGCTCAACATAAACGTTCTGGCTTAAGAGAAAACTTTGCATGTCCTAGCTTGCTGGTTCACTCACCACTCCACGGTAAGTAGGTGGAATCACACCGCAGTAGAGAGGGACGAAGCAGCTGCAGACGAGGGCCTGGAAAAGGAAGACATTACTGTGAATTATTTACAGAAACACAAACTCTGAACTGTCTCTTCTACTTCTGGATAAAAAGGTCAGCTTAACTCCAAAATTGTAAAAGAAATAATACCTGAATGAGCTCTTCTCTGCTGTCAAACTCCGACACGAGTACGTTCTTCCCATCAGCCACTCTGGTCAGGGACACACAGAGCTTCCCAGAGGCTCGAACATGGGCATCCTCTGTGAGGCATCCCTGCAGGGAGTCCTGGACTATCTGCACCAGGTTGAAAGCCGGGTGCAGAGGCCCCAGTTTGTGCTTCCTGCCCTCTTTGGCCATGAACATCAAATCAGCACAGCATTTCTCTGCACAGAGGAACACAGTAATTACAGTGCATTCATGGCAAAAATGCTGAACTGGGAACAAGGTTTTTTTTATTTTTTTTATTTATGTTCTGTCTATTGATGGCAGGTTGTGTCTAAAGTTCACTCTTAATTGTGCACAAGTTTTTTTGCTTTTGAATTCAGAAAATCTGAGGTGTCCAAATGAGATGCAATCACAGCAACAACTCCACAGTTCAAAAGGTCAGCAGAAGCTCTCTGGTATATGTCAAAGAGGAGACAAATGAAGTCAGTGTGGATACAAGCATGTCATATGAAGTGGACACATGAATCTGTCATGGACGAGACATAGGAATCATCTAGAAATACAATTGCAGAATCAAAACTGTATGGTAATTAAGGCAAAACAAACAAATATGTAGATTGTAGCCTATATGTTAAAATACTCCCCATGGTGTTGACAGTGGTATTGAAATTGGGGATTTATCAAAATACAACCCCTGTGTGTCAAAGAGCTGTTGATTCAACGCTAGAAGTTTTGGAGGCTGTAGTTTGTGGTCTAATATTTGTTATATTTCACTGTAAGGTAGTATTATTGCAGGGCTTGTTTACTGTATCAGTCTAGCAATGTGCACATGCCTAAACCTCCAACTATTTGCCAGACTTTGACTTTTCAGGGCAATTTGAACATTTTGAGTTGTCAATTGCAGAATCAAAACTGTATGGTAATTAAGACAAAACAAACAAATATGTAGAATGTAGCCTGTATGTTATAATACTCCCCATGGTGTTGACAGTGGCATTGAAATTGGAGATTTATCAAAATACAACGCCGTTTGGTGCATTAGATCTATGCCGAATTATAAAATAAAATGTAGTGATTTAAATGACACCTTGAATGTTGTTTCATTTAACCCAACGCGTTTGCTAATTGCAACGTAGCGTTCAAATGGGAGATTTTTCACTGGAGTTTGGTGGGTCGAGAGGAGGCCTTTCTGCAGCTCACCAAGGGGGATTCCAACAGCGAGAGCAGCGGCCATCAGAGCGCCTGCAGACGCTCCGTAGATTTTCGAGGCGTCTTGTATGAAGCGAGGGAATCGTTCAAGGATGCAGCTGCTGGCTCCAACATAGTAAATCCCCATAAAACCGCATCCTGCAAACGAGATGCTCCAGTCTTTCTTCAAATCAAACATTTCCTAAAGAGGGGCACCAAGAGTTCAAATTATACTATACTACCACACTCACATCACCTGCAAACAGCATCCAAAGGTGACAAGATAACCAACTGTTGTATAATTAGGAGCTCTTTTACCACTCCAGTCTTTCTTCAAATCAAACATTTCCTAAAGAGGGGCACCAAGAGTTCAAATTATACTATACTACCACAATCACATCACCTGCAAACAGCATCCACAGGTCACAAGATAACCAACTGTTGTATAATTAGGAGCTCTTTTACCACTGGCTGGAAAAGGTCACATGACAACAGCAGAATGAGGGTGCAGACAGACATACAGGGGTGTGTAGGTAGTTAGTCAGCCTATATCCTGCAACTCTGCATACGAGATCCTCTCAGAAACACTTTTTGTTTTTAAAATGAGCATCCCAGTGGTGGACTTTGGCGCATACAGCCTGAGTGAGGAAGATGTTTCTGACGAGCAGATGCACAACTTGAGCAAAGAGTTGGAATCAGCTATTACACAAGTTGGATTTGTTTATCTGAAGAACACTGGGATCACTCCGGAGGAGGTGAGACTGCAAATAAAGTGAACGTTTGTTTAGTGTGTTGCAGTAGGCCGTGTAAAGGAAATTCAGAGTTTTATTTCTAAACACATTATAAATGTTGGAATATAATGTCTGAAAACATTTGCAAAGGCTGTGAAAATTGTCGTACTGGATTGTGGAGTTAGACTGTAAAACTGTTTTTGGCCACCTCTGTGTTCAGGATTTTGTAGTCGGGGCTAAATACCGACTTGATGACGCGCCAAAGTCATCCCTAACTTAGCTCCAACCCATCTTCACAAACCTCAAAGCCAAATAGAAACACGGACTACTGATAAGTTATATCGGCTAGCTCAGTCCATAGAGCGTGTTCCTCATGTTAATATGATCGCGTTTTCAAATCCCGCTATAACTGTTGACATTTCACATCACTGTTTTTGTTCTGTATTGTATTTTTATGATTGTAATCCATCCCATGTCCTATGTATATTTATTCCGGGCGGGGGGCGCTGTAAAGCTCCGCGGCCGCGAGCCACCCGAGCCCCGAGCCTTTAGCCTCGGATGAAATGCGCCCGGCGGAGGCCAGTCAGCGCCGGGGAGAGAGGAGAGGAGATCCCCGAGAGGATCCTCCCACTCCGAGCGGCCGGGCCTAATCGAGTTGAATCCCCCGGGGAAATGCGCGACGGGAGCCGTTACGGGCTCACAACGTCTACGTGCTGAGCCCATGGATGTATTAACGTTAAAAGGCTGAGCCTCGATCAGAAGGACTCAGGCCACATTTCCCCAATCCGCCCGTCGGACGGCGATCAGGGATGTATTAAAAGAAAAAAAAGGGCGATTCGGCGCTGGGCTCTTCCCTCTTCGCTCGCCGCTGTGTTGTTTCAGCCGTTGATGTATTAAGAGAGGTGTCAGGTTTCAGCGCCCTCAGAGGCCACGCCCCCAGCGTCTCAGAGCAGAGAATACTGAGGATTTTTACATGATTTTGAAAGCTAATTTTATATACTTGGCGATTTTTTTAATCATTCAAATTTGGCTGGGTGGTTAGTAACACATTTTTCTCTTGTGTGATAAACCCAGAATGTATATTTATTTTTGCTTTACACGGACTGTGGAGTAGAAGTAGAAAGTTCCATATAATGGAATAAATAAAGTACAATACAATACAAGTACCTCAAATTTGTAAAAAGTGCTTATAGTGGACTGCATCTTTGTGTTTGGATAGGTCGATGGTGTGATGTCCATATCCAAGAAGTTCTTCCTGCAGCCAGATGAAGTGAAACGACCCTTCAGCAGATCAACCTTCGCCATCTCTCCAAACCACGGCTGGGTGTGTTCGGAGAGTGAGAGGTAGCAATCAGAAAATTATCAAAACACACTTCTTACCTGCACAGTTTACTTGTTTTAAATTTAAATACCTTTTTTTTTTTTTTTCATTTTCAGGTTGAATCCAAGTCGCCCAGGAGACCTAAAGGAGTCGTTCAACATTACCTCATTTCATCCCGACATTGTAATGATTCATATTCATATCAGAGATTCATCCCACTTGTTTATGTGCAGTATTCGTTTGGAGGTCAAAGTACAAGTTACTCCATAACTGTTTTATTTCACCAGAGAATGATCTGTTCTATTTGCAGCCCGATTGATAAATTGGTCTGCCAATATTATCAGCCGACATTGATTTATCACAGATATCAGAGTCTAGTCAGTTTATTTATATAGCCCAATATCACAAATCACAAATTTGCCCCACCGGGCCTTTACAATCCGTACAGCAGACGACACCTTCTATTCTTAGACACTCGATTCGGATTAGAGCTGCAACTAACGATTATTTTCATTGTTGATTAATCAGTTAACTATTTTCTCAATTAAATGATTAGTTGTTTGGCCTATAAAATGTCAGAAAATGGTGAAAAATGTCGATCAGTGTTTCCCAAAGCTCAAGATGATGTCCTCAAATGTCTTGTTTTGTCCACAACTCAAAGATATTCAATTTACAGTCATAGAAGAGTAAAGAAACCAGAAAATATTCACATTTAAGAAGCTGGAATCAGAGAATTCAGACTTTTTTTTCCTCAAAAAATGACTCAAACTGATTAATCGATTATCAAAATTGTTGGCAATTAATTTAATAGCTGACAAATAATTGATTAATAATTGCAGCTCTAATTAGGATAAGGAAACCCCCCCCCCCCCCCCCCAAAAAAACTGACGAGTTTCT
Organism: Sebastolobus alascanus; assembly: GCA_916701645.2. Taxonomy (NCBI): domain Eukaryota; kingdom Metazoa; phylum Chordata; class Actinopteri; order Perciformes; family Sebastidae; genus Sebastolobus; species Sebastolobus alascanus. Next base: position 1,067,272 of record CAKAOJ020000109.1, read on the forward strand.
TCTCAGCCCATATTTTTGTTCCTTATCAAAACTGCAAAGAAATAGATTCTATGAACTTTCAAATACTAATATCAGTGTCATCCTCAGTAACAGTCCGGCTCTAACTCAGTTCTCCTCTGCTGTAGAAATGGCCATCGGGTGCTGTGAAAGAGTTCCAGGAGATCCAGACGTCTTTCTTCCACCGCTGTAAAGAGCTGAGTCTGCGGGTTCTGAGGGTGATGGCCCACAGTCTGGGTCTGGACCCGGAGGTGTTCCTGAGCGCGCACCGTTTTATGGGAAGTATGTACACTCGTGGAGCGTTGCATTGTTGTTGTTGTTGGGTTCAAGCTGACGTCGGCCAGTGAGTCTAGATCATCTGATATGTAACTGGCAACACCGTGATCCTTTGTCTATCTGCATGGAGTCGTCTGAGCATGTGTGGACTTTTATCAGGCACATCTCACATTCACGAAATTGTATTCTGCTGAGCAGTGCTGATATTTTCTTAGGAAGTGTAGCATTATCCATGCAGCTGGTCTAGTGATGCAAACGTTCCTCGCTCTAAAAAACTTCACTGAAGTAACACTCACTAAGTTGACAACCCTCAGGTCACACACGCAGCCTCCATGATCAAACAGTCTTCTCACACAACAGCACTGTGTTTGACTTCCACAGTGTCAGTTAAGGAAGATGATAGAAAAGGACCTCTTTGTACCCCTCAGGCTCCCTTAATTAATCAATTAGTGGTCAACTCACCAACTATTCTGATCAGAATAGTTGGTGAGTTGACCACTAATTGATTAATTGTTGCAGCTCTAGATGCCTCTAAATCCTACACACTGCTCCCAGTGTAACGGCCCAGTGTAAACTCTTCTGATACTAATATACCAGTATTCGTGTTTCTCCTCTAGCGGAGCAGAATCAAACAACAGTGCGGACTCTGTACTACCCTCCAGTAAACCATGAGCAAGTGAAGGAGGGTCAGATGCGATGTGGAGAACATTCAGACTACGGCAGCATCACTCTGTTGTTTAGCAGCTCGGAGGGCCTGCAGGTAACACTGACATTTACCTCTCTGGAGGCAAGACAAATGACAAACTAACCCTTAGCCTTTTGTCTTTAAAGTCAAGGATTACCCAACTGGACATTTGTTTTGATATTTGTTACTGTGAAAGAAATCTTCAGGCATGTAATCCGCCTCTTGTTAACCTTCAGGTACGTAAATGTTCAGGCGAATTCATCTGTGCTCCCGTCGTCCCCGGAGCGGTCCTCATCAATGTCGCTGACCTGATGCAGCGCTGGACCAGCGATCACTTTGTCTCTGTGGTGAGTTGAGAGGAAATTTCTGCAGATGTATATCACATCTGAATGAAAAAGCTTTGGTGGATTTAAAGGAACAGTGTGTAACATTTCGGGGGATCTATTAGCGGAAAGTGAATATAATATTCATAACTCTGTTTTCATTAGTGTATAAACACCTGAAACTAAGAATCGTTGGGTTTTCGTTAGCTTAGAATGAGCCTTTCATATCTACATAGGGAGCGGGTCCTCTTCACAGAGTCCGCCATGTCAACACATTCTCACTCCCAACTCGTCAAATACCGCCGCTTGGTCAGTGCCCCTCGGCATCGGAGACCGACGCACGGGATACCCCTCTTGCATTACTTTTGGACGGACCGGGACAGCGTGTCAAAATACGCTTGTTACATGCATAGTGTCCTTTCAAAATAAACTTCCGTTTTCACAAGAAGTTAGGTTTAGTCAAAACAACCACTTAGTTAGGGTTAGGAAACGGTCGTGGCTGACGTTAACTTCACTGACTCGACTTATGTGACTAGCAACTTACGTGACTCACGTGACTAGTGATACCAACGACTAATGACGTACATGTTTGTTTGGCCTACAAAAATACGTCATCCCCGGAGCACTCTATGGACATATCAAAATATATGTTAGCATATATATTAGTGAACCTAACTCACAGTGTAAAAAGGCAAATTTTGTGCAACTGTAAATAATAATACTCATAAAATAAAGGCAAACAAAAACCTAATGAATAAATAAATAGAGTGATAAATAAAAATAATATAAAATAAATAAATATAAAAAATAAAATAATAATACTAAAAAAATGTTAGGATCCCAGTATAACTAGAACTATTAAAGGAGAATAATAGCATAGGAAGTAAGAGTATAAATTCATTAAGTGACACCACCAAAAAGGATGTATATATAATTGCAGTTGCGCCCTCTCCCTCAGGTCCACAGAGTTTTGCTGCCCCCTGCTGGAGACAACAGCACACGTCAGTCTGTAGCTTTCTTCGTCCAGCCCGATAACGAAGCTCTGATCACCTGCATCGACGGCTCCAACAAATACCCCCCAGTTACAGGAGGCGGCTACCTCATCCAGCGCTACAGTGCATCATATTAAAAAAAACTGACACTTCATTCATACACAATGTTGATTATTATACACTTGCATATTATGAATAATGATTGTGTTTTTAATCAGTGAGTATGAGAAGAAGAGACACAAGCCTCAAACCTGCGAGTTCATTCACTTTATTGTCCACATTCAAACCTTGTACAACAGTTTCATGAGTTCCTCACACAGGACGTTGGGTGGTGGACATAATATCAACCCGTCTATTGTAACTCAATTGCTCAAAAGAATATATCTTTGAGTCATTTATTATATCTCTGATCTGTTTTATTAATCCATAATCAACACAGTTTTGACCCTTTTTGGAGTTTAATTAAAGTTTCTCATCTCCTATGACAGAGATGATGCCAAATTCAAACCTGCTGTTTCATTTACAGTGGTGTGTAGAGAATAAATATATTAAACGTTATTCTATCATGAAAAAATGACACAAATACAGACACAAACTCACTGTACACATACACATAGAATCCATACAATCGTCACTAACACCAGCACAATTATATTAAATTAAAAGATTTAAATATATAATTATGTAACTTCATCTGTAAATTAAATATTTTTCTTCAATCATCTGGTCCAAAGCATACTGTATATGCATTTTATGTAAGAATAAACTTTGTAAAAGTTCAGAGGAAATTTTCAAGAAGAGTTTCACGGCAGAAGGGGTTTAGCTGAAAAGACAGCGAAATGATGGCTGAAGAGAATTGTGGGTAACTGTTGCAGTCTGGAGTCCTCCAAAGAGCTCCTATAAAGCAGTTTGATAGCTTACGTTTACATGTACAGCACATGATCACATTTTAAATTAAACCAGTGTGAATATTAACATGTTGAAATGGAAGTTATTAAAGAAAGAACACTGCTCTTCTCAGTAAATGTGCAGAATATATTATTCATATATTACTACGTGAAAAATGTCAATAGGACCATTTCATTCTTTAGCCAGCAGCACATCAACTCTACAGTTAAGTTTCTGACATTCATTTTTATGAAATCAGAATAAATAAAACATTTTCCAAGTATTTCCTCCAAGAGACAATATCAGTGACGATAAACTACAGTGTGCACTAAACAAAACATTCACTTTTCAGGCCAAAAGTCCCCCCCACCCCCCAACGTTTCACTACAAAACACTTCCCATGGAGAACAGAGTCCTTGCTGTGATGAAAGATCAAAATGACAAAAACAAAAGGGCCGATTGTTCCCGAAGAAATCTGGACCAGCTCCACATTTCTGATTTATGCAGCCCACTGGCACCAAATCTGAAGCCTGAAATCAGATTTTCTTATGTGCTCTTAATATTTAGGCAGAATTTTTTTGTCAAGTGGCGTTTTCACATAAAATCCTAAACAAAAATTGGAATCATTACAAGGCGAACACACGCACGCTCACTGTCATCCATACAGCACACAGAGTATTCAGTTCTGCTAAGAGTGTCCTGGCACTGGTACGTCTTGCTGCTGGTGAGCTGGAGGCAGTGGTTGACTGTTTCCTGGTACAACTGGTGCTGGTTCACCTTCAGCTACAGCAGTGCCCGGCTCTGCAACAGAGATTTCATATTGGCACAAGCTGCATTTAAATGATCCAGAAGTTAAAGATGATATTTTAAATAAGGACAATTTTCCCTGCACATTTGCAATTTCTGCTGATGGCTGATGAGTTTTTTTTTTTTTTTTTGCATGCTACCACTGGGGGGCGCAGAAAATGTTTTTAATTCTGTACCTTTAAAGGGGCACTCCACTGATTTTAAAAATAAAATTCAGTTCACCTGTCACAAAAACAGTTGTATAATTTCTTCCATGTATTGTAGGTTCAAGCATTTATGGAGTTTAACTCCACTAGGGACTAAAAGTCAGGATGTCTTGGCCTCTGCTGCTTTTATTGTGACCATTCTTTTTAAAGGGTAACTTTGGTATTTTTCAGTCTGGACCCCTATTTTCCAATGTTTTTGTGTCCAAGTGTCTCACGGGGATAAGAGTTTTTGAAATTGGTCCAGTATTGAGGGAGAACGCTGTAACCGGCAGCTGCCAAACAAGCTGCGAGGGCAAGCGAGCAGCGTCAGTGTAATGTTACATCCACTAAAAGTGCTTGTTTTCAACACTGACAGGCTCAGATTGTTATTATAAGTGTCTCTAATAAATACGGGCGGCCATTGAATTCAAAGACCTCGTCCACATTGTGGAAATCATCTAAATATTCAGCCATGACACTGAAAATCTTTTAGATAACACTAAGCTACGCTTTCTGTACTCCATCACAACAAACTGCCCGGCTGGCACTCACGTTTCCAACATGGATGTATTCCACTATTCAATCGTTGTCTTCCGGCAACACGTCACCTCGCCGGATTTCAGAAAGAGACTTCTCCTTCAGCAAGACTCTTTCCATAACGTTGTCAGACACTTATAATAAAAATCAGAGCCTGTCATGGCAAAAACAAGCACTTTTAGTGGACGTAGATGACGGTGCCAGCTTGCCCCAATAGCACCATATTGTCTACAGCGCTCTCCCTCAATGCTGAACCAATTTCAGAAACTAACTGTCCCTATTAGTCTGTTAGACACAAAAACAGGAGAAAATAGGGTCCAGGTTGAAAAATACCAAAGTTACCCTTTAATGTCTCCTGTGGGTCCCCCAGCTTTATAGAAGTGCAATAATAAATGGCAGGAGCACCCCCTTTAATTGTGTGTGTTCTCCTGTGTGAACTCTCTTTGGAGAAAATAGAGTTTATGCAACAATTATTGCAATGTGATACTTACGTTTGGCCTCAGCTTTTATCCTTTCCATTTGCTCTACTGCCTGAGAGGAGAAAACAAGATGGAAAAAGTTAGAGCATCACAAAATAACAGGGAACCTCTGCTCAGTTCATTAACGTAAATATTTTTGTAAGAACACAACAGTACCATAACTGCACATTAAGCTACAGTTTGACATGCCTTTATGTCCCCTGAGCCGTGATAAAAATAGCTGAATCTTGGTCTTGTTTGCTTTAACCTGCCCACTGCATCTCAAACTTGGCAGCAGTAAGTGGTGCAGTACGTTCACATAATCTACAGAATACAATGACGTTTGGGTGCGGTTCAACAGTGCTGCTACGAGGAAGTAAGTGTTTCTGATGCCTACAAATCGTGTATATCATCAATTAGCTATGGGTTACTGTGTGGATATTACTCCATCTGCTGCACCTGTCAAGCAACTGCAGACTATTGAGGAAAGTAATCCTGATTCCTGATTGAATTTCACCTGCTAATAATATTTTTTTTTAGTTCACCTGCTGTAGCCCCATCTTCTGAGCATTCAGTTCTTCCTGTTTCCTCTCCAGCTCCTCCCTCTGTTTCTGCAGCTCCACCGACTTCTTGTTGATGTCATTCTCCTCGTTGACCAGATGCTGCTTGTACTGTCTCAGCTCGTCCTCGGTGTAAAGGGGGTTATGTTCTAAAGTCTGTGGAGGGCAGGGAATTATAGGATGCAATGAATTTAATAAGTAATAGGGTGAATTTCTGATAATAGCAGCAACAACTTGTGTCACACAGTGGATAACTGATTTTTGTCTTAAATTAGGCGAAATACTAACATGCATTTGTACGACTTTTGTTCGATCATTTAACCAGCCGACTGGAGTTTCAACAGAGAGAGTAACTCTCCAACTGATGGTGTGCTGAATTTAACACTGATAAAATACACTAACATGACAGCAAGGTCAAGCTAATTCCGACTCCGTAAACATCATCTTCTCAAGAGAAACCTCACATTTCTGTCTGCAACTATCAGAGTCTTTTATTAAATCTAGCTCTTACCTCCCACTCGTCTTTTTCCAGGAAGTCCTCCTTCTTAGTGGCAGCCAGGAACTCGGCCATTGACACGAGTCTGTCTTTATCGGTGTCCACCTGAACATCAACACATGAAGCTGCTTTAATCAACGTAGAAAGGGTCAATAAATGGTCTTCGAGATTTATTGTAGGAAAGAGGAAAGTCTCAACCTTTCAACTCCCTGCTAAAGCACCGTTTGCTACTGTGTTAATTTTGGCAGCTATCTCAGATTATGATGAAAATTCTTAGTAGTTTTAGTCACATTTTAATCCCTCATAGTTTTAGTCGATAACAACTCAAATGTTTTAGTCAAGTTTTAGTTGCTGAAATGTCATTACATTTGAGTCAACTTTTAGTCAAAATATTTTCTCTGTTAAAAGGTACAGTGTGTAACATCTGGCGGCATCTAGCGGTGAGGTTGCAGATTGCGTGTGCCAAATGTATAAAGAAATCTACAGTGGCCAATGTGAAAACACGAATGGCCCTACCTAGAGCTGTTGTAAGAGAGGTCATTTGGAGAACAGCAGAGTCAGTGTGAGAGCGTGTGAGTACGTGGGAAGTGAGTGGTGAAGCAAGAGAGAGAGAGAGCGGCGGCGTATGTGTGTGATGTTGCGAACGAACATGTGAGCTAGTGGAGCAGAAGACAGAGTTAGTTCAGCTTTGAGAATATCAAGTGAATGTACAGTGGAAGCTGCAGCTCCTCAAGACCAACAGAGGTTTCCTGTGTCTTGTTTCCCGGCAGCTGAGTGGAGTGACGGCGGGGGTTAACTCCGGAGCGAATAATGTTATCGACTCCGGCCGAAGCAGGAAAAGTTAACAGTGTTTGGTTTGTCCGTTCTGGGCTACTGTAGAAACATGGCGGCTGGCTCCATGAAGAGGACCCGCTCCCTATGTAGATATAAACGGCTCATTCTAAGGTAACAAAAACACGATTCTTATCATCAGGTGATTATACACGAAACAAAACATACTTATTAATAGTATCTTACATTTCTGCCAATAGATCCCCCTAAATGCTACACACTGTTCCTTTAATTTTGTCAGCGATTTTTTAAACTAGTCTCAGTCTTAGTCCTGTATCAAATGTCCTTTTTAGTCATCAGATTATATTGAACATTTAGTCAATCTAGTCTACTCTAGCCAAAACCAATAATTTTGTCATTTCAGTCAAACGTATTTCACGTAAGATTTTATCTTATCATTATCTGATGAAAAACACAGGTTGAATGATAAAGAATACAGCTTTGCAGTTACTTTGAGTCCTCATGACTGGGCTCTGTAAAGGTTTTATTTTTTAATCTACATTTTAGTCTCGTCTTTTTTCGTCAACGATATTGCTTTGTTATTGGGTTTAATGACGTCGGTGCCGTCTCGTCTTGGTCTCGTCTTAGACTCGTCTTAGTCACGGAAAAAAGGGTCGTCGACGAACATATTTCGTCACAGTTTTCGTTAACGACATTAACACTGCCGTTACTGTTTAGCACATCACATTTTTTCCATCTTACACCACTGATAATGTCTGCACAAGTTTGTGTACAATGTGTCATTTAAGTGTCCATTTCTTCATCAATGACAATTCAAGTGATATCTGACACTGTTCTGATTTTGACACTGTTGGAAGGATAATGTATTTCTGCAGTATAATTTTGTGTTTAAAAAACAGACTTTTGACAAAACGTGGAGGGAAGATGCACTTGGAACAATGTTCTGTTGCTAAATAGTCAAACTTCCAATATAAAAAAGTCTGAATCTTGTTACTGACTACATTCAAAGGATGCCGTATCATTAGTGGGGCCTGATCATTACTGTATCAATGACACACATGGGAGAGGCTCCAGATCTGTTATTGTGGTGACTCACCTCATTCATAACGTGCTCTCTCATTCGCAGCCTCTCTTCCTCCATCTCAACCATGTCGTCTTCTTCATTTTCGGGGTTGTACACCTTCTCCAGCTTGAAGACACATACAGATTCATTTAAGTATTACATGAGCCTAAAACGTGCAGAACTAGGGCAGAAATACATTAACATGAATACCTCTTTAGCGAAGAGAGCTTCAAGCTCGCTCTCATCGAAGAAGCCGTCTCCATTGCTGTCTGCAACACAAAACAAATGACAGGAATGAACACATCATTTCATCCATAGATAGTTTTGTCACAGGCATGTGAGATTAATATTATGTCAACAGTGTGTCAGGATATATGGTGCTCATTGGATCAAACTACGGCTGTTAACGCAATAATTATGCGTGGGCTTGAGTTTGCATTTGAACATATTTTTTATGCTAAATGCAGTACGTGTGAGGGTTTCTGGACAATATTTGTCACTGTTTTGTGTTGTTAATTGATTTCCAGTAATAAATATACACATACATTTCCATAAAGCAGCATATTTGCCCACTCCCATGTTGATAAGAGTATTAAATACTTGACAAATCTCCCTTTAAGGTTCATTTCGAACACTTTTCTCACTTGATTGTAGAATCACAATTCAATGCTAGATTCAGAACTGGCTGTATATTTAAGAGATGAGAGTGGAAATCTCTGATAGCCGTTAGTCGTTCTTGGCTTTTTAGACACATATATGATCTCTGGTTACCGTGCATTTTGAAGAAGGTCTTGGGATCAAAGTTGTCTGGGTCCAAACCGTCTGACTCCTGCCACACCTCCTTCAGCTGGTCTTTACTGCCCTGCACACAAACACACACCATAGCAGCATCAGTTAATCTTCGAGCACATCACCTCACAGTTTCCTTCAGGGTTTCTACTTGACCATTTAAATAAAACCTGCTCAACTGACTCCTTTATTTGTACTCCAATATGTATCTCAAATAATGGGAGTATCAACTAATAACTGACTGAAAATAGTGAATGCAATAAGTGAGGATTCTTCTTACTCCTACTTTACAAAATGAGTTGTAATCTCTATCTGTGTTAATGAACCTCATCACAGCGGGAGTCTTACAGGGTGGTTGACTTTAGGATGGTCGGCGTGTTTCTTCCTCATCTCCTCATAGTGCTGCTCCTCCGTCTTGCGTTCCGCCTCATTCATGGCCTTCAGACGTTCCCTCCTCTCGTGCTCCTTCGTCATCTCGTACTTCTTGAACTCATCGTGGCGGTCCTTGTCAAAGTTCTCCAGGTCTTTGGTCGCCTACAAATGAAAACAAAAAAGGTGAGAAGGGGAAATTCACACCTGGATTGTACAGCTCATATCTGGTGCACTCGCTTTTCTGGAATTGATTCAAACACATGTGGTGCAATCAGAGTTGTCGAGGGTACGATAAGGCAAACTGCTGGGTGCTGATCATGTACAATACACCTCTGTTCTGCCCTTCAAAGCCACTCAGGAGCAGTAATACCCTCGGTACTAAAACTGAAAGTCCTTTATGTCTTGGATAGTCTATACCTTGTGATCCTTGGGAATCTGAAACTATTGTTTTGGACTGATTTTTGTGACAAGAACTTGCAGGTAATTATTCTACAGCCTTGCCAGTACTAGTAACAGAATATGGAAATGTTAAGGCCATTGACAGTTATGTATAATAAAAGTGTCACAAACTAGGCTAATACTCATTTATCAGTATTGATGCATTTCACCAAGCATAAATAGCAAATAAATGACACTACACACAAGTGTTGTAGTACTCAAGAACGGTCTTGGTTTCAGGATCACTTTTTGATGGTCTCGGTCTCGTTTCGGAATCGACCACATTTTTACTCGGTCTTGTCACGGTCTTAGACAAAGAGGACTCTGGATTTTATTTCAAGATCGGTCAAGACCACAACGGCGGGGATATCAATAAATGGTTTTATATATATATATATATGGCAATAAAAGAGGTGAATGAAGAGGAGTTTTCATTTGTTTTCTGTGGGTGTTTTTATGTGATCTTTCAGATCAATTTGAGAGGTTTGCATGTTGCACATCTTATTGTAAGTGTATCATGCAGTGTGGGACTCGCACTGGTCTGGTCTTAACTCTGCCTCGTCCTGCATCGGTCTTGGTCTTGACTTGGTCTCCACCACTCAAAGTCCTGGTCTTGTCTCCTTCTCGATACACTCTGGTCTTGGTCATGACTTGGTCTCGGTTTAGGTGGTCTTGACTACAACACTGCTACACACAACTACACAAAATATCGTCAGGACTGTTACATTTGTAGACGCCACCGTAACAGCAGAGAGACATGCAAACCCAGTGACTTGACTTCCCCTTTGTTTTTTTTAGTTCACAGGAAACATGTTGCTCTCTCAGACTCTCTCCACCAAAAGGACATAAAGCAGTGAATGTTTCCAAGTTATTACATCTAAAATCTAAAAATACCAGACTGGCTAATAGAGTTGACATGTGAGGAACACGGCCCACTGTTTGACACCTGTTATTCTCTACAGGCTCGTCCATCCTAATTATAGTAATAATATGAGGCAAGGTGTTCTTTACTGTGATTATAGGTACAGTATGACTGTGATGTAGTTACATATAAGTAGCAGCTCTACAGTACCCACAAACAGTGTACAGGAGCATGGACCGAATAAGCTAATAAAAAGTCCATCTAAGGGTCTAAGACAACAAATAGGAAAAATCTACTCCAACAAAATGTAGAAATCTGTATTCAAGATAACCTGAGTGTGTGTGAGTTATGTGGGAGGCTGTGCTACAACTTTAAGCTATTTGTGCTACTTGAGCAGTCATTATGCTCTGAGGCAACAACAGTTATTCCTCTGAAATGAGTCATTTCTTTATTTCTGCTGTGTTTGATGTAAGGCTGCCCCCTCTTAGTCGATTAATCGACTAATCGGCTGTTTTTTTGGATTAATCGTTTTTCATGCTGAATAACTTATTTCCAAGAAACTTATGAGCAAGTATCTGGTAAACAGAAGATTTAAAGTGGTGCTTTGTGGAGAAACTCAGTTTTACAGATCTGTTGATTAAATCAACTAATAGACAAAATTGTATGAGTGTAAGTCGACGTTGTAGAATTTCTTTGTTCGAGGACAGCCCTAGTTTGATGTTTCATACTTAAAATGCCAAAAAAACACCTGTTCTCATTTGGGTATGCTATGTCATGTTATTAATGGAGTAATGAAGAGACGCAATTTCAGCAGCTAAGGAAAAAATTCTTCACAAAAAATTCAAACCTACTACAGTAAAGATCTATTTAGTGAAAAGTGTTTAGGTGTTTTTTTTTTTTTTTAAATCACTGCCCGTACCGATTGGATGAGGCGGTCCAGGTCCTCCACCTCGAAAGTGTTTGGGTTCATGTGGTTGAGGTGGTCAAACTGTTTCAGCAGGGCCTGGTGGTCCACTGTCCGGCCTGCAAGGAAGCCGGGAATAATACAAAAGTTTTAGTCAACTGTAAAGCAGTTGGATCAAGAGTTTTGCAGTTGTAGGAATTGAAAATATGAAACTTTTATTTGTTTTAGACATTCGCTAAAAACGGAAATTTTGTCATTCAGTGAACTAACTCATTGGTTACTCTTTCCCATGTGCTACACGTTTTATGCTTCAGTAGTTCTTCAGCATATAACTGACACACAGCTAGGCAAGCATCAGCTTTGTTTACTCAGGTTTCAGTTCAAATTTGCACTGGAAAAGAGTCAAGTAAGAGTGAATACTTGTATTTCTAAGCACGATGGCAAAGTGGTCCATGATGTCTCTGACCGTTATGTTTTTAAAAGTGATCTGATGTGAATTCAAACTGTACTTCTGGTCTTTAACTACATTTAATCTAATTTTACAGAGCTTTTCATTCAGCAGCTCACACTAACAGGAGGCAGATGCTGTATTACATCTTGTTCCTGTGTCTGAGAGCCACATCCTATATTCGATGACCCAGCTGTGTATTACAAAACGTCTTGTGCAACTTCAAGAAGCACAAGTTTGTAAGTGACACATCAGCGAGACATGCGGGACACTTACCATTCCCCCCCTGGACGTCATGTTTGACCTTGATGAGCATCCGCAGCCTGTTCATCTCCTCCCTCTTCACCTCGTCCAGCTTAGTCCGAAAATTGTGGTGGACAAAGTCCAGCTCTTTGGAAAGTTTGCCTTGCTGCGAGCAGAAAGTCAACACGCCAACGTTCAATACAAAGTGTTCATGCCAACAAAGAGCTTGCAAAATAACGGCATGTTTAGTGAGTGTGCAGACGTACCTTGATGTCATCCATGTTGGCATTTTTTAGCTTTTCTTTAAAGTGGGGGTCTTTCTCAAGGTACTCAATGACTTCCCTGAGGTAGCGGTCGTAGTGCAGCCCAGTCTCCTGAAGTATAAACCAAAGCACACATGTCAGTATTTGTTGATAGAGGACTAAAATCTACATTTAACTTGTTAATGTCTAACTTGACTTAGGGCCATTATGGGAAATTTTTGTCTCACGTAACTCTTGCTAATAAACCGTTTCACTTAATTTAACTTTGCTCTTGTTTGTTTTGAGCAAATACTCTAGAATACACTTAACTTAATTTTCCAGGCAACCTTTTACCCACAAGCAAATGTACTCTCCATGGGAAACACCCCTTGCTGAGACACTGTAAGCCCAAATGATTCCCTCCTCGGGATGACTGAGAGGTATTTGGTGTATTCAGCTGTAAGACCCAGATTTAAACATGATATTGCTGTATATGACACTGACTCACAGCACTCTGTGGTGGCTCCAGCTCCTCCTCTTTAGGCTTTTCTTTGGTCTTGTCCACACTGATAGGCACCGACTGGATACACAGCCACAAACTCAGCAGAACCAGCCCACATTGGGCCACGGCTTTACCCCTCACCATCTGGTTAGATACATAAATGAGGACAAATAGGGAGTTACTTGGGTAAATCATCATTTTAAGATGCACATTAATATGCTACATATCTCTTTTTTAATTGTACCACCAGTACAGTGTGGGCAGGTGCTTTATCTTTACAAAAGACAACACCCTTAGTTTCTCAAGCATTGCAAAAGGGTTACAAACCACAACTTCATCTGGAAACAATATGGGATAAGCTTATGCAAGTTAGTCTTAATCTCCAAAGCAACACGTGTTCAGTGGATAAAGACACAACGAGCTCACTTTAAAACAATTCCTCTACCATAGCCTTATAACTTGAGAGAGTGTTGTGAACCTGCAGCTCACATTTGATGATAAACACACAAGCTAACGGTGTCATTTAAAGAACAGGTTGTTTAGGGAAGATGGTAGCTAGTTAATTCATTATCCATTAGCTGGAGAAAAGCTACAAAACAAGCCTTATTATGGAGTAAATTGCAATAATAAATCACAATTCACGTAAAGTAACATTTACTTGTAGAGTGACACTTACTTTGAGCTCCTCTTTTTTCACTCTTGACCGCGATTTAACCGTTTCCCTCAAAGTGCCACTGGAGCTTGTTTACAGCTGTCATCCACCACCAATACAAGCCTCCTATGGCCACAACCTACAGAAAAAAAAAGGTTGTGATCACCATAGCAACGCCCCGCCTCCGACGCTCCTGATTGGACAGAAAAAAGTGTGCTTTCTTTGTAAAACAGTCGCGTTGAGAGCTGATTGGACGCTCGACCTGTCTGTCAAAGTGTATCAAACTGTCAACCCGTGGCTTAAGGTGCGTTGAGCCAAACTGTACGTGGCGTTCATGAACCCCAGACGAGGGCGGAGTTAGTGTTTGATGTAAGAAACGCTATTATTCATGTTTTATAACTGGATCGCACATAATGAGTTATATATTTGAACACGACAGCACAGGTGCAGTGCTAACTAAGATGGAAATATTTAACATTATAACGGAATTCCTCTTTTTGGACCAAATTGGTCCATGCACCTGATTTATCAATGTTGCAAAACAGTGAGACAGTTTTTCATGTTGTCCCAAAGCCCATATAAAAATCAATGTTTAAAAATACGCATTATGTGTGTTGCGTATGTGTGTATTTAGCCTTGATTATTGCATCATTATGGTACCTTTCATTCACATGTTCGACAACATATGTTTTGTAGGCTACAGTCTTGCTGCACATGGTTGGAGTTTGCCTGTACAAAACATACACAGGGTACTAACAGTGGTGGGAGAAGTATCCAGATCTTTTATTTAAGTAAAAGTACTGTAGCAATAGTACAATGTAAAATACTCAATTAAAAGTAAAATTATTGTAAGTTATATTGTGTGTATTATAATCATTACAGATGCATTGTAAGATTAGAAAGTTCAATATTTCCCCTCTGAAATATAGTCTGAAGTCTATATTAGCATAACATAGAAATAGTAAAGTATAAGTACTCCCAAACTGTAGTGCTTTAGTGGTATTATGTATGTGAAATTTGTATGAAAGCTGCCATTATCATGTTACTCAAAATACACAAAACACAAGAATGTGTTTATATCCCTAGCATGAGACATATTTAGTATACATTTGTTTTTTTGTTTTATTCATATTTTGGACATTGATGACCAGTTACATCCAAAACAAACCTGATGTAAAAATCATGCAAACAATATTGTAGCAGTACATATAAAGGTGGGTAAGTGATGTCTAGAGAAACGAAGAAAAATCAATTATACGTCAGAAAACTATTATCAGATTATCAGATAACTTAATGCAAAAACAAATAATGTCTCTGATAACTTTCACATAGCAAATAACACCACACTCTCAGCACATTTTTAAAAAAGGAGTTGAAATTACCTCCACCTTTACCAGCTGCAACATAATAATAATAATAATAATAATAATAATAATAATAATAATAATAATAATACATTTATTTATATAGCACTTTTCAAAACAGATGTTACAAAGTGCTTCACACGGCAATAAAAGTAGATAAATAAAGTATATATATATGGTAACTGTTAAAACAGAACATCACAGAACATATCAATAATAATAAAGTAGTAAAATAAGATATGATAAGATAAGATAAGATAAGATAAGATAGAACTTTATTAATCCAGTTTCTACACTGTGGCATTGCTACTTTTACTTAAATGAAATATCTGACAACATTACAACACCACCACTGATAGAAGATACATATATATGTATCTTCTATCAGTGGTGGTGTTGTGATGTTGTAATGCTGCATAAAACATGCTGAACTCATCCTGAACTCTTCTGCACATCCCCTGCAGAATCCCCATAAACAGGTTTATTTCGACAGTGAGTCCTTTAGTCCACACGGGGGCGCTGCTCACCCACTTAGCCGAGCAGAGAGACGATCCAACGGTGTCCAACCAAAAACTCCCATCCAACCACCTCAACAGGAACTGACGTCTCTTTCGGTGCAAGTGGATGGAAAAAAAAAATGCAGCTGCAAGGAAAAATGGCTCCAAACACCGCACCGTTAAAAGGTGAGAAATTGACCTGTTTTACAGTAAATGTCTGCGTGTTAAAGTTGTATCTTGTAGTGTGTTTGAAATCAGTGTTTGTGACTCTGTTGTATCCGGACGTTTCCCCGTTTTGACTAAACCTGCATCTCTTCCTTGTTGTGGGCAGCAACCAAAGCGGTTGTTACTTTTAAATTAATAAATCAGTGCCCCTCAAAGTACGGAGCAGTCATGTAAGTTATCGTTTTGTTGCTAAATTCACTTTATGTTCCTATGATACGATATGTTTTCCTGTTTGCGTAGCGCTTTGTTGTTAGGGTGTAGCGGCGAACTTAGCAACCAACTAAGTTAAAGTTCCAACGGCTATGAAAAGTATGAAGAAGTGGCGTTTGATCGGGTTAGTTAGCTTGATTTCTTTTGTTGTTATCTGTTGAAAGTCACTGATATGTCATATTAACAACCAGCTAGGTGCTATGTTAAGATGTGTAACGTTAGAAATGTGAGAAAAAAAAACAAATGTTCACGACTTATTGACATTTCACAACGCATCATTTGGTGTCAGGTGAGCATCAGCCGACAGGTTAGCTAACTGGCTAGCCGAGTTGTTTACAGATACGTTAGTGAACCGCTGTGTGTTTTAAAGTGGCTATAGGCAACAATTTTTTGGCATAATTTGGCAAAAATTCTACAATAACCTTTCAGCATATTGTAATTCAAGTGGTCTGAGAGAAAACTAGACTTCTGCTCCTCATCATGGCTCTGTTTTCAGGCTTTAGAAAAAATCTAGCCCCGTGACGGCAGACTTTGACCAATCACAGGTCATTTCAGAGAGAGAGAGTGTTCCTATCGGCTGTGCTCCGGTCATGTGACCAGAACTTGGCTTCCTTCAAGAGATTTAACATGGCGGCCGCGTCGCAAACTTTCTTATTTTACAGCTAAACAGTAACTACAAGATGATTCTGAGAACATTTGAGGAGAGAAATAGGCATTACAGTAACAGAATATTGATTCATATTTGATCAGCGCTGCCTAGTTTGACCGTTTGGTCGGAGTTCGCGAGTGATTGACAGCCGGCTCTCATAGACTGCAGCTGGGCAGCGGACCTTGTTTTCCTCCGGTAAGTGAAATCCTTCAGATGCCGTTAGGAGCACCGGAGGACACAGTAGGACACAGAGGAACATGATTTTTTTTCAGATTACCTGTTTCATGTACTACTGTCACGCTATAGTGGCCGTTTTCTAAAAATAACTTTCTAAAATAATATTTGCGCCAATATTGCATACTGCAGCTTTAATATGTAAAATATGCATAGATTAAAGGGGCTATAAATGTCTTCTCTGCTGAAGAATATTGTTAATTGTTATTTTCTATGTAAGTAATATGCCCAGGGAAGGGGCAATGAGTTAAAAGGGGGTCATCTTGGCCTGGTGAAGGGAGTCTTGTCTTGGTTTGGTTACAGAGAAGGTAACATTCATTGAACTTACAGACTGCATTTTTGGATTGTTTTTTTGCCTGTTCCTGACTGGAAATTAATTGAGTTTTTGAGGAACTAACATTTCAGCGCTATTTGATGTTTTTGTACATAGCTTATTTTTCTATTTTTCCACTTTTTGTAAATATTGGTACTGTTTGCACTTTGGGAGGCCGGCATAATAAAAGGGACTTATTACAATGTTTTACGACTACGCCAGTGTTTTCATGTTGAAGGAGTTTTTGAAGTAGAACCCCGTGACACAACATCTATGTCTTCCAAAATGTGATTATACAATACCCCAGTGCTGACCATCAACGCTTGGGATCAGATGAAACACAGTGTTTTCTCCAGAGTCATTCAAGGGGGAGTTAGGATTTTTAGCTTATTAAAATGCATGAATGGACATTATATATTATATATGAGAACTAAGTAGAGAGGAAACTCTGCTATGAACACAGCAGCAATTCACACTATATAGGAACTGCTTGTGTGTAAGTTAGTTATTGCATGTTACTCTGCTTATGACGATCACTAAATGTGCAAATCTGTGTTAGGTTAAAGGTCTTACAGTTTAAAAGAAAGGGTTAGATTGGAGGTGTTGTTACTGTGCATGCATTTTGCAAGGAAAATAGTTGTTTGCTAAACCAAACACTTGGGATTTCACTCCCCCAGTGGTCCTGTCAGTTTTTGTTTCTTTTTATAGACTTAATGTTCTGCACAGGCCAGCCTCAGCAATAGACGAGTCAGATTTTTTACCAAGTTGCTGGTGTACGATTTCTTATTTTAATAATCAATAACAATTAAAAGTTATGAAAACAATGTTTAAGTCAAGTCTGATGTTGCCTTACAAATGAAATAATGATCCCAGTCACTTCCACACAGTGAGGCATACAGCTTATTAATTAAACACTGGTAGTGGATCGGTACTTGGCATCGGCCGATACCCAAAACCCAGGTATCGCTATTGGTATCGGGACTAAAAAAGTTGGATTGGTGCATTCCTAAAGCCGGTACAGAAATAATAGTGATTTAGTAGATTTAGTGTATTGCTAACTTTCCCATTCCATCAACCACAGAACATCTTACAAATCTATAAACTTGACCTGGTTACTTATTTTCCTCTTTTAAAAGATGTTGTCCTGTACTTTGATCGGCTGTATAGTATATTGCTGACATCTGCACTTTTGCACAGCTCTTAGAAGGAAAAAACTCTTACTCAGTCCCATCAAGATCATAAACTGTATATAAAGAGTCTATGGTCAACATAGGTTCACAATTTTTTAAGTCTGTCTTAAACAATAGTCAGGTGCCCATATGAAGACTGAAACATGGTTTGCTTGCTGTAATCATTCCTCCTGCCATTAAGACATCCCGTCCTAACGTGCTTTTAATGGAAGAGAGAGGGGCAAAAGCCACAGTCCTCGTTAAGTGCAAAAATGTATTCCACTGTTTATCTGAAGCAGCAGAAGTCAAACAAGTGGACATCTTCCAAAGTTAGTCTTTTTAGGCAGTCTTTCATTGAGAGTAACACAAAGAAGGATTTTTATCCTTAAATGACTGTAACTTGATTTGATTTTGCATCAGGATTGGATTTTTGCACAGAACAAGGACTGTGGATTTCGAACGGATCTCTTCGGGATTAGTATGAACAGAAGGGATGACTACAGCAAGCAAAACATGTTGCAATGTTTATCTAACTCTTAACAGACTTGAACATTTTGGAACCTATTCTTTAATCTCTAATTCTAGTGAAATCACTAAGTTTCAGAAGATAACAAATATGTCTGAATTTGGGGCAAATGTTTATAAAATGATGCTAAAATATGTAGAAACTATACATTTGATGGAATAATAATGCGGCCATAAAAAACATGGCATCTATTGTTTGAATATATTTAAACGCGGGCTGTCAAAGTTAACGCGATAATATGTCATTAACGCAAATCTGTTTTAACGCCACTAATATTAACGCATTAATGCAATCGATCTTTAAGAGGTTATAGCGGGCTCAATTTTAAAGCTAGAGTGAAGATACTTGTATCATATGAAAATAGAAAACCTAAGGAATCCATTAGTACCAACCATACCACCGTCATACTAGCTTGTCGCGAAGGAGGCTAAATAACGCTCCAATCCTTTAAGGTACATTTTGAACAGATCAAAAAATTTGCAATTAATTAGTGATTCATCATGTACAATCATGCGATTAATCGCGATTAAATATTTTAATCGATTGACACCCCTAATTAAGCTTAATTGAAAATCTGGAACAAGCTGATATAGAATATATGTCAACCTTAAATCTGCCTAAAGGGAACATTAAAGTAAACTGTATGTTAAGGGGTCAAAGAAAAACATGATTTTGGCTTTGTCAAACCATCAAGGAAATGATCTGGGAAGTCTCCAGACTCTCCAGTCCTATTTGTTAGTGTGACCTCTGCATCCTTAAATCTTTCACTCAGTGAAGCATTTTCACTGGAGGCTCGTGGCTCGGGTAGCTGTTGTTTTCTGAATATTTGAACAATGTCATGTTGCATTAAGCTCTTACAGGACCTGGGCTCTGCCATCCTTTGCGATGGTGCAGTGCAACAGATTATTTGTCTTGGCTGCAGTTTTCTCCATAAGTGGGACTTTCCTCCTTTCTATGTCTGCTGTTGCCATATATGGACTTTAAGCATTTGGCTATCTTGATTCAGGATCGTCTGTATTTAGCTGTGGTTTTAGTTATCTTAGTGTAGCTCGAGTCCTGTTGAATCTCCTTTTGTTATACAGCATACATTGTCCTTTTCTTAGCCTTCTTTGAATCGGAACTTCTGTATATTGGATTATCTGCCCAATTATCTACAGTTTAAAAGAAAAACTAAATGTTTATGAACTTTAATCACATTATGTCGTTCCTCAGATGACCCAGTGTTTACATACAGAATCAGGAAGTAGCTGCTGTTCAGTGTCTGGCTCTGACCTTTTGGTTATGGAACAGTGACTTTAACTACTAAGCTTCAATCTGTATTAGCATGCATCCGAACTGTGTGCAAAATCAATAATGTACGGTTGAACTACTTTGGTCAGAGAGCATGTGACATTTCTGCACAGCATTAAGCCATCAGCGACAGCAGGCGCTAAAACACGTTGACCTTTTGTGCATTTAGTGTCCCAAAGCTGTGTTCTTGGCAAAGTTGGCGCCGTGCTCTCCTAGTCCAATGCTTAATGAATGCAGCCACATTGTCACCGCCCGCTGGTGTTAGCACAGCTGATAAGACAATCTTGGGCCATGGTGCTAACATAATGCTAACAGAGTGAGAGAAAGCCAGAGGAAGAGAGAGAGAGAGAGAGAGAGAGAGAGACCCGTTGGGCTGCTTAGCATGCCAAATTCCTCAGCTGCACAATAGTGCTAGGCTAGCCTGAGCCCCAGCACAGCCAGCCTTCTCCACCACAATGGGAGGGGAAGCTCAGGAGAGGCCGGTGACGCCTGGGGAGGGAAGGAACTCACTCAACCCTGGGGCTGTGATCGGTCAATGAATGGTCGCTTTGAGAAGGCGCTGTGTCATTTTAGGACCACAAGACACTCTTTGCAGCAATGTTTTTCTCATCTTACAGACGTGGGGTACTCTTGGCTCCTTCCTGTTGTAGGCTAACCATAAATAGTCAGGATTATCAAGAATGGGAGATGCTGTTGTTTGGCGTCAACATGTTTGTGACTTGGAAAAAAGCAGTTTGATGATGCAAATGAATTGTTAGTTGCTGTCCTTCACAGAAGCACACATATTTGTGCGTTAACTGCATGCCAATAAGTGGTGTGAGTCATATGTCACCTCCTTGTTATTAATCTCTTTGCACCATTGTTTGATTAAGTTTGTTTTTTTTGGTATGTGGTCAGCCCGGCTGCTTGGTTAAACAGGTGCACTGTGTGCACCTTGCAATGTCAAGGTGAACAACATAGAGGCACACTGATAGAGGAGAGCTTGTTGTGAGTGTGCTGATCAATTCGGCCTACATGTCATGACATGAACATGCTGGTAATAAAGCCCGTGCTGGTTATGTGACCCAATTGATGCCCTTGGCTAGAAAACAAGCGTAAGTAATTATTGGCTGTGCATATGTGACAAATGGCAGCAATTCGATAAACAATCGAAGCCTGGTTACGGCAACAAGGCGAAGACAAACCTTAGACAAAGAACTGCCAATTAACAAATGATGCTGACATGCATATAACACAATAAACAATATGTGATATAGATTCTGTCTAGATTCAGTTAATAAAAATGATTGTGTTATTATTAGGGCTATTAGGGACTAATTTCTTTAACGCAACTTGCGATTGTTAGGTTATAGCGGGCTCAGCTTTAAAGCTAGAGTGAAGATACTGGTATCATATGAAACTAGAAAACCTAAACCTACTAAATTTTGGCGAGGAAAAACTGTCATGGCCATTTTCAAAGGGGTCCCTTGACCTCTGACCTCAAGATATGTGAATGAAAATGGGTTCTATGGGTACCCACGAGTCTCCCCTTTACAGACATGCCCACTTTATGATAATCACATGCAGTTTGGGGCAAGTCATAGTCAAGTCAGCACACTGACACACTGACAGCTGTTGTTGCCTGTTGGGCTGCAGTTTGACATGTTATGATTTGAGCATATTTTTTATGCTAAATGCAGTACCTGTGAGGGTTTCTGGACAATATTTGTCATTGTTTTGTTTTGTTAATTGATTTCCAATAATAGATATGTACATACATTTGCATAAAGCAAGCATATTTGCCCACTCACATTTTGAACAGACAAAAAATGTGCAATTAATTTGCAATTAATTGCACATTAACTATGGATAATCATGCGATTAATCGTGATTAAATATTTTAATTGATTGACAGCCGTAGTTATTATAATTATTATAATATTTCAGGTCTGATTTGCTAGTATAATCTCTATTTTTTTCTAAATGATATACAGACTGTTTGAATCCCTTTGACCACCTCTTGATGTCATTAATCCAAATGTTTTTTCCCTCTTTTTTTTAGGTGTTTAAAGATTTGCTACGCAATCCTTTGAGCCACACTGACTTAAAAGCTGTCACACTCATGGCACCTTCCAGTTGACAGAATGGCCCAGATATCAAGTGGTAATGGGTTCAAGGTGGATGTCCCCAAGTCGAAGGGGGTTGTGGGTAAAGAGGAAGCCCTCCGCATGGAGGAAGAGGCTTTAGCAAAACTGCAAAGGGATAAGAGACACACTCTTCCAGCTTCAACATCCTCATCTCCCTCTGCAGCATCCTCATTCACCTCAAAACCAAAACCATCTAAATCTACCACTACTGCTCCTCAGCCTTTACCCTGTACTAATAGACCCGAAAAGGACCTCATTGTCTTCCCAGAGACCAAGAAGCAGGCAGAGCAGGTCAAGTTCAGGGATATTGATGTGGACAAGCTGACCAATGAGGAACTTGAAAAGCTCCTACTGGATGAAAACTTTGGGGTTAACAGCAAAGTGTCGCGCCCCTCGTCACTACTGGGGTTTAACCTCAGTTCCTCCTACCCCGGAGGCCATTGCTGTAGCTCCTCTCCTTTCCAGAGCAGCCAGTGGACACCTGTTCTGTCCACCCCGTCTAACTCCAGTGGGTCCACTCCCACCCATCAGCCTGCCCCAATGTTCCCCTCTGCTCCATTCCCCAAACCAGGCACATTTCAGAATGGCTTCACTCCAACCATGTCGCCCTTCATGGCCCTGACGGCGCAGCAGCCGTCCTTCATGGCCTTCACTCCCATCCAGCCTGCTGCTGCTGCCATGGTCTTCCCACTGCCAACAGTGGACCCAGAGATGGCCAAACTGTTCGACAAGATTGCCAGCACCTCAGAATACTTGAAGAATGGCAAATCGGCCAGCACTGACGTAGATTCCTCTCAAGCGGGCACACCTTCTCTGGCACCCAACCCGCCGCCCCAGCAGCCAGCGGCGGTGGAATCTTCTAGCATCAGCCGCTTCGACTGGCTGGATCTGGACCCGCTTACAAAGCGTAAAGCTGAGAACGAGGAAGCGTCCCTGGCATCAGGCGGCACTGAGCAGACAGTGCCAGGAGTCGCAGGGGATCCTTGGGATGCGGTGCTTGAGACTGAAGGGAGCAGCAGCAGCAGCACCCCCCCGCAGGAGGTGAAAGCATCACTGTCAGTTCGCTCACAGCACAGGAGAGCGTCGACAGGAGCGGCTGTCACGAGGAGCCACTCGCTCAACATCCCAGGGACCTCCTCCCAGCACAAACCAAACAATCAGGTAGGATCGCAGTAAAATGGAAATACAAATACCTTTTTAGATTTTGCAGTACACTTTTTGGCATGTCATGGCAGGAAAATTGTTAACATGAAAGGCCAGGAAAACCTATTTCCTCAATCTGCTTTTTACTATGTGCGCCGTTGTCCGATGTAATTTTACATCAGAAAATTCTCACTGGTTTGAAGTGGGCAGTTGCTCAGTTGGAAGAAGGCGATGTCACATACTTCTGTGCACCACATCAAGATTTAGCAACATTTGAATCAAAATGTAATGACAGTTTGCTGATTTTGCCAGACGACTGTAAATCAAATCTGATCAAACCACCCCCACACAGTTCTGTGAAGCAGATTTAGCTGAGTTTCTCAGTGTTACACTTATAATACCTAAGGCTGTGTTTTTCTGAACTGTTGCTAATTTAGCCATGGATATTTAATGCCATAGAGAAAAACTTCAGATTTGAAACCAAGTTTTCAGAGGCTTAAATATTAACGGTGCTCTATACGACATCCAGGGCATTAATATAGCAGCAAACAACTATTTGCTATGTATAGATATAGAGGAGTAATGTCTACCTGAGCAGAGAATGAAGTCCCTCTCCCTCTGTGTGTGTTGTAATCCGAGCTTCTCTGTGCCCCAGGTTAACACTGTTCGGTGTAGTTTTCACTGGTAGCGCTGTTAGCTGTTAGCTTTTCGCTTTTCGCTTTTCTGTTTCACACCGACATATTCACACCTGGTGGCTGCACTATTCATTTAAAGTCTTGTTGTTGCTAGCCACTGAACCAGTGGGCTAACTACCTTTCCACTCGGCCAGTGTCAGTCATTTGTCACCCCCAACCATGTTTTCCTATCCAGACCAGAGATTTTAACATGCGTTACCTGCTAGTCCAGTTCCACCCTGAACAGTCCACAGTTACTAACAACAATCTGTCTTTTCACACGATTGACTGCAGTATGCATTGCAGAATAAATTACAAAATAAAACCACAACTCTTACAACATGAGCGAGTGGGGAGTAAAGTTTAGTCAGAACAGATGATGGTGGATCATCTCGTTCACCCAAAACACCAATCAAAGTCTTCCTCACAACTGCATGTATGCTCCTCATCCCTTCACTAGCACAAGCAAAACATCCTCTTTACTTCTGCTCCCTGTAATTAAGTATTTGGCTGCGGTTAGCTACCCACTGTTTCACCCCACAATCTCCCCTCAACCACATTTTGTGATTAATTTTGCCACGCCAGACGTGAGTGATCTAATTTCTTGTGATGAATATTTAGAGCGTTCATTTGGGACAATGCTGTGGGCAAGTGGCATGGGATTTTGTTGCCTCTAAATCATTTTCCCCCCCTAAAACCAAACAACCATCTGTCATTTGGCTGGCAGGTCTGAGTTGAGACAAGATGAGCATCTGAGTCAGCAGTACAACCATACTGAGGCCTACCAGCCAAATGTGAATTTGTCACCATGTGTCTTCCTCTTTATTCAGTATTTGAGAGTCAAATTAACCAGAGGGTGTAAATCTTCTGCCTGGAAATGAATCGAATAAACAATATTACATGCTTCTTCAGAAGAGCTTTTCAGATACTCAGACAGAAGCCAAAAGTTTAAGGTGATAAGTCTGGCTGTCAGTATGTATTACCGCCCTCTGAAGTTGGTAGAAATGTGTATAGTCACCCTTGAGGCATGCATGTCCCCCCCCATACACGTGCTGGCAGAGTGCAAGATACAAAACAATACTGGGTCATTAAGATATCGCTTTACATGGCCACCAGTGGTCAAAAACTCCACAGAGTACTTTTAGGTCTGGACATGCTATTCTGTTGGACATTGTGTCCGTTTTTTTGCAGTTTTCAAGACGCCCACTTCCTGCTCATTGTGTGTCATGACCAAACAATCGGTCTCTGTGGTATGTTTCTCACACCAGGGTGATAATTAACCTTAAAGCACTGTACAAGGCCCTTATTTCCCAAATTCCCCCTGGTTGTGGAAAAACCAGGACATTTGAACACGATGTCTGGAAAGATTACGGTACAGTAGAGTCAAATTATTTAAAGAAACTTTGTGGAACGGGTCATAAACATGACCGGCCGAGGGCAGTTTTCAACGTACCGTTCCAGCAGATCTTCGTGTGGGACTCTGCAGACCTATACTTTACCACTCATCAAAGGCAGCCGGTCCAGTCTGTCTGTACACCCAGCTGTGTCTTCCAGGGTTGAGGAATGTCTCTTCCCTTTAAAGGATGAAACGGTGTTTGTTTACACTTGCCTATGTTATGTCTACGTTCAAGCCTGTGTTTGCTGGTCAGACAACCGTGTTGTGTAAGTTGAGCCTGTTTAGCTCTGCGTTCTTCACATTATGTCCTTCAACAACACTCTCCCTTTTTTTATCCGCATCCATTACGTCTGCAGTCTTTGTGTACGTGAGGCTGAGATGTGTGTTTGCTTGCTCCCCTCGTTCCATCTGCTTGCCCGGCAGTCGGTGGCGCCCATGTTGTTATAAACAGGAACAAGCCTGTGCAGCTCCCCGATGCCACACAGCAGCACCACAATGACCGAGGAAATCGCCCTCATAAGTTGCTCTGCCAACTCCCCATATCATTTAGACTTGTATTAGAGTGTATTTTCATAATGTTTGGATACCTGTGGCGTGCCCTACTTGGAGCAAATGTGATTAGATCCTGTGATAAGGGCAAATAAGACAATCATTTCTGCTTTACAATAAATCATTTACAGTAGTTTGTGTTTGGAAAGTTTCTAATATGAAGCAGTAGCTTGAAACGTTCAGTTTGCAAAAACCAGTAGCTTGATAGAGTGCTCCACGGATGATGTATTTTTGTAGGCCAACCAGGAAGTTGGCATCGCCCTGGTTCCATCGACAAAAAGCCAATGGGATTTTTCTATTGGGTTTTGGATTATTGCAGAAAATAAGCTCTGTGGCAAACACACCTTTATGATACTTACACGTTTTGTTTAGCAAGATAATCTCCACAAATGAACACCGCTTATGATTTTTGAAGTGTGAATGCAATCGCCAGAAGTAAAACGCTAACGTTAGGCTATAAACGAACTACACCATGGTCGCATGAGCGCAATACACAATGAGGCTGGACGAGTGATGTTTAGTGGTCCCATTTAGCCACGTTAGCAACCGCCTTTTTTAAGACACATTAAGGCTTCAAAATTCACGAGTGGGTTGCAGTATTTATTGATGTATTTTATGTCGTAGAACAAAATGTTAAAATCTCTTAAGCTTGTGTAAACCACAGACCTTATTTCAGGCATGTAACTAAAAACCCATTCAAAAAACCCATTGACTTCTAGAGGAGGGGACCAGAGTGCTAAATGCTAACTCATTTCCGGGTTTTAGGACTCATTCCTGCAGCACTCTATACAGCAACTATAGATCCAAAAGAGAAGAATCAGAGGACGGTGACTACGTTTACATGCACACTAATATACCACTATTATTCCGAATATGACAATATTCCGAATTTGATACGGGTCATTTAAACAGCATATTCCCTTTGGACATTCTGAATTAGGCCTTCTTCCGAATGGAGCATTTTCAAATTAAGACACTTGGGATATGTCGATATTATTCGGGTTTTAGGAGCATTCATTGGAAACCAACTAGCCGACAGTTTGCAGAGATACATGCCAAAAGGAAAAGCCCACATTTCTGGTCGGAAGGAAAAACACACCTACTTTTAAACATTATGAAAGACTTGGATATCAACAGGTTTTTGGATATGTGCAAATATCACAACAGCGACCTTTTCAAGAAGGTGGTTGAAGGAATGAAAGAGGGAGGCTTCAGTATGCATGGCTGCATGTAATCGAGAATATAAGTGGAATATTCATTTACATTAACCATGTTAATAGCTTAGTAGGAATATGTTTTTTTTCAGAATAAGGGCAAAAAAACGGAATATTTTGTGCATGTAAACGTACACAGTGAGGCTGATTGGGGGAGCGTAAGAACAGGAACATAGCAGTGAAATTAGACTTCCAACCACAGAGACTGTAGTACCAAGAGCTACTAGACCACAGCACGTATTTTAAAAAGGGTGCTTTCTGCATGGACCACACGTATTGAGCCCATCAGTTTAACGTGATGACACAGCTTGGCTGAGGGCAGAGCTTTGTCGAGGTTTGACCTTGCTTTCCAAGAAAGACTAAGATACTGCCGTCTCCTGAGAATAGTTTTTGTCTCGCTTCCCTTAAAAGACCAAACCAATGTTTTGCATGGCTTCTGCTTACATATGCATTTACATTGCTGCAAAAACATTTTTCAAAGCATGCAGTTATGCTGTAGATTGTTGAGTGGTTTTCCTTCCGTTTCTCTGGTTTCAATTCATTTCACTATGGAGTGAACTAGATGAGCTTGAAACTTGCTTGAGCGTGTATCTGTGAATGTATCTCGTTTATTGTTAAAGTTACTTTATCATTATGTGGTACTATTGTTTAAAAAATGTAGACTTGTGGTGCATTAATACATCATCCTGTTAGAGACTCCAGAAATATAACATCGTGAGTGAGTTACCAAAGAGCATCACATTCGTGAGATGAGCTGTGTAAGAAAATCAAACCCAGAGGACATACAAAAAGCAATCATGGATTTTAGGATAATATAAATCTGACAGGTTGACAGGAAGTTTATAATTGTGCTGTTAGAAGCCAAGTGTTGTACTGTCATTATACTTAATTATTTTAATAGCTGATTGTAGAGTAATTACTTTATTACATCGATTAGTGTGAGTGATGACCGTAAACACCCACCTTTGTTTTTTTACAACAGATACAAATAACTCTAATTGTAAGCTGATCAGTGATGCCTGCTTCACACTGCACGACTTTAGCCCTGATTTTCAGCTCCCCGACAAAAGACCCTGATCAGAGGCAAATCGGTGTCGGCTCTGGAGACGTGAGCCAAGATGCATCTCAGACACATTATTTCTCTCCTAACTTTGCAAAACAAAATGTACCAAATAAATAAATAGATATAAATTTAATGAATTGTTATTTATTATTAAAATAATAAATCGTACACCAGCAACTTGGTAAAAAAATCTTCAGAATTAACAGGAATTACATCTCAAGTGTAAAATGCAGCAAAAAAAAGTAAACAGGAATTAAAATTCCAGTATATAATGTATATAGCATATAAACGTAGAATTGAATAGATCGGCCCCATTGTCACCGATACCCGATCCAGCTATTTGAGTCAGTATCAGCCCGATATGAGTGTCGGTATCGGTGCATCCCTAGTCTGTTGGAGACCAGACATACTCATCCGGGATTCCTCCCGATGAAAGATCTTGTAATGTGTGATCCCCTGTCACCGGTCAGTCATGTAGTGTGAAAACCACAAGGACTTCAGAACTCCCGATTACAAGACAGCAAGTCATGTTGTGTGAACTTGGCTTTAGAGACACTGGTGTTACAGAACAGATCCAGACATCAGACACCTCTTAACCCGTACTTCAAACGCTTAATGAAATACTCCATGGCCTCGCAGTCCATTCTGAAATACTGGTTTGAGTCATATTGGGGTTGCAAGTGTGAACTGATATATTTACATTACATCTCCACTAGCATAACTGGAAAGAAAGCATTTTCATTTGAGTCTAGTTGAGGAAACAAACACTGCTTGGTTGCTGGCCGTAACCTCGACAAATTAGGGGAAATTGATTCTGGATACAATTTTGTTCCGAGTTTCATATAATGTCAAATGTTAAGGAGGTCAGACTTACCATCCATAGCCAAACTTGGCAACTTAGCATGTGGACCAACAGAAGTCTTTGAGGAGTTGTGTGCATTAAAATGAACCAATTTTCTCTTATCTTCCCATGAACATGAGTTTAACTCCTTCTGCACAGAAAAGTAGATGTAAAAATGGACAAACTTAACCAGAATTCAACTGGCATTGCCCTCGGCATGTAATGTTTTTGCCCTGTTGTTTCACTAGCAATTATGTGTTCGAAGAAGTTTTTTTTCAATACCATCATTTCCAAGATGAGTGTTTGGATGGCAGTAAGTCAGCCTGAAGTTGCCAGGCCTTGTTGTGGTTGGCAGGATTGTAGTGTAAGATGTGGTAGAGTTGGCAGAGGGGTGTAAAATGGAGCAAGTGAGCTTGAACTCGGAGACTTAGTCAGAACTGGGCTATCTACTCAGTGGAGTCACACCATCTCTCTCGATGTCTCATTCTGTTTCTCTTCTTTTAGGCTATATCCACACAAATACATTTTAACAATCTCCGTCCAGACGGGTGTAAACAGGAAGCAGCGCGGTTTGGTTGTTCAGTTGCAGAAAATACTATGAAAGAAGTACAGCAATGGTGAAAAGTAAGATCAGAGATTTCTTTGCTTGGACCGACGACGAGGTGGAGCCGTTACTGAAAGTAACACACGAGTATAAGGCGTTCAGCGCGGCGGTAAAACACAACGGATATCGTTTGTTTTCTTCCGGAAAAGGTTCACGTGATAGGGGACGAATCAGGGAAGGACACGTCATGACTGATAAACCCAATCAAGAAGTGAACGTGGGTGTCTGCGTCATCGTTTTTAAAGGTCTCCGTTTCTGCCCGTCCAGACTAAAACGCGGAGTTTTAAATCTAAAACGAGGTCAGCAGCGTTTTCAAACGTCTCCGTATTGGGTGCTCGAAAACGGCAAAGTAGTGTGGGCGCTAGGCATAAACGCAACAAAAGTCATGCGTTTTAAAACGAAAACGTAGTAGTGTGGATGTAGCCTTAGTCTTTGTTGCCTATTTGTCTCTCGTTCCTTCTGTCTCTTACTTTCTTTCAGTTTCACTCCTTTCTTTCTCTCTCTGTATTTACTATCTCTTCCTATCTCTAACCATCTTATTTACTATCTCCTCAATTAGTTTCTTCACCTCTATCACTTCACCGGTGTCTTTCTACCTTTCTTCTCCCCTCCATTGGTCTCCCTCCTTCCATTAACTGGCTGCTGATCCCTTGCTTTGGCCTTTAGATATAAAGCTGTAGGTTAGCGATAATCAGCAGTCAAACAAATAGCTCTATCTGTAGTTCAGCCGTCACGCCTCACAGCACCAGCGCCTGCTCAGACCTGGCTCTTACTTACTGTTTGCAAAGCAACGCTTGAAGTTAATGCGTCATTTACCAAATGTTGCCATGTCTGGGTTCATAATACTTATCTTCACAATTGTTTCAAGAAGTGTAGCTCCACTTGATTCAGTGTTACTTGTTCGTGGAGTAGATCTTCAGATCCAGAGAAGAAATGGTAAGGATTTTAGTTAGATGCAACTCCAGCCACAAAGTCTATAACTATGCAAAGAGATGGAAGGTGTAGGAAAATGTGAAGCACATTTGTTTGTTTGACTATTAATCTATTTGATTTAACAGTACCAGTTTTTCAGTAACATAATACTGTTGATGCACATTGTGACTGCGGTTATTGGAGATTATGATTATGTAACGAGCCAGATAAAAATTAAATTACGAGTAGTAGTGTTAAAACACACCCTGAGGTATTTCGCTTGGCCTTTCTTTGCAGATTGAGCGAGCATGTCTGTGCCTGTTTGTTCTTGCACTGTTCTTTCAAAATGACCTGCGGGCTGATTTTTGTCTTAACTGGCAATTTTTATCTGAACATGTGCTGTGCTTCAAGATCACAGTGTGTGTGTGTGTGTGTGTGTGTGAAACTGAAACATACAGTATGCCAGCACGCACCGATACACAGTCAAATCTGTCCTTCCCACGCAGATTTAAAGACCTCCAGCAGCTCTTTTACATCTCTCACACCTCCATACCATCCCACTCCAGACTCTGCCCCATTTTCTTTTATGATCATCTAATTGCACCTTGAAGCACAAGTATGCGAATTTTGTTCCACCAGACAGATTGCAGGGTTAGAAGATGTTGTAGTGCAGGGACGTGGCATGGATCCCAGTTAACTGTGTGACTCACGTGGCAAACGGCTCTATGTGTCCTAACCTTTGACCTTGTTTACTGGCAGAAAACAGGAGACGCATTGTGGAAGATGGCATGAGGAAGCAGGTAGAAACCAGATTCTAATGCGCATAATAAAAACGTTGCTAACAAGTGTTTAAGGAAGAAGTTGATTTATGCAATGTTTCTGAGATTTCGGAAATTTCCTCCAATAACAAAATGTCCCTCGAACCACTTTTGTTTTCAGGCAGAGATTTCAGTTAATCACAGGAAGGGCAAGTTTGGTAGCCGTCAGTCATTTCCGGATCGAAAGAAGAAGTTGATTTGTGTTTTCTGAGCAGCTGGTTCCTCTGATGTAAACCACGGAGCTTCTCACTGGCACTAAATCTCAGCGATGAAGCTGTATCCAAACAGAAGTGTTTAGAAAACGTTTTTCATGCATGCAGCAAAAAAGGTTTGATGAGTTGCTGAGTATTCACAACCCATTGAGATCAATCTTCACCTCTTCAGTAAGTGCTGGATCAGCATGACGGCATCACTCAGCATTTCCCACAAGTTATATTGTAAAATGAATCCTGGAGCAACTGTAGTACATTTGGCTTGTACTGTGTTGATACTTGCAGTCATTTGCAGATTGAGTGTCTGATAAATGCCTGAGTTTAGATGAAAAAATGTATACAATCTAGCTACTGATTTAAGCTACTGTTGAAACATTTTTCTCTCAAAGAATGGAAGTTTGAGCTCGGTTATTAGTTGTTAACCATCATATGTTGTTGTACAGCTTCTCGGTTTTAAAAAACTCGTAGGCGGGTCAGATGGTGAATATTTGAGTGCAGGTTTCATGTGGACTGTCTGGGGTAATGTCCATTAGGCTGGCACAGAGAGGTAAGGAGGTGTCTGATGTCTAGATGTGTAGTGTAACTCAATACTGATGTTGGGCTTGGAATTACCACCAGCCACCAGTCATGACTGTGGTTGCTGCAGCCTTTCAGTTCTGCCACTGTAGTCAGGTTTCCTGCGTGTCTGTGTCCCATGGGAGACACCACAAAGTTCCCCAATCTAACCATGTTCTAACTCGTGTGTCTGTTAAACTTGAGGGGCAACACAACAGTTTTTGCTAAAACCTTTCTACTACCTTGTTTATCAGCAGCAAGCACAAAAGGCCTTTGAGAGATGTAGAGTAGAAGCCGGCAGGCCTTGATTCAGATAGTGACAACCTTGATGAACACAAGCTTTAGATTATTTGCTCTGTAATAAAATATAGAACTGTTGTGAGTACAAAACAAAGCACATAGTAAAGTGCTAAACTAAGACTGTAAAAATAACATGAAGTCAACAGAGGCAGAATGCTGCAAAAATGTTAAACATCCAATACCTTAAAGGTGCCCTGTGGAGTTTTCTTGTAAAAAAAGGATTCTATTAAAGGTAAACTTTGCAGATTTTCAACCGGCTTTGTATCGTTGCATTGTGGGTGGTATGTGCAAATGAACGATGTTTGGCTTCCCTCCGTGTTGCCGGCGCTCGGTGGGTATCATTCAGGTCAAACAAAGTGTTGAATACATTTCCTTCCACATAAAACGTTATCAAAGATGATTCTTTTTTACATTTTGACACCTGCATCGTTTACACGATGGATGTATTAGGGTGAACTGGATACCACGTTCAAAGATGGCGCCCCATTCATTCTTATGAAAGCTGCTTAATTGGTGCATGAAAAAGTTTGCAGGCTTCCTCATGGTTCTGCATTTTTGAGCCCAGTGAGCGTGCTCAGTAGAGTCCGTCTCCATCCGAGCATATCGACTTCCTGTTGGCTCCCCGCACGCATGAATGGGATAAAATAATTTAATCACACAGCTCTTCTAGACTTCCCGAATGTTGTGGGACCAAATTGATCAAATTCTGATAATACAAAGCGTAGTTTCGGGGGGTTGTGATGACGAGTGTGTGTGTGTGTGTGCACTAGAGCTGGGCGATATGGAGAACACCAAATATCACTATCTTTTTGACCATACACCTCGATATCGATATTGCTACGATGTTGTAGGGTTGACAATTGGTGCTTTCACAAAATATTTACAAAAGGAGATTTTTGATACATAATGATGAGTAATGTGGATATAACGACTATGTAGGTAAAGGCAAATAATAGAGCAGTCTGGTAAGTTCAGAAAATTACTTCACTTTACTATAATGCAGCCGTTAAAATCAGGAAAACACTTATGCAATATTACGATATCCAAAATCTATGATATCTGGTCTCTTAGCATGATATCGATATAATATCGATATATTGCCCAGCCCTAGCACGCACCAGAACAAAACACAGGAACCCACTCATCATAAGATTGCTCCATAGTGCTACTAGTGGTCAAAATCCCACAGGGTACACTGAGTCCTCCGACTACGTCTGAAGGCTTAAGTGTTTGTGAACAGCCACACTTGAGGGCAGGACAAAGTGCTCTTACAAGCACTGAAGCATACTGACACCTTTAATCCCTGTTTCCAACACAACCTGCAGCTGAAGAGCACATTTCTAAAATGTTGTATATGCATGTAAGAACAAAAGAAAAAAAAAAATCATCATTCAGTATGTCTAAAACGTTGTGCAACAGTTCTCTTCAGTCCACCACGAGGTTAAGTTACCCTAGAAAAATAGCATGAATAGTTTTACGTCTGTGTCATTTAGTAGAAGCGGGAGTCGCATGTTTCATAATTGATTCTGTCTCACTCTGGAGCAGAATGTGGCCGGTGAAGTGACGTAGGACACTCAGGACAAAAACACCTCTTATCCAGACTTGAATCTTGCCAATAATATAGACAATTTGTCAGGATGGTTATATCAGAGCTCTCAGCAGGTTTGGAAAGTGTGGAAAAAGAACTTTTGACAAGTTCCATGTTTTGTCTGTCTGGAAAAATCCATTAAGGAAATCCATCATGAGAAAGTTGGAAGAATACAACTGACTTTAGAGCTGAGTATCGTCATCTCTGTTTAGATTTCTGTCAGCTCAAACTACTGGTCACATACCACAGTTCACTCTGCATGACCGTCATCAGGGTTATAATCTTCCTTTATGTTGTACAGCGTGTTCCCGGCATTACAGTCAGCACTGTCACGCATCACAGTAAAAGTTGAGAAAGGATGAAGGATTAGTCATGTGTGAATCATATCAAGCCGTTCCCATGACTTCAGAAACCAGGAAATCTCCGTCCGCGTCCAACCAAATCGATAGAGTGAAACAAAGACGGGCCTGTCCCGCTGTACCGCCTGCTGGGTGTGTTTGTGTGTGTGTGTGTGTGTGTGTGTGTGTTGTAGTGTGACCATCAGCTAACACGGCCTCGTTGGATTATCTGCCCATGTTTGTTTTTGCTGAAGCAATCCTCACTCCAAACACAAACACCGCTTATGTCTCTTCTCTCTAATGTTTTCTCTCAGTCTCTCTATCATCTTTACTTTCTCTCTCCTTCTTTGACCCTCTGTTTTGTTTTCTGTCTCTCTCTCTCTCTCTCTGTCCCTCCCCGTCTCTCTGTCGCCTCACTATGTTTATTGATTTCTCTGTTTTGTTTTTGTTCGTCTTCAGATATAGAGCGATGTGCGCAAATAGTCATATTGAAAATATTTGAGACGGAACTCGTGCAGGCTGTAAGAACCGAGTCTCCTCTCTCCCTCGCTGAGAGATGCAGGTGGTTTGGTGTCGGGGTCGGCCTCCTTTCCAACCACCACATGCTGACTTAGAGATTTCTATCTCCACGTGTTATGTCAGGTCAGCACTTTGAACAAAGCTCTTGGGGCTGCACAGTTATGGTCTAAATGATATCTCGGCTTAATCTGCTGGATGCTGTGATCTTGGTAATTAGGTTTGGCGTTCTTTTTTTTCTCTCATTTTAACATAAGTTTTTAGGCATTTTGCCTTTTAGTTGACAGGAAACAAGGGGGAAGAGAGAGAAAGGGGTTCAACGTCTTAACCACTTGGCCACCAGGACATCCCAGGGTTGGGTAGTTTATGAAGAGCAGGATTGTTTGACTGTATTTTGTGTAGAACTGAAATGATAACTCAATTAAATTAATCAAACGGCAAAATATTAATTGGCATTAAATTTAGTAAGCAATTAATTGCTTAAATTTTTTTTTAAGCAGACAAGCAACATTCTTTGATTCTAGCTTCTCCAAAGTGAGGAGATGCTGCTCTTCTTTTATTTGATATAGTTGTCAATTGAATATTTTTAAGCTCTGGGAACACTGCGATTGGCATTGACATAATACACCAAACAACTAATCGATTAATCAAGAAAATAATTGACAGAATATTCAACAATGAATATTATTGTTAGCTGCAGCATTAATTTCGTGCCACTAACATAAATCCGTATGATATTTTTGATGATTTTCTTAGTGAAATGCTTTATTTTGAGGATAGGGCCTGGTGGTAGTTTTAAATTCATTACATGAAATAATTTGAATACTGTCTTAACTGGCTGAGGTGTGATTGTAAAACAAATGAATGTGAGGACAGAAAAAGATCTACAAAATGTACTGGGCCCTTTATGAATTGGATGATCACCAGTGAGAATGTATATAACCCTCAAAATGTAGAGCAACTGATAATCTGAAGCAGTTTGTGTTTTGTTGACCTGACATCACAAATTGTGGAAAAACAACCTTTTGGAAGTTTTTCTAGTCGTCCCGTTTCATTGTCACTGCACATGAAAAGTAAGCTGTACATCCCCCTGAGCTCAAAAAACTCTGGGTTCAAAATCTCCCAGAAGCCCTTGAGAGGAGGAATAAACTATCATTATGACATTCCAAACATTTCCTTTACCCCCTCGCTCCCTTTCCTTCCCTGAGTGATGTCAGAGTCCCAGATATCCAAGCCATGACAGAGCACTTTTGCAGACAGCCCAGAGCCTGGTGCAGGAAGGGGCGGGCCCTTTCACTTCTCATTTCCTGTGCCACAGGAAGCACATTCCTCAGCCGCTGACAGTAAGACAGCAGTAAAAAATAACAGAGTGTAACTGCGAGTTCCCGGCAGCAGGCCGATCTCCAGGAACCTCTTAGAGTAACTCCTATGGGAGTTCTCAGGATATATGTGTGTGTGAATGTGTGTGTGTGTGTGCGTGAGAGAGAGAGAGAGAGAGAGAGAGAGAGAGAGAGAGAGAGAGAGAGAGAGAGAGAGAGAGAGAGAGAGAGAGAGAGAGAGAGAGAGAGAGAGAGAGAGAGAGAGAGAGAGAGACAGGTTTACCACTCTTTCAACTCCGTTCCTAAAATATTGATGAGTAACAAATACATTTGAAAATATTTCCCCCATGTATTGCCACACTTTTTCCAATGTAGTTCAAGAGAAAGCCAGCTCAGCCTCTGGAGTATATAATTGTTATTGTGTGTGCCAGAGAGACTGTTTTAATCTGAATTTACGCTTAAAAAAACTAGACCTTAATTAAATGTTTAACTAAGGCTTTTTCACAATTTAAGAGACAAAGGCATAAAAGAGCCGGGGACCTCTGTGTGTGCTTCTTTGTGTCAAGCCTTTGACTCTGACGTGTTCATTCACTCTGTAGGATTCATGGCTCTGAGGTGTTTTAATAAAACTGCCCCTTGTTGTCCACAGTCAGTCCTGTTAAACTGATATAACGACTTCATATGTGTTGGACACAACACTATAAATGAATCACAGCCACTCATTGTCTTTGTGTCCTGCCTGTCTCCATCTGGCCTGCTTCTGTTTGACGTATGTAAGCGACGCGTGTTACTCATATGCATTCTTCTAGTTCCCTGACTCTTTGTGTGTGTCTGACTCTTTTGCTCCCGTAGGACAAGGGAAAAGGAAAAGGTTTGGTGAAGAATGCCGCCCTGGAAGAACAGGACGCTCAAAACCTGGAGGTTGTCGCCTTCTGTGAAGACGTAGCAACGTAAGATCCTTCCTGTTGGCATGAATATGAAACCCCTCCTTTGACTATTCTTCACCTTCTTTGCTTGTTTGAGTGCTTTGTCACTTTTTTTACATTAATAATTTTAAACATTTTATAGATGCACAAACTCAGTTCTACACCTGCCAACCTGTGCCAACCATAGGAAAAGAAAGTAATAACAGACAGTTTAGATCAGGCCTATTCAACTGGCGACCCGCGGGCCAACTCTGTCCACCGATCAAGTCAGACCGGCCTGCCGATCGGTTCTGTTCACAATTGCAAATAAATCAAATTTAACGTGAAGAAAAAAAAAATCCCGTGAGTAAATTTTACCACAATAAATCCTTCATTTTCTCACGCGGTGAAAAACAAATTCATAACTGATAACGTTACAGCGCGAAAAGAGGCATGACAGCGGACAGACAGACAGAGCAGCACATGATGAGTAAATTAATATGGGTACGGGGACGCTCTGTGTCTCTGTCACTCTGAAACTTTCCGGAGATATACAGTACTATTCTTGATGGATTCTTGGATTTTCATAGCACCCTCAATCTAACTAAGCTAGACTAGTGCAGGTGGCTGTTTTTTTGACTTAATCCAAGAGGTAAAATGGTGTAGAAATGCAGGACATTTGTTTTAAATAACTTTTTTTTTTCTGGGGGAGGACAAGGACATGTTCTTGTTTGTTTGGCTTCGGCAGTGAGTCTAGTTTAGGTTTTACATTGTACAACACCCTTCATTCATCACCCAACCACTCATCCATCTGCTGACACTCTGATAACACTGATTAACACCCCTCATAACTTTAATATGTTTCGGGGTTTATTGTAGTGCACCAGCGTGAACTCAAAGCGCGTGTCCGCCGCACGTTCACTGGAGAGTGGAAGAGAAAACTCAGCTCTTAAAACACCGGACAACGAGAACGAACTCGTACCACTATTACCATATTATCGAAAAATACAACTTTGATTTAGTTGTTTATGTTCTGTTAGTTTACTTTATAAGATACTGCAGATTTAAACTATTTATTCTAACAGCTCAAAGTGAAGTCAGACAAACAGGATTATCAACGAGGGGAGACGGCGGATAGAAAACATTGCCGAACAAAATTTACGTTACTCAAACTGCTTTTTCAGTTACAGAAACAAACGAGTTGACTGATCTCCCTCCAGATATTAGAGTAATGTTAAAAAGGGTCGTGTTGTCTCCGCAGGTATCTCTCTCTTTCCCTCCCCTCTCTGCTGCTCTGTGGCCGGCTCTCCAGCGAGCTGCTGCCCCCCCCCCTTCCCCTCCGTCAACAAGGAAATAAAGCCCCTCGTCTACGAGACCGGGTTAAGTATTAAACCTGAACACCTTTCAGTTTAAAACCGTGTATCTCCCGTTTTTTTTGTCATAAACCCAACTATTGTACAAATTGGAATTTTGATCTGATGACGATTGATCTGATTCATCCTCTGGGGACCCTGAATGTGTGTACAAAATGTCATGGCGTATCCATCGAGCAGTTGTTGAGATATTTCAGTCTGAACCAAAGTGGTGGACCGACAGACCAACATTGACCTCCCTAGAGCCATGACGCTACCGTGACTAAAAATAGCATTTTTTCCTTGTTTGTATAAATGCATGCTTACACATTTTCCTGCATATATACACATAATTGCATGTTTTGCAACTCCGTTCGTTTCCTGAGCCTGTACAGAGTCTCTCGCTCCAGTAGTTACTTTGGGTGGAGTGATGATGAAGCTGCGCTCGGGGAATCCACTTCCATTACGATAACGGAGTCAACGCCCGCCGTCGGCCTGCTTGTCGGTCAACTCTCGCTCTACATAGTCAATTACAAGTAACTTAAGCTCTCATAAGAGTGTAAATGAAGAAAAAATATAAACGTAATTCCATAGCGTTTTCGTCATCTTTTACCCTCCCAACTACCCAAGCCAACAGTATCACACAGACGGCGTTAGAGGCAGAGCGATGACTTACAGTATTGTGCATGGAGGCTATTTTGAGTAGAAATGGTAAATTTCAATTGATTTTAAATAACCTCATCAGTTTACATGTAAATACCATTCTCATTCAGATTTGCTCTTCCTCCTCTCCTTCTCCCCTCCATCCAGTTTCCTGTTATACTGCCCAGAATGCATCCAATGTTCTCATCCAAGCAATCTGATCCATATGGCAGGCTGGCTCTGGCTGCCTCTGATGGGTTTCCACTGGCCAAGTAGGCCAAAATACTGAGAAAAAAAAGTGTTGACTCTTCTTCTGTTGTGATTTTTTTTCTTTCTACCAGTCTGCGCTCCAAATTCCCTCATGGCAACATGTCCACCAACCCCGGCTACGTCCTGAGCCCCGTCATTACCCAGAGAGACAGCGGAGGGGACAATAGCTGCTCTGTCAAGGTCTCTATTGAGATCTCAGAATCTCAGCAGCCTGTAACCTTCACCTGTGACGGTAAGCATCCAGCGAATAAAAGTGTCTATCATGTGAGCCATCTTTGAAACAGTTCAGCAGAATAAACAAGGAGCATAGGGCAGATTTTACCCTTCGTTTTTTTAGAACAGACATACAGTTAATTGCAAGAATGGCCCAGTGTTAAGATATACAGACGATACCACATCGCATTGAAGTCAGCCAAAAAAGAAACCTTGTGCCCCCTTTGCCTTTAAGAGCGAGCAGCTCAGATTGCAGATATGAGAGCTCTGAAGGAGGAAACGACATCCACAGCTGCCAAACTCTTTACCCCCTCCCCACCTCATTTTTTTTTTCTTTTTCTTTTCATTTTTTTTTTTTCTGTCGTGGGAAGTACACTACGTTCCTTTTTTGCACAAATAAAGGTTTGTCCCTTCACCATGGCGTACCCACGTTGAGCAAAAGGGGGGCAGGAGACTTGTTTTTTTTGTTTTTTCAAGCGCCCACTAAGATCTTTGGCTTCCTTGCCTGGGTGTTTGGGGAGCTGTTATTGGCTAACCCCTCCTTATACTCACACAAAACTACAACCACTGTGATTGACATGTCTTTTGGGATTTGAAGCCAAGCGCACTGGAGGCTGTCAGCCAGTCCTATGGGCTTTTCTGTTAGGCATATTATCCCAACTGTGTGACCGAGTTCACCGCTGTCTATGTGGGTCCCTCAGGATCAGCATTAAGGCCCAGACACACCAAACCGACGACAGAGAACTAGCGGCGACGAGGGCCGCCTGTTGCGTTGCCTCGCGTCGCCTGGGTCTTGGCCAAAAAGTTGCGCTCGGACACACTACGAAGACTACAGCCGACGGCCGACTAGCACGTACGTTCTGCGCCCGCGTGAGATGAAATAACTCTCCACACCAGCAGGTAGCGGTAGTCTGTAGTCGACATTCAAAAAGGGAAACCGGAAGACCCCGAGGACGGTGGATATACGAGCCGCTGTTGTGACACACACATGAAGTCTCACTCCCCGCTTAGCTTCGTTCCAGATGGCCAGTTTCTCTTCTCTTGTACTGATTCGTTTAAGCTGAACAGCCAATCAGAGTGACTTGCCTCACCGACTGGCTCCGCCGCCGATTCAACATGCTGAATCGGCCGAAAAACCTCCAACACGGGCAGACTAGAGCCGGCGGTGCGGGATACTCTGCAAAAACTAGGCCAACAGACGCTCACTGATGACCCCAAACTGACCGACGGCCAACTGTCGGCTCGGTGTGTCAGGGCCTTTGTTTGTCTGTTGATGTAAGTCCAAGTTTATTGTCTGTATATATCTAACAACCCCACTGACAATTTGTCCTTGTATGACAGCCAAACCATATATTTAAACATAGGCAAGCCCTAAGTACTCTCTCGTGTGCATACGTAACAGACTGTCCCACTGACCCATTCACCACTCTGTATAGCCCAGTTCAACAGCAACAACCTATAGGAAGTATATTTACTACCTTCCTCATCCTAATTGAACTTTCCTAGCTTC
Source organism: Sebastolobus alascanus (assembly GCA_916701645.2). NCBI lineage: Eukaryota > Metazoa > Chordata > Actinopteri > Perciformes > Sebastidae > Sebastolobus > Sebastolobus alascanus. The sequence continues at coordinate 1,108,320 of CAKAOJ020000109.1, forward strand.
CCTAGTCTTCCTGCTTCTGCTGAGTTCACCTCCTGTAATCCCGCTGCCCCGGGGTCACTTCCTAGATGCGTTTCCTTCTTTCCTAGTATGATGTCGAGTTGGTCGTTTCCTGTTCGACTTCCTATGTTGTCAGCAGCGTGTTGTTGACCCACATTGTTGGTGTTTGGATTCCTCTGGTCGGTCATTGCTGGAATCTGCTCTCCGGATAACAAAAGGCCTCAGTTCTACTCAAAGCTTAGATAGAGGGATAGAGAGAGAGAGATATAGAGGACAGGAAGGGTACTTTCGCATTCTTCATTTCTTTCTTTCTGTCCTTCGCTTGTTCTTCTGCCCACTTTCTGTTGCTTCTTTCCATTTTACTTTTGCTGTCAAACACTTCCTATCTCCTGTTTCTCTTTTTTTCTCAATTTGTCTCCCCTTCTTTTTCTTGCATTACAATATTCTCCTCCACCCTTGTTTCCTTGCAGCATCTCCTCATTCCTCTTTCTCTCCTCTCACTCTTCATTTTGCACTGTCGTCCTAAGTCTCTTGATCCTGTCATCACCTCAGAGACGACACAGATTAACATGAGACACAAGACATTTATCACTTTCCTCTCTTTCCTTGTCAGTTTTTCTCTCTTGCCTCTCTCTGCTGTCATCTTCTCTGTCTTTTCTTTCTCACCTTTTCTCCCTCACGCTTTCTGTTCTCCCTCTATCTTCTCTTAAATTTACCATCTCACTCACTTTAATCTGCCATGGAAATCTGATGCCAAATTGTGCAACGTTTACTCAATATCGCAAATGGTTATTCCATTTACTTGTGGCTGATTGTCTTGTGTAATTATGTGAAAAGCTAAAAAAAGCTGTTGAGTAAAGAATGATGTAGTTTAACAAGACTGGCCCTAATGAATAGTTGAAATATGTTGCCCAATAGTTCAAAAAAGGAGATTAGGTTCAAACATCTGTTGATACTGCTGGTGTCATTCTGTAGCTGCATCTTTGCCTTTAATCTGTTTCTAGAGAGCAGGATGAAGGAAAGACAGTCGATTCTTCCAGGGCTTGGCTGTGAACTACTTGGATTCTGGGGATTCCTAACATGCTGTGGCTGTAGAGGGGAGATGGAAGGAGTGAGAGAGGGGAAAAAGACAGAAATGCATAAAAAGAAATACAAAAAAAAGAGAGAATGCAGAGAGGAGGAGGAAGGGAGAGTAGAAAAATACAGAGGGAGGGAGTCAGGGGAAAGAGAAAAATTAAAATGAAACATGAGACAGATTAAGAGAATGTGATGTATTGTAAAATTGATGACAGAGGAAAGAAATGCTGGTAGTTGTTGGGTTCAGGTTACTGTCTGCGGCTTAGAGGGTGTCGGAGAGGAGGGAACACCATCATGTTCCTCATTTCAGACGTAAAGACAAGAACTTCACTTTTTTTTCTTTTATTGGTGAATTAAGGTGACAAAATAAAAAACACAGTGACATACGCACATAGAAGACAGACATAATGGACAGACATACAGGCGATAACGTGAAGCAGTTATGATGATGTATGTGATGGTATGATAAGAGTCTGGGAGTAGAGATTAGATCGGATTACGTAGGGTATGTGTGTGTACATGTTGGGAGGTTTGCATGAGAGGCAGTGATACGGATCCGTGTTTAGGGATACTGGACAGGTTGGTATGTGGAGTAAGGAGTAGGCTATGGGATGTGTGGCGGAGAGAAGGAAGACATTATTATAGTTGTAATAAATATATGATGTCACTGACAAGAGCTTCACTGACTAATTGTATTAGTTTTAGCTAGGGGAACCTAATAAACTGGAGATTTCAGCTGTAGGTGAGAGTTCAGCAGTAAAAAGATAAGTTCTTTGCATCGTGGAGTCCCTGAAGCTATTACGTTACGCCTTAATCATGAATTTGTATGCATTTCAGCCTTAAACTCTTTTCTACTCCACTGTTCTACTGTAACATTGTACTTTTGCCTCTAATTATTGTTTTCCTTTTGCCTCCGTGTCTCCTTTTGTCTCTGAATCTGTGTCCGGCAGTTGGACTTGTTACAGAAGCCGTTTGCTCTGAGTCATGCAAAATTAGATCATTCCTCTTTTACATCTGAAATATATTGGTCCTTTGGATATAACAAGAGCTTTATTCTGCTATGTCGCCAGCACCTCCCATTGTGGATCCTACACGACACTGACTGGACCTGAAATGTGCTCCATAAGTTACTTATTACACTAGTTATTGAGTTATTGTGCTAGATTTATTTAACATCCCACTCTACTCCCTAGTGTGTGTGTGTGTTTGTGTCAAATTGACCATCAATATTTTTGCGTGTGCCTATATGTGACCCCGCCAACACCATTCCCCAACCATGTGTGAAACGGTTAGCGGCATGCGACGGAGGAATTTTCTCCTCTTTTTAAGTGGTGCCTTCAAAAATGCCCTGCTGGGAATTCCCTCACCACCTCAGAGCGCTCACAAAGTGAGGCGTAGCCTGTCTTAATTGCTTTGCTACAAAACACTGCAGCACATGTATAACCCTCGGCGACCACCGCCGCGGCCACACAGGCGTACGGGACCGTGAAGCTAAAGCTACTGGTCTAAAGCGGTAAGAAAAGACGCACCATTCCTCTGAAGGGTGGAGATCTGTTATTGCCGTAGCCGGGGGTCGGTCTCCCTCCCTGTGGGTCTGTTAAGTAACCTGAGTGTGTGTGTGTGTGCTTAGTCCAAAGCTGAGATGTGTCTGTGTATAAAGTGTCTGTCTTTGTATCTGTCTGCCTGTGTTTATGTATATCACCAAGGTTAAGAGTGTGCTAAAACCTCCTTAGAAGTAGCTAAACAGCAGAATAATCTGCCGCGTATCCGGTTACGCTCTCCGCCCAGTCTTCCCTTGGCCAGACACATCAGATATCGGAGCATACACAAACAACTAGAGCTGACCCCAAATCCCCTCTATTTCATATCGTTCCACAACACAGCGCTGTAATTCCTTTGATTCGAGAACAGGTTTGACACATGAGCCGAAACATGGCAGGAAGGTTTGCGGTTAGAGAGGAATTCTGATAAATGTAAAATCCAGAGTTCAGTTCCCACGGCAGCAAACAGGTGTCTGTTCTGAATAAGTCTCACTCTTAAACTGTATGACATTGTAGTTTGACATGATCGGCACTTGTCCTCTGATCGGCACCGCCGCTCTAGGGTTCGGGTTCTGGGGGGTTGAACCCCAGCCCCGTAAACAGCAACACACATCAGACATCGCAATGGTTTTAAGACAAAAATTAAGATTTGTATGTTCATAAAGAACTGTATTTATTATAATATAAATAAACAATTGGTCCCTGATAATGTTGGCTTAAAAGTGTTAAGTAATTTTCACTACGACTAGAGATACAGGGGTAAAAGTGTATTTATTTATTTATTTATTTATTTATTTGTTTGTTCATTTGTTGCTTTAATGCATGAAATGAGCATTTTTTTATTTTATTTTATTTTATTTTATTTTATTTTAATTTAATTTAATTTAATTTAATTTAATTTAATTTAATTTAAGTAATTAATTTTTTTAAGAGGGCGACCAGTGCCCCTCAGTGTTCTAATAAAATTTGTGGCTGTGTGGGATACGTCATTTAGGGTGCTCCCAAATTCCTCATTTTCTTCTTGAATCACCACTAAGCCACTTCTTGTTGATACACCTTGTATCGTGCTCCCACTTGTTTTTAGTTTCCTGTAATTGAGGTATAATCTTGTTGTTTTAAAAGCATTTGACCTCATTCTCATTACATCTTCTCTCTTTTTTTGCTCTCCTCCATCACTCCCTCTCCTTCTGTCTCTTTATTCTCTCTTTTCACCAACCACTGCTCCCTCCCTTTCTCTCTGGCTTTTCCTTTCCACTGCCCCTCCCTCACATCGGTCTCATGTGGTTCTCTTCTTCTAAATCAATATCCCCGATCACCCTCTGTTCCTCCCTCTCCATCCTCAGTGAGTTCTCCAGTGGAGTTGTTGATAAGTCAGACTCTCTGCTGGGTCCACGATGACCTGGACCAGGTCGACTTCTCCAGCTACCTGCTCAAAGTCTGTGGCCAGGAGGAGGTGCTGCAGAAGTGAGTACACACACACAAACAGAAAAGTTATGCTGCTGCTGCTGAAAAAGAAAATTTTTCCCAGGCTGACTTGGCAGTTTTGTTAATTATGCACAGGGTTTTGAATAGGTTTCATTTGTTTTGTTATGCCCTCAACTCTTCTCTCTCTCTATCACTCTCATCTTGGCATCCTCTCAAAATCTTGTACAAAGGAGTCTGGCGGATGTTTCTATATCTCCCCCCGCGCCCTCCTCCACCATAGAAATTCTCTTCTCCCTCTAATCTTGGATGCATGGGAATGGTTACTTCCGTACCAGGACTTAAAGGCCCAGCACAGCCAAATGTTCAAAGTGGCATAATTAATCTGTCGTGAGTGACTATAACTGCTGAACAGAGGAATGTCGTGTATGCTGTGTGATCATATACTGTAACTAATCTTTACAACCAGAAGGCCCATAAATCATTGTTACCATATATATTTGTCAATTCTTGTGGTAACTCTAGAAACAGTTGGAGATCACTGTTGCTTTTTGATTTTTTTTTTGCTCTCTGCTACTTTCAAACCTTCCACATACACTGGGATCCATTGTATGAAAACCTGTAAATCATGATTATTATGGAAGCTTTGATGCATTCAACAGTTACATCATTGCTGCTTCACCTGTAATCATAGTAAACAGCCTTTTCAGTATGGGACCTGAAGCTATGTATCATCTGCCAAATCCCAAATGTCGGTAATTTAGTGAGAGTCCCCAGCCACACCGGTGATAACTTGTTAAAACAGTAATGCCTTGTTTACAGTACAGGCTTTTGTCTGCTAGCTTCTCTCTGACTGTGATCAGAGGTTCCTGATTGGCTGTGTATAAAGCCAACTTTGACTCTTCACAAAACATCTAAACTTGAGCAATCCTGGACAGACAGTATATCCAAAGAATGGCATTCTTACATTATTTTTATCATTGTGGCTGTTAAGAAATATTCTTTGCAGGAATACATATCAGAGCTGCGTCCGAAATCACATACTATGCACTGCATACCCAATATGTGTACTATGGTTCAACATACTTTTGTGTGAAAAAGCACTGGTCATGTATCTTTTCGGACGGAGGAAGGCAATCCAGGCACTGCGAAATATTAAAACAAGTGGCAAACAAGGAAGGAAATGTATTCAAAAGCCTATTGTGGCTAAATCATTAAAAAAGCCAACATGTTTCGACCACTGTAGATCTTCGTCAGGGCTTAAAACAAACCAACAAAGCAGATTTGGCCTCACCTATATGGTATCGACAACCAGTGGGAGGCAATCACATGATCATCATAATACTAACTGTAAGGCAAGTACGCGTTGGGTGCTCTTAGAAAACGGGGAAAAAGCAGGATAAGAGCCTCCCTGCTGGTTGGAGACCCGTAACCATAGTAACCCGCACCAACCTCATGTGACCAAACGATGATTTGTGAGAATCATACCATTACGCCTATAACAAAGTGAAATCTTATACTTACACTAAAATTGAAACGTTATTGACGTTACAGAGCCGTCCGTCAACGTCTGTTATGAATGTTGTTGTCACTACCGCATTGCATTGTGGGATATTTATGCCGCCGTAGTGTCCAGCGTTTGCATACTGTAATATTTCACCAGAAATAGTGTACAATTCTCATACTATACAAAAGATAGAGATAAAAAAAATCTCACATACTGCTTTAGCGCCCTAAATAGCACGTTAGTATGGAACTTCAGATGCAACCTATATCTCCAAAGAATGACATTCTTATTATATTTTTATCATTGTGGCTGTTTAGGTATATTCTTGGCAGGAACTGTTGACATATCAGGTCTTGGTAGGTGAGCCCAAAAGCTAATTCAGGACACTGGTTATGGGTATTATCTCTAGAAAACTTTTGATTCTGATTGGGTGTTGGGTTTGCATTATTTTTCAAATAACCACGTGGTTCTAACAAGTGGCCTCAACACCTCAGTGACAAAAATAACAAGCCAAATAATACTAACACAATGTAAATGGTGTGTTCCCCCAAAATTATATACTAAACAAATATTATTTTACATTTCTGGGAAGTGTCCGTGGTATAAGAGGGATAATCCACTGTGACTTCAGTTATGAAAAACAGTCCACTCCACTGAAGGAGTCATTTGTCTGTGTGTGTTATTCCTTTTTTTCCCCTCAATAACTTCTCATTATTATCCTTGACATATGTTATGATTTTCTTAACCTTGCCTCTCTGTTGTCCCGTGCCACAGTAAACACAGCTTAGGCAGCCATGAGTACGTCCAGAACTGCAGGAAGTGGGAGAATGAGATCACATTACAGCTACTCTCTCACTCCACCATGAGACGAGACCTGGCACGCAGCGTAAGTCACTTCATCAAGCTAACATACGAGCTCTTGTGAACTTTATAGTAGAATTTTACTGAACTGTGACATAATGCATTTCATGTTGTGCCACTAAGATTCATTTACAACTTTAGTCCCACTACTGGAGACCTACAACACGTAATCCTTGTCTGGTGAAATGATGATCTCAATGATTTATGATGATAATGTGTGAGCGAGACTTAGGCGCCTGCTTATCTGTCATCTTATATGCTTGGTTGGTAAAACTTGACTGTTTTTGTTTAGGCGGAAGATGACAACTCTGTGGTAGATTTAGAGAAGCACCTGGGCCAAGTGGAGAGGCCATTCAAGGAGAATGTCACCAGGTATGAGGGTCCTACACTGGCTGGGAACATGTCAGGGAGAACATGTAGTTATCAATTTTGTTTTCTTGTCAAGAAATTATGTTATGAAAAATCATGATACATTCAGTTTTCTTTTAGTTGCATCTCTTGTCTGGTCTTCCAAAATGGTAGTTTCAGTTAAATGTGTAGTTTTAGTTTAGTGTGCTGGATTGATGCAGAATTAATAAATAAGGAGGCTTCTGGAAGTTGTCTTTGTAGTTATATTATAATCTGTTAGGGCTGGGCGATATGGCCAAATTCTTCTATCACATTATAGGTCATTTCATATCTCGATAACGATGTATATCACGATATAGCATGTTTTCTGGTAATTCAATAAATAGATTGTATTAAATAACCACATGGTAAATCCTATTTTTGTATACTCCTGTGTGAATTAAATGCTTGACAAATGAAAAGTACTGAGCATATTCTCACATGAACGTAACAGTTTTAAGTGATATTATAGAGAAAAAAAGAAAGAAATATAGGCCTAGCCTATATCGCAATAGAAACCATATAGAAAAATATATACGATAGACATTTAAACATTGTTTTGACGATACGTATGGTCATATTGCCCAGCCCTATAATCTGTTTTATACTGTCTCTGTGTGCTGCCTCTAAATTACAAAAACGATTGTCATTTTTATTACACTAAAACATTTTAAAGACCTAATGGTGGTCTCGAGCTATTTTCAGTTAACTAAAGTAAACTTTCTACATTCTGTCCTGATCCGATTAGCACTAACAATAAGTGAAAGACAGTCTAAGTACTTCTGTCATTTCTCATTCCTCACTTCTCTCTCTGTGTGTGTCTTGTTGCAGACAAGGCCTGGCTGATTATTTAGAAGGCTATCACAATCAAGTCAACATCTGCCTACAAAATGAGGTACATGTCGTTCCTGTGCAGGTCTTCAAAGTAAAGTGAAAGGATTTTGATGATTTTCATGTCTTTAGTTTGGATAGTTTGCCTGTCCCTTTGCTTACTGTTAAGCTAATGACAACATTAACTTATATGTGTAGAACAGCTAGTTATGTATCCACTGTATCTATCTGCACCGTACTGTGTAGAAAGGTATTGATTTTTAAAATTTAATTTTGTGTAGTTGCCCTTTATATTGAGACTCATTTAGCCTCTGGTCCCACCTCTGATGCTACACATTAATACAACACTCTTTCACTGAATAGTAAAATGAAAGGCTCCAGACATCGGGCCTCATGCAGCATCATTCTCTTATTTTTCTCATATATTTTCTTTTAATTTTCTGTTAAGAGAAGAAATAAGAAGAAAAATCAACTCCAGATGCACCAAACCTTCATAAGCATCCAACTCTGTTCTACTTGATCATAAATTGGAGGCGTGTGGTTATTATTAGCATAGGTAACGCCCCTAAACACTATACTGTATAAGGACAGGTGTTGTGCCGTGTGAAAATAGTTGAGTTGGAGAGATGCCACCAAAAAAAGGCAGGAAGAAGAAGAACTTCTGCAGTAGTGAAATTGAGGCTCTGTTAAATAAACTTAAACAAAGTAAACATGTGATTTTCCAGAGCGTCAGTACTGGTGTTACAGGAAAATCAAAGAGCAGTATGTAAGCCATTCAGAAGTTGAACGCACACAATATCATCCAAGGGTTTTTATAATCTTAATTAGGATCAGTGGACCAATAGTATTTCTTTAGCCCACAAATCTAATAATCCAATCATTGTAATTACTCTAAATATATATAATAGTCTAATTTTGATTATATGATATTCATGTGGGGTTTTTTTTTAACTTCTCAGATTTCAAACTTATGTTTCCTTGCATTGGACAAACAAGAGTGTACTCAACCACACGTAAAATGTTCTCTTACCTAAGATAAGAGCAAAAATAAAGAAACATTGGAGAATTCCAGAAATTAATGGGTACTAACTAAATCAGAACAAATCGTGGATACGAACAAAAATAAAAGGAAATTTGCTCTTACATCATTTCCTGCATGAGGCCCATTGTTTTCAAATCTCCCGAAGGTTATTTGTCTCGATTCAACTACGTCACACACAAATGTTAATATACTAGGACATTCCTGGAAGGCAGGCTTTCTAGAAATGGCACATCTGGTTTTAGGCCAGTGTGGGTTTTTGTGGAGTAATTGAATGCAGACTGAACCGTAGCTAAACTACACCCCGCCCTCAACCCCAACTTAAAGCTGAAGTAGTCGAGATTGGAGCAAATATGATTAAAAAAAGTTATTTTTATAAAATGGTCGCTATATTGTGACAGTAGTACTTGAAACAGGTAACCTGAAAAAAAATCATGTTCCTCTGTGTCCTCCGGTGCTCCTAACGGCATCTGAAGGATTTCACTTACCGGAGGAAAACAAGCAGTCAGAGCTGATCTAAGGTCTGCTGTCCATCTGCTGTCTGAGAGCCGGCTGTCAATCACTCGCGAACTCCGACCAAACGGTCAAACTAGGCAGCGCTGATCAAATATGAATCAATATTCTGTTGCTCTAATGCCTATTTCTCTCCTCAAATGTTTTCAGAATCATCGTGTAGTGTACTGTTTAGCTGTAAAATGAGAAAGTTTGTGACGCGACCGCCATTGTAAAATCTGTTGAAGGAACACCAAGTTCTGGTCACATGACCGGAGCACAGCCAATAGGAACGCTCTCTCAATGAGATGACCTGTGATTGGTCATAGTCTGCCGTCACGGGCTAGATTTTTTTAAAGCCTGAAGCCATGAGGAGGTGCAGAAGTCTAGTTATCTCTCAGAACACTTGAATTACAATATGTAATGACATGTAATATGTCAATGCTGAAAGGTTATTTTGCCCAATGATGCAAAAAAATATATACTGCCTACTGCCACTTTAAACCTGATAATGGCATCAAGATTTATTTGAATGTGCCTTGACAAAAATCATAGCATGTACAGCAATTGATTTACTTGTAGCATGCAAACGTGTGTTGTTCTGAGCCTTGTTTATTGAAAGGTACACACACAGTAGGCTGGTTCGAGTTTACTGTTTAGATGAGTCTGTTTGATGAATTGTCGGTGGTAGAGACCTCCTGATGTGTTGTTCTTGTGTTAAACAATGGGGGATTTTACCGTTTAAAGACGAGCTGAAAACAAAAGTTCACATCAGGAGGACATCCCTTTCACAACAGGCTGGTTAGAGTATGTGAAGAGTGATGTAGTAATAACACACAACCTGCTCTGTATCTGTGTGTTCAGAGTACCCAGTATAAGACGGTGGACCGGGTGGTGCAGACTATGAAGAACCTATGCTGCGCTCTGGATGAGGTGGAGACCCAGGCCATTACAGAGGCCATCAAAAGGCTGCGACACTCCATCAACTTACCCAGGACACGCTCACCCAAGGTGGGCTCTTCACACATACTGCATCATGCTTCACACAATCATATGTAGCATTGTTTAGATGTCTTTGTAAGACAAACATGTTTTGCTTTGTAGTTGGGGTCCACACCGCCTGGTCAATCACCAAATGGTAAGTTCTGTACACACACACACACACACAGTCACACACAACCCCCACTCATTCAACTAAACTGTGTTTGTTGCCCATCAGTGACAGCGTATTAATTAAGTAACTGTGAGTGGCAGCATGTATAATGGTAAATGGACTTGCATTCATATAGCGCTTTTCTAGTCTTACGACCACTCAAAGCGCTTTACGCTACATGTCAGCATTCACCCATTCACACACACACTCTCAAACACTGATGGCAGAGGCTGCCATGCAACCGGCCCATCAGGATCTAATCTAAATACTCATTCACACACCGTAAGCGCAGCCTTCGGCAGCAATTTGTGGTTAAGTATCTCGCTCAAGGACACTTCGACATGTGACGACGTGAAGTTTTCGAAGGGATCCCTTGACCTCTGACTTCAAGATATGTGAATGAAAACTCTGAGATGAACAGAGTGAAAACTGTATCTTATTAGATAAAACAGATGTTGACAAAACTGCATAATTTGCATCTGAAAAAAGGTAATAAATCACAATATATGTAAAATCGCAATAAGATCGTATCGGGACTTAAGTATCGTGATAATATCGTATCGTGGGGCCTCTGGTGATTCCCACCTCTAATATGTGGTTTATTCCAGTTCTAGTATACATCTTTTAATAACTGTGTTTTGACTCTGACAGGTCACAGCAGTCCGGTGGAGGAGGGCATGGCCTTACTGACGCAGGCTGTCTACGACCTGGCCAAGCTCTACCTGCGCTCCTTCTGCCCCCCATCCGCCTCCTTCGGCTCGCCTCCGCTGCCCGAGGCTGCAGACGGGGAACGCGTCGAGGGGAGGAGCAGCAAAGAAGCTTCTGGCACCACAGACCACCTTCAGTTCACTCTGTTCGCCCTGCACGGGATCCCAGCCAACTGGGTCAGCAGGTAAACAGTCGCAGGATGAAAATCTTCTGGTCTCTACGCTTACACTTACCCTCAGGGTGTTCGACCACACGAAGCATGTAGTTGGATGTATTTTGCAGCGAAACGTTCGATTTTCCCACGAGGCTTTTCAAGACTTTCTGTGAAATTGTAAATGTTAATAGTTGAAGTACTCTATCCTCTTTACTGTAGGATAATTAACGCCTTTATTCATGCATTTGTTCTTGCATGATCGCCCACTTGTTCTGTATTATTAGTGCCACCCACACTTCACTTAATTGTACTTCTGCAAGATAGGGTCATAGATGAAGACGAAGGCAGAGGAAGTCAGTGCGGAATTCTAATCACCTTGTTTGCCAAGTGCATACAATTAGTGCAACAGCAGCTTAAATTCACAAGCAACAATATGATGGTCAAAAACACGGTGTTGTCTCTAGATTAAGGTTGTACTATAACAGTTTATTGTTAAGCAGCGAGGACCAGGGAGAGTGTTTTTGTGACAACAGTAGAACACAGTCTCGCAGGCTACGCCGTGACAGCACATACTCTTGTTTTCTTCTACTAAACAAACGGCTCCGGTGTTGCTCCCCACGTCTTAATTTTCCATGCCAGTGTCCAGTTTCACCCTATCTCCTGCGTGTGCCTGGGCCACAGAGCTGACACAAATTTTCCATTCCCAGCTCTGTCACGCTTCACTGGACAGGATCAGTACATTTCTAGCAAGCCCTTCCACAGTTGCATAGGTTTGTAAAGTCTAGAAACGAATACGAAAGGATTTTGATTTCTCTTATTGTAGGAAAAAAAGATCGAGAGTTGAAAGACTTTGAAATTGCAGAGGAAGTCTGGGTGATAGGGGAGGATCTAGTGCCGCTGTCATCACGGTGATTAGTCCTCAGCTATAGATTTATAAGACGCCAACCAAGGCCAAGTCTGGTCAAGAGATTAGTGGAAATTAATCATTAAACCAAGTTAAGCTGGTTTACTTAATAGATTTCCACTCTAGTGAACAATTATACAACAAACATGACAAATGTCAGTATTTAAAGGAAAAAAGAAGCTTTGTTTTATCTTTCGCAGTTTATGAGATGGACTGTTTCATCCTTGGTTTGAACATAAAAATCATCTTTTCACCCAGGAACAATACAATAGTGTCACTGTCCCCCCTTTTGCTTTCTTCTGTCCTGTGTCTCCTCAGTCTCCGTCTTTCACGATCTCTACCGTTGTATCTGTGTAACTCGGCCGAGCCAACCGACGTGGTGACGTCACAGGCTAGAGCACTGCAACATGGCAGCGCTCTTGCCACGAAAGATAAAACCAAGCTTCTTTTTTCTTTTAAAATACTTTCATTTGTCATGTTTGTTATATAATAATTCATTAGAGTGGAAATCCATGTAGTAAACCAGCGTTGGTCGACTGATTCACTTTAAGGTCGGATTAAAAATGTAGCAGCTTGAAATAAAGAATTTAAAGGAGCTGTAACCCTGACTGTAAGATGGAGGCGGTTTGCTGCCGTCCCTTCCTTCCATGGTAATTTTCTGGTCGGCCAGTGAGGCCTTCATAAAGAGAGGAACTGCTTAATAACAGGCCTATTTTACTCCAGCGCAGCCTCTTCCAGCAGCTATTTCAGGCCACCACCAAACATTTCTGCAGTGACAGTCATTCCAAAGACACCTCCAAAAATATTTAGCTCCTCTCAACCCGAGGCCAGAGGGACACAGGGAGTACAGTATTTTCCAGCCCGGTCGAGTAGCCAGGCATTATCTGTTGTGGTGTTACTATAATGCTGCCTTATTGAGGTTCTGAGCGCTTGGCCTTGTTGTGGCTCGTGTGTCATCCATCTGGAGCCTCGCTACATGCCACGGCATTGCCAGCATATTGAGGCACCGTGACTAGCGGTGGAGCTGCCAGCACAGATGGCACTGAGCGGTGGATCAAGCCCGTTCTGTAGTAGTGAAAGTCTGTAACGTGTAGTTTCACTCTCCGCTCACATGCATCTCTAATAGAAACACAGAGGTTATTTTGGGATATGTGGTGGAGTTGTGCAACGAAACTAAATGCTGCTGGATGTGACTGATTTGTTCACATTTTATTGCGTCACATCTGGTAACATAAAACAGCAAAATGTGCATGCAACATTCTCTTTAATTGTAATTATTGGAGGATTGTTTTTCAATTCTTGCAAGCATATAGAGGCAAGGTTATAAATAGCTGTTTTAAAGCCTCTACACAGCCATGGCCCACCCACACAGGTGTTTTCACTTATGTTGCAGGTCCACGTATAAGTGTACCAACTCCCCCACACTGTCTTATATGTTACACTGTTATGATACTTGTATGCCTATTTTGCGGTAGACATTTTGACATATGAAATCACAAGAGCAATTAATAACAATAGGTAACACTTAATAATATCCATCATTAATAAATGGTAAATTGATAGTTAATTCAACTTTAATAGTTATTTTACTAGTTTGGTGACCTGATGTGATCCTCAGCATGTCTCTGCCCAGATTGGGACAGTGGTGGAGAAGCAAACTTTTGACAGGAAGGTTGCTGATTCAACCCCTGGCCTAGCCGGATGAATCTCAAGTGCGGAAACGGACAGAGCAGCGCTTTCCCTTGCCCCTCATTACCACCACTGAGGTGCCCTTGAGCGAGGCTCTTAACCTGCTGCAACCAGTAGATCAGAGTGTGGTTGTACTGGGTAGCTTCAGGTGTGACTGTAACGGAGCATTGTAACATTCTTAAAGCCCTCTGCACAGCCATGGTCCACCCACACAGCTGTTTTCACTCATGTTGCCTGATTAGACCTCTTCTCCAGTCTGTGTGGGCAGGTGCAGATTAGCTTCCCTGGATAAATAAAGAGGTTTTAGAAAATTCACCCTGAGGTCTAATCAGAATAACTGAACGCTCCTGTGTGGGTGTTCAGGACCTTATAATACAGGTACTGCAGTCAGTGTTATCAGTGTTCTAATTCAGACCAGTAGGTTGCTGGTTCAAGTCCCAAACTGATGGGAAAGTCTGGGTGGGGAACATAAGTGAGATGCTGCCCCGTTCCTTACTCATCTATGAGTTGCCCTTGAGCAAGGCACTCAGCGCCTAGTATGCTTAACTGTAAATCTGTGACACAGGACATTGCTGAAAATGGGCAAACATATTCATAGTGTCTTGGATTAATTTGAATTGGATTCATTGTCCTGTGCAGTACTATTTTACTGCCCATATCCTGGCAACCAATGTGGCTTACTTAAAGCCACGTGGGCCCAGTAGTGATACTTATTGTGTTGTTTTGTTGCAGTTATGAGAAGTACTTCCTGATGTGTTCCCTCACCCACAACGGCAAGAACCTGTTTAAACCAGTCCAGTCCAAGAGAGTGGGCACGTACAAAAGCTTCTTCTACCACATCAAATGGGACGAACTGTGAGTCGCCTTGGCCTCCTCCTTTCCTTTCCTTTCCTTTCCTTTCCTTTCCTTTCCTTTCCTTTCCTTTCCTCTCCTCTCCTCTCCTCTCCTCTCCTCTCCTCTCCTCTCCTCTCCTCTCTTCTCCTCTCTTCTCTTCTCACTTCCTTTCCTTTCCTTTCCTCTCCTCCCCCCCTTTCCTTTCCTTTCATATAATTTCCTTACCTTTCTACTTGTTTCCATTCATCTTCTTTCCTTTCCTTTTCTTTCTTCTCATCTCCATTCCCCTAACAACAACAACAACAACAACAACAACATGCTGTGTGTACTGTCCTTCCATGCTGCTAACACGCTAGCACTGTCCTCGTCTCTCCCAGGATCAACTTCCCCATAGCAGTAGCTGTTCTCCCACTGGAGTCCATACTGAGCCTGACTCTGTTCGGGGTGCTGAACCAGAGCGCCAGCGGCTCCCCAGACTCCAACAAACAGAGGAAAGCTCCAGAGATGCTGGGAAAAGTCTCAATGCCGCTCTTTGACTTCAGACGGTGAGGAGAGAGGAACAGCCGGTGGTGGCTGGTCATGATTTTGCAAAGTCATTTGAGTGGATGTCCCACTTGTTATGGAATATGAAATATCTCTCACTGGTCAGTCAGCAGGAATTAAGTACTTGTTTTATAAATTCCTGTCATTGGATGGACCTCTAACAATACAAAGTCACTGAAATATCATGAAATTTAACATATTTGCCACAGTGAAAGAAATGCTGTTTATTAGATTGTCTACCCCGATTGTTTTTATAGCTGTTGTTTATTACTGAGTGTGTTTTGCAGGGTGCTCGCCCGGGGCAGCAGGTTGTTGTGTCTGTGGACATCTGCCCAGGGAGCTGCTGCTGCCGCCGGCTCTACAGGAAGCCGCAAGAGGGTTCCTGCAGAGAGAATAGTACTACAGGTAGGTGCTGGTGCTAGGAGCATCTGTAGTAGTACTAGTAGTGAGTAGTAATAGTACATTAATAGTAGCAATTGTACTTGAATTCATTGTCAGAGTAGTATTGTTAGACTTCGTGGTAGCACTTGTAGTGATCTTACAGTAGTAGTAGTATAGTCTTTTGCCTTTCTGCCTGTTATCGTGACCTCTATGACAGCTACAGTACTACTACTGCACTACCTTCATTTCTGTGATCACTAGAGCCGATTCTCTATCACTGCTACAACTATTGCTATATTTATCACTAGTGCTACTACACCAAAATCGTCTATTGTACATCTAATACTTAACGTACTGGTCGTAGTAGAGGTAGCAGTACTGGTAGGTTTCATAATGGAAACAGTACTGTGGTTTTAATAATACCAGTTCTTGTCAAACTGTGTATGATATCGACAACGTTGCAGTTTGTTTTGGACCTAGTTTTCATTTTCTTACAAATAAGAAAGAACAGTGTATTTGTGAAATGTGTCTTCTTGAATTACTTCAGAGGAATATCCTGATCCCAACTTTGGTATTTGTGTTACCCTCAGGTGGACTTCCCCAACTCAGCGTTGGATGTTTTATACGTGGGACCTAAAGAAGAACCCAGACCGGAGCTGAACACACTGGAGGAGCTGGACCCTGATCTGCGACGCAAACTGGAGAAAATCTGCAGCCGAGCCTCAAACTTTGGGTAGGAGAATCTCCCCCCATGTTTTCATCCTTTTCTGCTGTTTTTCGTCCCTTCAGTTTGTAAGGGAAATTTGGTTTGCAGGAATGATTTAAAATAAAAGCGCTGACATCCGTTAATGCCACTAGAGAGGTAGTCTTAATGTTGCTCAGCTTGATGTGCAAAACAGACGTGCTTCTTGTACGTAACACGAGAGGCTCGAAGCAACTGCTGGATAGTGTAAGAACTTCTCAAATAGTGATTAAAATGTCAAAAATAACAAAATATGATATTTTTCTTAGCAACTTGCCACCATGGGGATAAATGAGTCAAAAGCCACTCACACATGATCAGCGGTAAAATTGCTCTGCGCTATGGGAAGAGCGGTGCCGTCCGACTAGGCGGAAGCGTTACCCTTGACGTGGCGCACCACTTGAAATTGCCCTCAGAGCGCAGCGCTCAAGATTCAAATTACTTTGACCGTCGTTGCCGCTGACCTTGCAAAGCACAACCAATGAGATAACAGCTGCAACTGTTGTTGTTGCTTAGAAACAGTGAATAATGTTCCTTGCACAGAGAAAATGTCTTATCATGTGAAGGCATCTGAAGGCCGTGTATGCAAGACAACATCACTAAGTTTGTGTTTGTTATTGTTGATAACAATGCAAATTTAAATGTTGTTTCATAAAACTAGTGTTTTTTTGTTTTATATATGAAATACATTTCACCTCATCAGAAAATGTGACCTCAGGGGAATCAAATCCACACTTCTAAAAGGTGTGTAGTTTTATGTTGAATCTATGTGCTTCTGAATTATAATCGTAGTCCATTGACTGCTGGTTAAGCTTTTCGTAAACTCCAGTACGTAAACTGTTATGGGAGTCAGAAGCGTGCACAGAAACAGTATTTCTGGTTCGATTTATCCCCTTCAGCAGACAGCGTTTTGGCCGTCTCTCAGACCACCCGAAATCCGTTGGACTTACTCGATTTGCGAAGAGATTTTAAAAGATGCCCCTGACTTTGCCAGCTCCCAGCTCCCCATGAACGCCTGTATGTTGTCTGCTCCAGTGTGTCTGTTCTCTTCCAGCTGCTCCAGGCCCAGCTAAATGCTCTCTTATGCCTGCTGCCAGCCAAATCTCCTCCACTCTGCCAACATGCATGAGACTCAACCGGCGCTTTAGCACAGAGCGCTCTCTCACTGGGCTCTCACCGCCTGCTGCCTGTCCTGCCCATTCATCTCTCCAGCCTCTGTGGGCACAGGACTAGTGGAGCTGCACTTTCACTGATCTGTCGTGTGCTGTTTCAGAGTGTGTGATATTCCATCAATCCCTGAAGGAGAAATGTTTTTATTACTACAGGGAGGTCAACAGATCTGGCAACTTCAGAGAGGCAAAAGCTGGCTGACAGAGATATTTCTCAGGTTTTTTTTGCTTGTGACATAGTGGTGTCCAGGGCCCACCGGGGGACCCGTCGTGCGATGTGCCACAGACGTACCTTGAGTTTCACAGTTCAGAGCTCTCACAGCTCTCACAGCTCTCACAGGACACTAGCCAAGAAATCTCACACTTATTCAATGGTGTTAAAGACATTTTATATTTCCTTGTGTGGTTTGTTAAGTCACCAGTGTCGTGTGACTCTAAAGTCTCATGAAATGATTGTATTCTTGTACCTTTATTTGCTCAGGAAAGGTTATCTGATCATGTCAGCTCTTTTTCTTTTTCAGTGTACATTTACAAACTCATACACACACTTTCAAGCTATCCTGAATAACAAGTCTCACACTCTTGACCACTGAAGATTTCCTCTGAAGTTCTTGTGTGATTCTGTTTTAGTGCTCTTTCTCTGTTGTCTGTTTTAAACATTATTGTTGACCCTGCCAAGTAAACTCCTCGTTTGGAGATGTTTAATATTTTCTGTTAGTTTATTTAACAGTGTTAAAACCTAGAAGTAGCTTTTTAAACACTGAAAGACAACATGTGACAAATTTGAGTTGGTTAGATATGACTGAAAAGATGAATAACTCAAACATCCAGGTGAAAAAACACATTTGTGGGTTCAGTTTATTAACATCTTTATTAATTTTTTTGTAAATTCCGTCTCATCAATCTTCCCTCTCCGTCTGTTTTCACCCCGTCTCCAGGCTGAAGCGGGCAGATCACCAGCTCTTATGGGACCATCGGCCACACTGTCGTAAGGACCACCCCAGCAGCCTCCCCAAGGTGCTGGCCAGTGCACCCAGCTGGGACTGGGCCAGCATGGCTCACATCCACTCCCTGCTGCACCACTGGACCCTTCTGCCCCCCGTCACTGCGCTGGAGCTGCTCGACTCAAAGTATGCACTGTGCTCAAGACTTAAAGTTACTACGAGGAACTTTTAACTGGTTATGAAACAGTGTAAAGTTAATACTGATGCCTCTATATGACCTACATAAGTAACCGAGAACATCAGCGAGAATATTGGCTTTTTCTATAAAGTTATTCTTGATGCCTGTCATCGGGTCCGATTCCCCGAGAAATTAGACAAAACGATTTACAGCACGCAGTTTCACCAGAAACGCCTTCAGCTCAGACTCCAGCGGAGCCTCCGGCAGCGACCAGCCCGCTGTGGACAGACCCAGATCCGGCTTCGCTTCCGGCTTCGCTTCCGGCTTCGCTTCCGGCTTCGCTTCCGGCTTCGCTTCCGGCTTCGCTGCCGCCTTCGACCTGCATTCGTAGCTCCGCCGGGAGGTGGAGAGTTCTGCGCGGCTCCCCCTCCGGCCAGGAGCAGAGCTTCACCTCGCTGCTCCGCCGGTCCCCGCTGGGATGCAACACCGACTCCACGCTGCTGGAGGCCCAGG
This sequence comes from Sebastolobus alascanus, assembly GCA_916701645.2. Classification (NCBI taxonomy): domain Eukaryota; kingdom Metazoa; phylum Chordata; class Actinopteri; order Perciformes; family Sebastidae; genus Sebastolobus; species Sebastolobus alascanus. Next base: position 1,127,386 of record CAKAOJ020000109.1, read on the forward strand.
CCGTACTGCTGGGCCCGCTGGAGGGAAGGGAGGCACGGGAGAACCAGAACCAGGACAGCACGGGGCAGACTGTCAGACCCTGCTGCAGTAAAATGAGAGGTTTTCTAAAGGGACTCTGGTGCTCGGAAACACTACCGCTTTTGTCCACAGGGACCGCCAAAATCAACACAAAATGAAAGTTCCTCGTTGTAGCTTTAAACAGACATTTGGTGGCAGGTCCTTAAGAAATTTGAAATTATATAAATATCAAAAACAGTTGTGAATAATTTATTTAAAGAATGCATTTTTCCATGCAAAAAAAATAATAAATTAAAAATACAGCGTAGGTTTACTACAGTTTTTATTTTTGTTTTTATTTTTTGGGCACGTGTCTTCTTTTAAAAAAATATTCAAACTTAATTTTTTTTAACAGTGACTTGTTTGCTCTTTTTTATCATTAAAATTATCATTAAATTTTAACTTTGTTTAACTTAGTTTAGTGTGTGTGACTAATATGTATATGTGTGTGTGTGTGTGTGTGTGTGTGTAGGTTTGCAGATACAGAAGTGAGAAATGTGGCTGTTAGCTGGATTGAGAAGAGCAGTGATGATGAGCTGGCTGACTACCTGCCACAGCTAGTACAGGTACATCTAAAAATACACGCACAAAAACATACACTCTACATGCACTTTAAAATACTCACTCTCACATGTCACCCACTCATTCACTTATCACTCAAAGTTTCTCTCTCATGCATTTACACCCTTTCACTCACAATTCCTCCATCTGTCATTCAAAGTCACTTTTCTCTTTCGTCTCTTCTCAGGCATTAAAGTTTGAGTGTCACCTAAAGAACGCCCTCGTCATGTTCCTGCTGTCCAGAGCGCTAGGCAACATCAACATTGCCCACTACCTCTACTGGTGAGTTCGCAGCAACCGGCTGTCGTAGCTGTTTTCAAACAAACATCTGAAAGGAAATGTTGCAAATATAATGAGTCTGATAGATGCTGAAGTGAATGAAGAGGCTTCTAGAACATCTGAAAAAACATCTATCAGAAAAAAAGTGGTATTTCAAGATGCAATGAGCACTTTGTCACCAAAGAAATACACTTGGTAATGTGTCTACAATGCTGTTTATAGCATTATTGATCAAACATACCTTACCACAAGTTTACCTAATTTCCTGTTATTCAGTAGCTTGTATGAATGGTCATACAGCAATATGTTATTTTGCTTTTATTTTGTCATTAAAAGGGTCCTTTGTTACTTATTAAAACAAAGAGATACCTTGTAATTAATAATCTTTTTTAAGTTGTGATTTCAGTGCTGAGGCCCATTTTAGGGAAAGTAGTAATAGTTCGTTACCTGTTGAGTCCAACTCCCTGCACCACAAGAGTTGCTGCTGAGTCATAAATCAGCAAAATTTATAATTTTACATGATTTTAAAGTGGCAATAGATAAGTGTTGCATAGTGAAAAGCGAGGCTTATAGGACACCAATCTAAACGCTTATGGTGTCATTATCAGGGCTGCACGATATATTGTTTTAAATCGTCATCGCAATGTCAACTTGCGTGATACCACATCGAGAAAAACTACGATATTCCACTCAGATTTTTTGAGTTAGTTGAGAGTATCCGTAGAAAACTGCACTTTAAAATGTATGTATGTGTTCAATAAAAGAATGTTGGAAATAATTTCCTTTAATTTTTTAGTTCAACAAGCAATTTGTTATATTTTAGCAGTATACTGAAATCGTAGTTTATTTATCGCAAGTAATATTGTTATTGCGTTATTCAATGTTAGCGCATCTCGTATATTTTCTTCATGTCGTGCAGCCCTAATTCTATAGCCATTACATTGTGCAATCAACATTTACTTCTTAATGATAAGTTAAAGAAAAAAAAAACTTGTCGCTTGCCACTTTAAGCACTTTGATGCTGATTACATAAAATCACACTTAAGGGAAAGCTTGTGTCCAGGATGATAGTGTCCCTTAAAGTTTGGCTGTTGTTGTGATGTGTAATGGCTGCAGGCTGCTGAAGGACGCTGTCCAGGATCCCGCCTGGGGACGGCGCTACGAGCGGGTGCTGGGCGCGCTGCTGTGTCTGTGTGGAGTCAAGCTGAGGGCGGAGCTGGAGAAGCAGACTCACCTGGTCAACCTGCTGGGAGCCGTGGCCGAGAGGGTCCGACAGGCCGGGGGGTCTGCTCGACAGGTCAGTGTGTGTCTGTGTGATCTGGCTGAAATATTGTACATTACTACATTGTGTGTTTTATAACATTTCTATGTGTGTTTTTGTATTTTTGTGTGTGTTCAGGTGGCGCTGCAGGAGGGCCTTGAAAACATTCAGAACTTCTTCCAGAGGAACAGCTGCCGGCTGCCGCTCAGCCCCAGTCTGGTGGCCAAGGAGCTAAACATCAAGGTCACACACACACACACACACACACACACACACACACACACACACACACACACAGGCCATGAATAATGAGAGGTCGTCAATTTCGCATGAAAAAAAATCAGGGTCTCCGCAATATTCAGCTATACTTTAATTATAAAGAATCTTCAGTTAAATACACCTCCCTCACCACACTGGATATACGTGATCCACAAAGAATTAGCTGTAGTGAATTCATAAATGTAACATTGAATAGAAACACAGAGCAGGAGAATAGGAAAACCTCAACAGAACAGTTGGTCAGGAATCACTAAAGCAGCCACACACTCTTTGTAGAACCTCTGTGGTTCAAACCGCCACGGAAATGAGCTCATTAAACTGCAGTTGCACCAAAATATAGAACACATGCATGCAGATGTTCTCAAATATCTCATACAGATAATGAGATACTTCTGATGTCACAATCCTAACATCTGTATGTATTGTCTTCAGTAAGAGGAGGACCATTACTTGCCACAAAAGGAGATAAAGTAGCTTCTTATCAGACCTTCCTCTCATTAATCTGTCATTTTGCTCACGTCAGGCTTTATAGAGTCATTTATAGTTTAACTAGTTAGTCATTGGATGGTGACGTTTTTGGAGAAGCGTCATCGTGACATACGGTATGTGGCCTCAACACGACGAGTGGCTATAAAAACATATCTCAAAATAAATCAAAGATACAAAGAAAACAGTTAAGAAAGACATGATTAGATGAGATGAGATGATAGAGCATCATGTAGTGCAGAAGAATAAGATCTGTTTGTGTGTGTGTAGGCCTGCTCCTTCTTCAACTCCAACGCAGTTCCCCTGAAGCTGGCCCTGGTCAACGCCGACCCACTGGGAGAAGAGATCAATGTTATGTTCAAGGTACTGATACCCACACACAGTGTTCTGAACTGTGTGGAAAACGCTGACCATGGAGACACAATGGAAAATGCCTGAATTATCTTCATGAACAGCCGTCATTATGTGGTATATATACCTGAGAACTGGTTCTTGTGTATCTTTCGCACACGCTCCATTAGTTTAAAGGGAGTCGTCATCAGACGCATCAAAACTTGCTGTAACCAACTGTTGTTTACATGCTTCTCATCTGAACACTGCGCCCCCTGGTGGCTGAAATGAAACCCAACCAGTAATAATAAAAGTGTAGAGTGTTGTGTAATCTGTCTCTCTGTTTGTCTGTCTGTGCGTCAGGTTGGAGAGGATCTGAGGCAGGACATGTTGGCTCTCCAGATGATCCGCATCATGGACCGCATCTGGCTGCAAGAGGGGCTGGACCTCCGCATCGTCAACTTCAAATGCATCTCCACCGGCAAGGACAAAGGTACCGGTCAAACACATACAGTACAGAGGCCCCATTTACTCTTCTTCCATTTACTCGTGTCATTTCAAGTGTCTCGTATGCGGATAAATCCCAGATAAGATTTAAGGTACTTTCATTTACACTGTTTTAGCTAGGTGTACCTAATAAACTGGCAACTGAGTGTATATGCGTCTCTGTTGGCCAGATCACAAATCTGATTGCAATCCGTCTCGTTTTGTTGGGCAACATGCAAATCTGGGTCGGTCCACACTGACCCAGATTTGAATGTAGGCAGAAATGATGAATACAGTCCGGTCATGTAGGGCTGCAACTAACGATTATTATAATCGATTAATCCGCTGATTATCTTCTAGATTAGTTGTTTGGTCTATAAAATGTCATAAAATTTGAAAACATGTCCATACCAGTTTCTCAAAGTCCAAGGTGATGCCTTTAAATGTCTTGTTTTGTCAGTCCAAAACCCAAAGATATTCAGTTTAATATGATGTAAAACCGAGAAAAGCAGGAAATCTCCATATCTGAGAGGCTGAAAACAGCATTTTCTGCCATTTTTGCTTGAAAAATTACTTAAACGATTAATCGATTGTCAAAATAGTTGGCTGTTATCTTTCTGTCGATCGACTAGTCGACAAATCGTTGCAGCTCTACTGTCATGTAATGAGCCTGTAATCAAAATCGAATTATGATTCATGAGCAGACATCTATGTAATTGTATTGTCGTTGTGATGTTTTTGTTTTAAGGCATGGTGGAGCTGGTGCCGTCCTCCGACACCCTGAGAAAGATCCAGGTGGAGTACGGCGTCACCGGATCTTTCAAGGACAAACCGCTGGCAGAGTGGCTCCGCAAGTACAACCCTGCTGAGGACGAATATGAGAAGGTAAAAACACATAGTGTGAACGCTCACATTTACAGCCAAGAAGCTGTGGAACTATTTGCAATTGATTTCACATATATTAAGAATCTCAGTTACACCACTGAGCTGCTTTTTAAAGTCTTATGGTGTAAACTAGTGGAGGGGGGAAATGGCTCAAATAATAAAACCATAATTTACCTTTGACACAACCATTTGCCTCTGCAGTAGTTAAAAACACACAGCTGATGTACTCTTGAAGTTTATAGCAGTTGTACAACTTTGTGACCTTTGATGCCTATAAATGTGAAACGTTACTCCTCACTCACGACCTCTGACCCCAAAAAATCTACCGCATAAAGTTCGACCCTGAACTTCTCCAGGACGCAGGAGTAAACATGTCATCAGATACAGGCTGATATGGAGTTCTGGTGTTTTTGAGGCTGGTGATACTTTAGTCCCTCTGATCACAAACTTCACTTCCTTCTCAAGCATTTAGGTTTTTGCAGCCAGTATTACACTACGTCATTGCAGTACTTGCTATGTAGCCAGTCAAACAATACCTAAAGCCTGCACCTCACACTGAATATTAATATGTGTTCTTCCCTTCTCTCTCTGTGCGTCACTCTTTCTCTCTTCTTCTTCTTTTTAGGCGTCAGAGAACTTCATCTACTCGTGTGCAGGATGCTGTGTGGCGACCTACGTACTGGGCATCTGTGATCGCCATAATGACAACATCATGCTGCGCTCCACTGGTCACATGTTCCACATCGACTTCGGCAAGTTCCTGGGACACGCCCAGATGTTTGGCAGCTTCAAAAGGTGAATATCAGATATGCTCTTTAGTGTGTGTGCAAGAAAGTGCTTGTCAGATAAAACGTGCTGTGGTGTGCTGTCAGGGTTTAAAGGTCTTTACACAAGGCTGTGTCAGGATTAGGGGTAGGGCTGCCCGTCGGTCGCTTTGGTCTAAGATTTCTTTAGTCGTCTTGTTGTTTTTTATGCTTTTTTTCATGCTGCATGACTTATTTCCAAGAAACTTATGAGCACATCTCTGGTAAACACAATATTTAAAGTGGAGCTTTTGTGTGATTCTTTGTGGAGAAACTCAGTTTCACAGATCTATCGATTAAATCATATGAGTGTTATTCGACTAAGAATTCCTTTGGTCGAGGAAAGTCCTAATTAGGAGTGTCGCGATTTACCAGTATTGACCGGTAACCGTGATATTTTAAAACGAAATGTTGACATCATGTTAATAATACACACATGATATTGTGTAAATAATTCAGTACCTCTTAAAGCATTTTATATGTACAGTTATGGTTACAGGCTCTCTCCCCACCTCCCTACACTCGTATTTTGAGTGTTAAACACACGATAAACAAAGTTAAAGATGAATTTGACTGATAGCATTAATATTATTATTATTTTCAAAATCTGATAACGTGACGGCCTTAATCAGGATGTTTACTGTTGTCTTTTTGTTTTTATTACCAGGTAGTTATCAGACAACACGTGAAAGGTCATGTTCCAATTGATTTTAGTGGGGAATGCTAACCCAGAATCATAAAGGAATGTAATGAGAACATAGACACTAAAGCTTTGTGTCCCAGTTGTAGTGTTACAATAGACCACCAGAGGAAATAACAACAGGGTTTGGTTTTCGTCATAATTTGTTCTCATCATTAGGTGAGTTTCTAAGAAAGTCACTTTTACAGGTGTAGGATTTACCGTATTTCTACTCTGCGAGATTAATGTGTAAATTCAAGCATGACCTGGTTCAAAGCTCACACACTGCACTCGTTCCCAGCTGGTGGGCTGCCCGACAACCACGCTTATCTATTTTTAGCCTCTGAGCATCTCCACTGAAATATTTAGAGGCTTTTGTAGAAACTTGCTGAAGGGTGTCCCTGTGGTGGTTTTAGTGTTGTGCACTCACTCTCCTGATCCACATTTTAACTAAAGACCTCCTCAAACACAATTTTTTTTAATAACTTCTTGACAAAATCTTCTCTCCTTTTTTCCCATCAGGGACCGCGCTCCGTTCGTTCTGACCTCTGACATGGCGTACGTCATCAACGGAGGCGAGCGTCCCACCAGTCGCTTCCAGCTGTTTGTAGACTTGTGTAGTCAGGCTTACAACCTCATCCGCAAACACTCCGGGCTTTTCCTCAACCTGCTGTCACTGGTGAGACACAACACACACACACAAAACCCAAAGATATTCAGTTCATAATGATCAATTAACAAAATAGTTGCAGATTAATTACATGTCAATTGGCTAATCGATCTAGTTGTTCTAGATTCTTGTTCTTGCATCTTGCGGCTGACTTGTTTTCTATCTTCATATTTCTCCCTCCAGCTTCTTTTTCTCTGTCAGTCTTTTTAGTAGTTTTGACCTCCTTTTTAAAGTGTCCTCATTGTTGAGCGGGACTAATTTCTTTTGCACCTGCAGGAGCCAAAATAAGGAATAAATTGCCTTCATAATAAATCAGTGCTTCACTGTTGTCCTGGAAATGTCGGATTATACAATATGTTGTAGTATATGGCCTCTTGATGTTTCTCTAAATAATTTCAGCTGTTAATTGTATTTCTAAAGGGGCGAGTGCATTTGTATCACTTTACAAATACAAAGGCAATTCAGTGGGCTTTACACAAGGAATAATAATGCATTAAAAACATGTAAAGTCAATGAGAGAAAATAAAATCCATGTTTTTTTTTCACTTGCCTGTTTGGGCAAGTGGGTCAGAAATCTACTTGCCCGAAGTAAAGTTTTACTTCCCCCATATACAAATTGTTGTTATTAGCGGTTATCAAATAACAACAAAGACCATAAGTTAATTTTCATGATTAATTTTTATTTTTTTTTATTTTATTTTTTAGAGTTTCGCCCACATTCGCTAACGCCACCCAACTAAACTCCTGTACTGCACATTTAATATGGATGTACAGTATTTTAGAGATTAAGTCCTAATAATATTGTTATATGTACTGTATATATAGAATTTATGTAATAATGTTACTGTACAAAATTATGGGTAATAATCAGAAATTAGAATCAGAAATACTTTATTGATCCACGGGGGGGGGGGATTGGAGCATTATAGTTGCTGTTATATAATAATAAAAAAATGTAAGAAAATAGAAATAAAGGAATATGTAATATGTAAATTATGTACAGTGCAAATAAGTAAATACAAACTATTAAGTTTGTTAAATATAAATGCAAGAATGGTATAAATAAGAATATTTCTTGAAATGTACAGTATAAATGCAGTATTAATTACAGAGTAATAATAAATAATAATATGGGTAATAATTCTATAAAAATAAATGGGTAAATCTGCTTGTGTGTTCATCTCTTCTCGTGGTGTGTGTCTGTGTCGTAGATGACTTCCTCAGGCCTCCCAGAGCTGACCGGCTCTCAGGATCTGAAGTATGTGTTTGATGCTCTGCAGCCGCACAACACAGACGCTGAGGCAACGATCTTCTTCACCAGGTAAATGCATAAACTTCTCTTAGCAGCGCTGATCCAAACTAATCTGTCTCTACTCTCGTTTCAGTTTTTAAAAGAAGAACATAAATTGGCAGTTTGGTCAAAGTTTTAAATGTAATATCCCCAACTCTTGGACAAATTTAACATTGGAAAAAAACCCAAAGAAAGGGAGAAATCAGTCACTCTTTTAAGCTTTTTTCTCTCTTGTGAAGTATTCCCGTGTACACAGCTGCTATTTTGGCCAGAGCTTTCTTTTTTTTTTGAGAAGACTCAGTTCAAGGACAAGTCTTTTTCTTTTTTGTTGTTGCTACAAACTGAAATCCACCAGGTGGCAATATAAGCAAAGGAAGGAAAATAATAGCTGCTGTCTCACATTACAGCAACAAAAACTCCTGACACACCAGAAATAGTATCAGGTGGACTTTGTTTTTGTCGGGTTAGAGTTAACAAGAGGAATGTGCCTTATGAAAACTTTGTGTAACAGCTTTAGGTCAAAGAGAAAACAGTATATTGATAGTAGTTTCACCTCCACCTATCTCTCTCTCTGTCTCTCTCTGATTTCCCCCATATTGTTTCATTTAACCCCTCTCTCTCCCCCTCCTCTCTGATAGGCTGATAGAGTCCAGTCTGGGCAGCGTGGCCACCAAGTTCAACTTCTTCATCCACAACCTCGCCCAGCTGCGATTCTCCGGTTTGCCGGCCAACGACGAACCCATCCTGTCTTTCTCCCCAAAGACGTACACTCTGAAACAGGAGGGCCGCATCATCCACGCCTCCATCTTCTCCTTCCAGAAGAGATACAACCCCGACAAGCACTATGTGAGTTTCACCGTGTCACGTCCGTGTTCCGTCAAATCTCTGTATTTAAACTTGGAAAAGCACTGACACCTGATAGCATGGCTGTCTCCCTCCCTGTTCTCTCTGTGCAGACGTATGTGGTGAGACTCCTGAGGGAAGGTCAGAATGAGCCCCAGTTTCTCTTCCGCACTTTTGATGAGTTTCAGGAGCTCCACAACAAACTCACCATCCTGTTCCCCCTCTGGAAGCTGCCGAGGTAAGGCATCTCCTCCGCTGTGACCCTCAGCCTCTTAATGTCTCAATTACTGATCTGATTTCCTTAAAGGGATAGTTCGGATTTTTTGAAGTGGGGTTGTATGAGGTATTTATCCATAGTCGGTGTATTACCTACAGTAGAAGACGGTCGGCACGCCCCCAGTTTGGAGAAACAGACAGGAGTACCAACACGTAAGTAAAGCAATGTACTGCTGTGGACGGGGGCAGCAGCTAAACGTATGTTAGCCACCTAAAAAAAAGGCTCACCTAAATAATCAATATCAATTTAAGTTTATGCTATATTTAGAATATTTTCACCACTTATTGTCGTCAGACAGCCCTTTCCAAGCCGTTATCTAAGCTCTCTTCAAAGCCACCAGACTCCATTGACAAAAACAGTAATTTTACATCGCAGAACACAGGAGTTGCTGGTCTACCGCTGCATCAATCGGCTAGTGCGTTTGTGTTATTGTGTGACTTTTGTTAGTTCGGATTCACCAAAGTCACACAAACAGTCTAACCGATCGAGGCAGCGGTAGATCAGCAACTCCTGTGTTTTGTGAGGTGAAATTACTGTTTTTGTGAAAGGAGTCTGGTGGCTTTGAAGAGAGCATAGATGGATATAACGGCTTCAGTTCCCCATCGGAAACGGCTTACACTTAAACTGATATAGATTTTTTTTAGGAGTGGCTAAAATATGTTTTGCTGCTGCCCCCGTCCTCAGCAGTACATTGCTTATCTCCCGTGCCAGTACTCCTGCATGTTTCACCAAACTGGTGACCGTCATCTACTGTAGGTAATACACTGACTATGGATAAGTACCTCATACAACCCCACTTCCAAAAATCGGAACTATCCATTTAATAAAAAACTGTGAAACAGTACTTTTCTTTACTGACACACCGGGATTTAGCACAGTGTTACCAACAAGTTACTCGGCATGTTTTGGAGAAAGAGAATCTCACCTTAAAATTCTGGATTAATATCCCTATACTAAACGGCCAATATTGTCCACTTAACTTTCCCTCTATGATCTTGTGAGGTTGCTATGCAGACGCTACCTCAGTACTGTAGCTTAGAGGAGAGTAACATCAGATTCTCTGGAATAGTAAATACACCTCTTCTCTCTCCTTATCTCTAGTTTCCCTAACAAGATGGTGCTCGGCCGCACCCACATCAAAGAAGTGGCTGCCAAGAGGAAGCTGGAGCTCAACAACTACGTCCACAACCTGATGAGGAGCTCCACAGAGGTCACACAGGTACACATACACACGCAAATACTCAGTAATCACTAAACACGGCGGGACAACGTTAGCATTCTGTACCAGTCAATGAAGTAATCTCATGTTCTCTGCTTCTAGTGTGACCTGGTCTACACCTTCTTTCATCCAATTGCACGGGATGACAAGACTGAAGGTTTACCTAAAGCACCAGGTAAATAAAACCTGCACATTTCATCCCCATCCGTCAAGTATTCACACTCACTGTTTGACAAATATAGTGAGAGGGACGAAGGTAGATTATTAATGAAACAATTCTGCTATAAAGATGATAATGTTGATCAGTGTCTACCCAAGAGAAAAGACTGTGTTGTTGCCTTCATTTGAGAGTTTGTGCCTGAATGTGATGAGTGGTGTCTGACTGTTGCAGAGCCTCCACTGAGTCCCACTTCTGGTCGGGTGGAAGGAGAAGTGAAGCTCTCGATCTCCTACAGGAACAGCAATCTCTTCATCATGGTCATGCACATCAGAGATCTGGTAAACACGGCGATGATTTAATACAGATCCCTAGATGCTGCATTGACAAACAGTTATGCTGTTTAATTTTTTCTTGAGTTTATCTGTCTGTTGTCACACTATTAATCCCTCTGCTCCCCTTCAGGTTTCTGAAGATGGAACAGATCCCAACCCGTATGTGAAAACCTACCTGCTTCCAGATCCACACAAGACTTCCAAACACAAGACAAAGATCTCGAGGAAAACCAGGAACCCTACTTTCAATGAGATGGTTAGGAAACTCTTAAAAACTATTCGACAGGAAGGCAGTCCAGGCACTCAAAAATATTTAAAAAAGAGGCAAACTAGGAAGGAAATATATTAAAAAGCCTTTATTATAGCGCCTAAATCATTAAAAAAGCCAACATGTTTTGACCACTGTATGTCTTCGTCAGGGCTTAAAACAAACCGACAAAACGGATGTGGCTTCACCTATATGGTTTTGACAACCAGTGGGAGGCAATCACATGATGTCTTGTTTGTTTTAAGCCCTGACGAAGACATACAGTGGTCGAAACATGTTGGCTTTTTTAAAGATTTAGGCGCTATAATAAAGGCTTTTTATTATATTTCCTTCCTCGTGTGCTACTTGTTTTAATATTTTTGAGTGTCTGGACTACCTTCCTGTCTATCCTGACTTTTCCCTGTTTTCCAAGAGCACCCGACATCTTTTTACCTTACGGTTGAGTACACAGAGCAAGTACTTATCTCTCTTTCCAACTAAAAATATATTGCCTACATTTATATATTTGATGTATATATTCCTGAACTCAAGAACGATGGTTTTGGTTTTATAAATGTAAAGAAAGGGAAGTTTTTCTTTGTATAAGAACATTCTGTTAACTGGTCCATTCATGGCCAATGTGCATCAGCTGAACCCAAATTGGAACTTCATGACAACTTTATTCACTTTCCCCTCCTCTTCCTCCTCAGTTGGTGTACAGCGGCTACAGCAAGGAGACCCTGGGCCTGCGGGAGCTTCAACTGAGCGTGCTCAGCGCCGAGTCGCTGCGTGAGAACTACTTTCTGGGCGGCATCACGCTCAGACTCAAAGACTTTGACCTCAGCAAGGAGACGGTCAAGTGGTACAAACTCACGGCCGTCCCCTACTTCTAAAAACCCCCACCTGCCCATACCCCCGAAGCCGGGAACGACTCCGCTTCTCCACACAAACGCTGCATTCTAATCATATGGGAAAGGTGGCAGATTACTCTAAAATAGTGGTCACTGCAGTTTTCAGTTCATTAAAATACTACTTCAGGATGGAGGATTTCTGACGTCATTAAATTTGAACTATAAGCAGTGATATTTTCATTTCAAATTTAATAAACCAAATGGACCGTTTCTTTTACATGATACATGTTCTAATAAGTATTCTTAAGACATCATGGCAGGATACAGCTTTGATTCTTGCTGAAGTACGTATGTGTTGAACCACTGATCAGTAACAACTTGATTCTTCAGAATTTCATCATGGTATCCTAACAGCTTCAATCAAGCTTGAATACCACCAAGTCATTGCTTATAATAATAATTATGTTGCTTAAGCGGTTATTCCCATATGACATGAATGCAGACTCAAAAACGCGACCGAACAGGCCGATTCACAGACCCTCAAAGGGGAGCCCGCTCTCCACTCTTCACTATTTCTCCCTCTTTAACTAATCAAGGTTGTTTCTGTGACAAACAATCTCGGCTTATTTTGTCTCTCTTTTTCCTAAACCATAACGAAGAGCTGTAATGTTTTGTACATTTTGATATTAGAGGACCAAAACGGCTTACTTTCAGAAGAGTATATATAGATTGACACATTTATTTTTTAAGGAATAGAAAGGGGGTTCATTTTTACATTTTCCTTGTTTATTTTCTATATATAGACAAATAGGAGGCGTCAGGGTTTCCTGCTTTGCAGCAGACACTTCTGGGTAGAGTAGTCCAACACACCAGATTCCAGGAGATCGACAGTGACCTTACGATTCCCCAAGAATGTGCCAAAAGTAATGAGAAGGACAGCAAATCAAACCACTCTCCCAAGTAGGGAGCTGAACAGGGTGCCTTTGTTTGTGCTCACAATCCCTTTTTAATGCTCAACTTGGCCTTATTGCTATATATATTTTATTAACAATGTGATATGTCCTTATTAAAAATCTATATTCTATATCAGTAGTTCTGCCAGAGCAAGTTTGGTGCCGGACGGGCACCATAAAGGTTTTTTGTAACAGTGGACCGCCACTAAATGCACACTACCAGGTCTTTCTCTCATGTTATTACTTGACTGTTTTCACACAGCACACCTTAAAGGGGAATTTGTATCATAAGCTTTGGAACACGCTCTTGTCTGTGCTCTGGATGAAGAGATTACGGTCGCCCAATAACGCTGATCACAAGTCAGTTCTGTGTTTCCTCCAGGTGGTTCAAAACCACAATTCAGACTTTTCAAAATGCAGTTTATGGACTGAGTTAAAACTGGAGTCTGGACGTGAGGCTGTCCGAGGCAGCAATACCACTCTGTCTCCCAGTGACTGAGCGTGGTGTAATGACGCCGTGATGAGTAACTGAGTGAAATGTTAGCAATAACTTAAACTGCCAGTGAAGTCCAGATCCAGTCAGGTTTTATGATATTTAAGCGAGAAAACATTCTGAATTTTGAGGAAATGCTAGGCAAACTGCACACAGATCAGCGCCGAAAAGGCAACTTTAACTTAAAAACGTCTTCACAAAAAGGGAACAAGATTCTGAGCATGAGCTGCTTTCCTTCTCCACTCGCTAACTATAAATCTAAAGTTGTTATTAATGTTTAATAAAGAAAATGATTTTATCTGAAAAGGTTTTTTTTTTAAGAGAAGATCTACAAGACGATTATGAACTAAGAGCATCACTCACACTATGAATATTAGTGACTTGATCCACTCTTTTAGTGACTGTACAGAGAAAGCAAGCAGAGTTTGTATTAACATGGCCAGTTATTTATTCTTAATTGGTGACCTGTAACCTGAATGGATCAGTGTGTACTGTAATCCCTCTTTCCTAAAGCAAATTAAATGTTTTTGGAACAAAAACTGTGTTTCTGTTGTATAAATTGTGCTGGATGTAGATGAATTGCATGAATTACAGACACAGAGCACCGGCCGTCTGTTTAGGTTGTATTTTATGGAGAATTCCCCATCTGCATTTAGCTGTCTGCCCAAGGACATGAGGACAGGTGGAGCTGGTGATCGAACCACCATCTTCTCTCTACCACCTGAGCTACAGCCGCCCCCATCCATGCATTAAACTGACACAGTGCTATTCAAAGTAGTTTGTATGGTATCTGAAACTGACTTGGTTAAGAAAATACCTCAAGAATATTTTTCCCTAAAGAGACAGACACCAAACAGCAGTCTTACACTGGAACACTACTTGGCCACAGATTCATCATCTGTTAGGTAATCTCTCAGACAGAGCCTCAAGACCAAACAAAGGGGCCCTCTTAAAATTTAACTTAATATTGTGCCTACTGCACAATATTGCAATATTGTAAAATGCTGCATCCCCAAATGAAAAACTGTTAAACACAGTAACCTTGCAGCCTGCTTTGCTCTGTCAGTAATCTAGCCTTGTTTTCAGCAATAATACAAAAATTGTTTTAATTATTTTGTTACTGTAGAGTCACAAAGTTTACAGAGTTTAAACCTGAAAGATTCATAAAAAACTGAAATATGTACGGTTAAGCAGACTGAGGAGGAATATTCAGTGAATATTGGTGCCTATTTAGTGGCATCTAATCAGAGTAAAATCAAAAATGGACTACATTAAAATTTGTAACAAAACATTAAAATCTGTAACAGAATCTGTTTGCATGACTTTCTGTTACTTCGATGACACTCCAATGGATCCCTACATGACAAAATGAAATGATCAATTTGATCATTCATGTCTTTTCCTAGTTTCTTTTTTAAACACGGTATGAGGAAATGTTTGAGTTAATTTCTTTGTGTTGCAAAACACAACAAATAACAATATACATACAGTATATACCATTATATCATGAAAAAGAAAGGATTCAGCAGTTAAGACAATTATAAAATGTACATATATTAAGATCTTATATAGTCTTTGGGGTTTGCAGAGTGTTGAATAGATTGTATTGTTGCTTTTCATTTATAAAAACTTTAAATAAATGTTTTCTGTTCTGTGACTTTGGTGAATGTGACATTTTTAAGATAATAAAAACATTTATAATATAAAAGTTTTTGTTCTGAAATGCAGACATCATAAAAACCAAACAGCACATCATCTTTATATAGTTCATATAGTTTTTTGTTTTTTTTAATATAAATTTTATTGAACAAATTCAAATTTACAAACAACATGGCTGATAGATCATTGCATTAGAGCAAAAGGACAAGGTGCGTATAGAATAAAAACAGAAAAATATGTAAAATTATACATGAAAATAATATTAAATCAAATTAAGTGCTAGGGCCGTACCTGTAATTCATATTCTTCAATTATGCTAAGAAGTTTCAATGCATTTTTTGTTTTTCATGACTTTAAGGGCTTTTATGTAACAAAGAAACTCAGAATGAAACACATTAAACCTAGGTTTCACTATCATATACTTGGATTTGTGCAAATAAAATTTTCCAAGAATGAGAACAGTTCATAACAGGGTATATAACATATAGGGTAGATTCATAACAATCTGCACACTACAAAAAACTTCTCTACCTCAGTTCTTATCCTGCATTATATTCCATATCTGACATTTCTTAATATCTGTTTCTCCTATATCTTATTATCCAGCACTATATCACTTTCTGCACTACATTCACTTTTTCTTTAAATAGTCCTGTATCTCAGTTGTTTACCCTGCACTATATTCATTTTTAACATTTCTTCTGCACATTGCATATTTTGTTTTATACTCTGTATTACTTACATGTGTCTTGTTACTACTTGTGTCGTTTTACTAACATGTGTACTACTCACCTTTGACGTTTTTACTAATATGTGTACTACTTACCTGGGACGTTTTTACTAATATGTTTGCACTATGGAACTCTGATGCTGGAAACTTGAATTTCCCTCGGGATCAATAAAGTTACTATCTATCTATCTATCTATCTATCTATCTATCTATCTATCTATCTATCTATCTATCTATCTATCTATCTATCTATCTATAACATGGTTCATAACAATCTCTACATCTCGAATGCGTCGATGAGGCTTTTCTCTACGTCATTGCGTCACTTCCGGCGCAGGCGCAAAAAATACCGTTTTCTCTCGCGTGTGCGGCCTCTCTTCCTCCACCGCCATCATGGGTCGCATGCACGCTCCCGGGTGAGCTCTCGTTTTATCCTTTAAAGTTAAAATATCGTGTCGACAGGTCGCGTTTGGTGGCACGATACAGCTTGTAAACATGTTATGGATGTCTGAGGAACGAATTGAGCCTTTTAATCCAGCCTAGAAGCGAGAAAATGACTTTAATATTCGCTCCCTCATATCGGAAACGGTCTCCAGCTAGCTACCGTTAGCTTAGCTTTAGCTAACGCTAGCTTAGCTTCAGCTAACCGCGCTGTCAGCTCAACACGATTCTGCTGCTCGACTTTGTCCTCCAAGTTAGACAGTAATATGTTACGCATTCACAGCCAGAATGCAAGAATTGTTCCGTGCTGTTAACGAAGAAATTAAACATTTGTAACAAAAGCACTTAACGTTAAGATGTACAGTAAGTTAGCGCTAACACGAGTGTGAAGCTAACGTGGTTAGCTCAGCCATCAACCTTTCATTAACAGCCCAGGTTTGCACATAAGTTGGCTACAAGAAATTAGTCTCCTTCATTTCTTTTAAACATGCCTTTCAATGTTTGCCTTCTCCGTGTGACTGCCAATGTGTCTAACTATTCGCATGTCTGTGTTTCCTACAGAAAGGGCTTGTCCCAGTCAGCTCTGCCTTACAGGCGCAGTGTTCCCACTGTGAGTATAAAAGACATTATGTTTCAGTATCAGAGTATGTCTGAAACCGATTTGATCAGTTGGTAAATCATTTAAACATTACTTGCAGTGGCTGAAACTCACATCTGATGATGTAAAAGAGCAGATCTTCAAGCTGGCCAAAAAGGGCCTGACCCCCTCTCAGATTGGTAAGTGTTTCTATGAGAGACTCTAGGTCTAGAAATATACTAATGTATTGTTGTATCATATGTGCTTATACAGAATAGTAAACATGACAACATGAAGTAAGTTAGGACGCAGTCATCCTCCGCAGCTTTATCAGTAGCATCATTTGGCTGTAATAAATCAAATTTAAATTTGTGTAGAGTTCGCAGAGTATGTGTATGATTTCAGAACTGGCATATTTGCAATCTTTCTTTCATACGCGTCTTCACTAGGGACGGGCGTTATGGAGAAAATGAAATATTACCTCGATGACCATATTCTATGGTTGACTATTGGTGCTTTTACAAAATATTTACACAATGAGATTTTTGATAAATAATCATCAGTAATGTGGGTAAAGGCAAATAATAGAACAGCTAGAACAGTCTGGTAAATTCATAAAATTACATCACTTTACTGTAATGCACTAAATGCAGCCTTTAAAACCAGGAAAAGACAACACCTATGCCATATTACGATATTTCTATATCCAAAAATCTAACACAATATCTAGTCTATCACAATATCGATATACTGCCCGGCCCTAGTCTTCACACAGATGTTAAATTGTTGACACAATTCCAGTATAATGGTTGGTTTCTTTTAACAATCTTTTAGCCAAAAACTTTGGCTGGTTTTAAAACTTGAGCAGCTTTTTGAAAAGGCTTTTCCAGAACAGCTTATTGCTATTGGCTAATATAAGCAGGGCAATTGGATATAATAATGGGTGCTTTACTTCAGAGGTGTTGGAGCTCATATGTAACCACTGCCAAATTCTCCAGTCAATATGCTGCTGTTAACCACCTTAACAAATCAACCATGTCTCTGTTATAGACACAGTCTATATCCATATAGGCCACATTTTGAGTGATTCACTAATTCGACAATCAGGTTCAATTAGGTTGGACAAAGCCATAAATGCTAGCATGTACTTGTATATCTTTCGTATCTAGCTTGCATGCTATTATGTTAATCTACTATAGGGCACGGTACTTTCTGGAGGACTAGTCTATATCACAACTGTTTTATGAACTTGCTCCACAGTAGAGCTGTCCCGAATACCATTTTTTGGGCTTCAAAGCTTCGGTGGTAAATATTCGTAGGTATTCGAAGCTTCACAGCGCAGCAGGCTGACATGTTTTTCAGTGTGTGTGTGTGTGTCTATCTCCATCTCCCCTGTTTCAGTGCCCGGGACAGCGCTTCTGCCGCACTGTGCACACACTCACCTCTACATATTACAAACAACGACATCATTCTGAGAATAACTAATAATAATTAATGCAGAATGTGAATGATGAATAATGTTGTGGGATTATTTCTTATTTCATGGGTTATTTGGGGATTTATACATTATTATTATTACATACTTATATTTAAAAAAAAAAAAAAAAAAGACGAAGAATTTGGAGCTTGTTTACCATGGCAGTGTTCAAAGCTTCAAAGCATTCGGGTCAGGCCTACTCCACTGGAATGTTAACTGTAGGACTAAAGCACAGGAGAGCGGTCTGTCTGGTCAGCAATCTGTCCACACTTAGTGACAGGAAAATAATCGGTATCTTGCATGAAAACAAGGGGCTGCTTATGTACAATGTGGAATTTTGGGGGTAACATCTTTCTGTATTAATTACATACTTAAAGGGGACTCATTAAGGTGCACATTTTTTCAACTTTGTAATAATTTCATACAATTATATTGCAACTTGTCAAGGGCACAGAGTAAAGTTGGTAATCTTTCTGACACAAGACAAGTTTTCATTGTTTTTTTTTTTATGAGAGATGAGGAGGCGTTATTTTCACCATCTCAGTACAGTACATAGAGGAATGAAGTTGTTTTTCTCCCGGTCCCCGGTGCAAAACAAAAAGAACAAATGATGCAACATTCAGTGAGAGTGAAGCATACATTCAGACGGCACATAAGGTGCAAACAAGATACAAACACTTTGAAAAATAATAGAAAAAATATAAGTAGTGTAAATAAGTGTAAAAATGAATTGTCTGTTATTTGTCTTCCCTCTGTATTTGAACTTTCATTGGCTGCTGTAGGGTTACAAATAGTTGAAATGTGGGCAGCTTTACTGGCTCAACTGAAAAGTCCCCCCTTGAGAAACAAAACATATTATCTTATCCTGTAGTGTGAACAGTCTTTTCAGGGCTGTTCACACTACAGGATAAGATAATCGTAAGTCTTAAGACTTAAGCTTTTTGATAAATAAACAGAAATTGATTCGTAAAATCTGCTTTGAAGAACTTCTCCATCTTTTTTGAGAGTGAAAATGTTTAATATGATATCTTGCTCAAGGCTTGAATCTATATAGGGCCTGCAACTAACAATTATTTTCATTGTCGATTATATTCTCGATTAATCGTTTAGTTTGGTCTATAAAGTGTCAGAAAATGGTGAAAAATGTGAATCACTGTTTTCCAAAGCCCAAGATGACGTCCTCAAATGTCTTGTTTTGTCCACAACTCAAAGATATTCAGTTAACTGTCATAGAGGAGTAAAGAAACCAGAAAAAAATCACAATTAAGAAGCTGGAGTCGGCAAATTTTTAAATTTTTTCTTAAAAAATTACTCAAATCGATTATCAAAATAATTGACAATTAATCATTGCAGCTCTAATCTATATTTAGTTCTGAAGAAACTTATTTTAGCTTGGCACCAACTCAAAAACATTGACATAATCTGTTGTGTTTGCAAATCTTGTTTAACAGCATTCATGACAAACCTTGGAGTTGTTTCCCTTTTGCTTTTGAAACGTGTATCACTTGAGATAGTTAAGATGGAGGGAGTAGATGATCCAAGTTTAGCTATTGACTCAGACATTTGTTGAATGTTTATTTTGATTTTTTTTCTTTTTCTATTTTTATCATAAAACTTTTGAGGAACATACAGTGTCCAAGTTTCAAGCCTGTTTGTCACCTTGTCTAGGTGTGATTCTGAGGGACTCCCATGGTGTTGCCCAAGTACGTTTCGTCACTGGCAACAAGATCCTGAGGATCCTCAAGACCAAAGGTCTTGCCCCTGATCTGCCCGAGGATCTCTACCACCTTATCAAGAAGGCTGTGGCAGTCAGGAAGCATCTGGAGAGAAACAGAAAGGTATAACGAGACTAGGCCCAAAGCCTAACCCATACCCAAATATTGACACCATTAATGGTCATTTTCAACAAGATTTAGAGTCATCTGGTGTAGTTTGCTGTTGTTCCCTGAAGGCTTGGAAAATCAGCTTTTATGCCTCTATGTAACACTGTCTGAGTTGTTTGGAGGTACATTTCTACCCATATGATGCTCTTAAGTGAGTAGTTTACATAAAAGTAATTTGCAAATGCCACCAAATGTTTTGCATACCGTAACTTGGATAAGCAAGCTGTTTTGAGTTTATTAAAATTAAGTTGATAATTTGGTTGCGTTTCTTTTTTGTTTATTATGATAACTTGACAACGTTGAACTCAATGATATCATAGACTTGCTACTAACTAATCCACATGGGCTATAGGCATGAAAGATGCACAAATCATTGTCCTGCTCTTCCATTTGTTGAGAGTAGTGATATTTCTGTTGTGCTAGAAAAAAAGCTGGAGGTAAATTAGCAGAGTGGCTACTTGTGCCACCTCTGCCAGTCCCCTTCGCACAATGAAATTATACATTTTGCTAGGTGTTTTCTACTATATTCATTCTTCTTTGGACTAACTGCCATTCTGGAGTTCATGTTTGGGTTTACATGGGTGGATGCACATATTCAGTAATACAAAATTTGTTACACTTCATACCCATAACATTTTGTTTCTATACTTACAGGACAAGGACGCCAAGTTCCGCCTGATTCTCGTCGAGAGCAGGATCCACAGGCTGGCCCGTTACTACAAGACCAAGAGAGTACTGGCCCCCAACTGGAAGTAGTACGTATTGGTTCTGCTTTGGGAAGCTTTCCTTGTTTTTGTTTTAATTCCATTTGTTATTATGATAACTTGACAGCGTTGAACTCAATGATATCATAGACTTGCTACTAACTAATCCACATGGGCTATAGGCATGAAAGATGCATAAATCATTGTCCTGCTCTTCCATTTGTTGAGAGTATTGATATTTCTGTTGTGCTAGAAAAAAAGCTGGAGGTAAATTAGCAGAGTGGCTACTTGTGCCACCTCTGCCAGTCCCCTTCACACAATGAAATTATACATTTTGCTAGGTGTTTTCTACTATATTCATTCTTCTTTGGACTAACTGCCATTCTGGAGTTCATGTTTTTGGTTCATTATAACCAAATATATTGATTGTTATTGATTATCATAACAGTAGAAACTGACACTTGATATTGACTATTTTTCCTAGTCCTACATTGTTTCCTTCAGTAGAGAAGTTTAATATATTCTGTGGTGGTAATTTCGAGGAGTGCTCCCTCTAATGGTATGTTTTCTTTCTGTTTACAGTGAGTCCTCTACAGCTTCTGCTCTGGTGGCATAATTGCTACACTTTTTGGATTAATAAAAAGATTTAAATTCGAAGTTGTTCTATTGTCTTGTCTTTTTTTTTTTTTTTTTTTAAATAAGCAAGTATTTACAGATCTTGTGTTTAAAATGAATTATGGGGTCGAGTAAAGAAATGTAGATCTATAATTTAGTGATAAACCATTAGTTGAACTTAATTATAGCAGACATTTTCTGTATATGGGGATGTAAACAGTAAAAAAAAATAATTGAGAGTGAAATTGAAACTGCATAATTTTTTAATTAAATTTTGCTTTACATTTGTCTGGGAACTTCCTACCATTTCTTAAAATCCCCCTTATTTCGTTTTCAGACTTTTAATTTAATGTGATAATCTATAGAAAGGGTTTTCCTGGTGGTGATGGAAATTTACGGGCAGTTTCCATGCGTCATACGTTACGTAACGCGTGGGAGGGGTTTATTACGTGAGGGGCGGGTAGTTTCGAGAGTGATACCCACGACGTCCAATCACAGCGTCACGTGACGTCACGCTAGTTTCCTTAAATACGAACGGTGTTGCAATCTCGAGACATTCACCCTCTACTACAACAACACAACGACAACACACCTACTGAGAAACATGGAGAAATCATACGAGACTATTATTTGACGAAGGAGATCCCAAAAAAATGGCACATACTTGCCGGAAAATGAAGCGACAGCAAATCGACGCACATCTGTCACCGACAAATACGCGAAATCCGTTGGTTTTCGACGAGGAATATCAGAATACGTGAGGACATTTTTGTCAACATTTCCCGCCATAATCCAAGAAGAAGAAGTAAAAATGGCTGTTGGTTCCGAGAAGGGTTGTGCTGAACGGACGGCGATGGAGAGGTTCGGTAGCGGAGGGATGGCGCTTCTGCCTTGGACTAAACAGATGCTCACCGTACTGTGGGAACAGCTTCGACTGCTGGTTCAGGTCATTTACTACACCTTCATGTCGGGTAAGACATTTATTTTTTGTAACCGTTGAGACTTTTTAAACTACCGAACGTTAATTTAAAAAGTCCAGCAGCCGTTGAGTCGATACTCTCCTTTTTTGTAATAGTCTCGTTGACGATACTTCCTATGTTATCGCGATACTATCCCCTGTGAAGTCCCTGTAGTTAGTTTGTTTAGGATTGTTATGTTATAAATGGGCAGTGTTTTGCTATCAGAATTAACAGGTCAAAGCAAGTATTATGTCAGATTTAACAACTTTTGAAAATGCCATCTGTGACAAAATTACCAGATGTACTTCTGATTATAACAAAGAGACAAATACATTTATATTAGATGTATACATGTTAACTTTTGTTTACAATTAGATTTTTTCCCCCATGTCATCCAGCCCTATGATGGTTGTTATTATGGTCTTTGATTTTATTTTATTTTATTGGTTTAAAAGGACTGTGTGCACAGACATTAATTGTTTACATAGAAACAAAAAGATGGGTGCACCAGATTTAGCAGGGAAGCTAATTTCAATCTGTAGTCCTAAACACAGACACAATAGACACACTACATAACCTCACAACATGATCACAATATAACATCACAGTTTCAAGTACAATCCAAAACACAATAAATACATATAACACAATAATAAATATGACAGACTTCAGTCAAGCAGCATTATCACAAATAAATACAGTAAAAATACCCCCTGCCTAATATAAAGTGTGTCATGGGGCTTGGGTAATCAAGGACAATTCTTTTTTTTAATATTAGTTTTTCATGTCATGATGACCTAAAGAAGATCACAATTCAACAGAATGTAACTTTAAATCATCCTTTTTTTAATAACAATCCATTCTAACATTTTTTTCTCCTGATTTTCCAGTTTTCCAGATGTTTAGGTTTGAGGTTCACGTGAGAATCACAGACGAGACGGGTCAACACATCCAGCACATGACCGCGGCAGCAAACCCCACTGAATCCTTCCTGTTCTCCTCGTTGTTTGACGGAGACAACGGAGTGATGGTTGGAGGCTCGAACCCCCTCTCTAACTTCTGTGCCGACGTGGGCGACTCCTTCGCTGGGAAATCCACCGCCGAGGCCCTGCTGTCCACTCTGCGTGCCGACGACCTGTGCTGCGGACTGGTGGACGATTTTGTGTCTGGCAAAGAAGACGGCATCTTTCTGGGACACCAATCCACCTGGAAAATGGGCTTCCCTGGCGACTGGAACATCTTTGTGTCGAGCAGCGACAGCTCAAACGACGGCTGCCATAAAAGTAGTGAGAAAGTCTTCAAACAGGAAGTTTCAGAAGAGGAGAGAAGTTTCCACTGGAGTAGCGAAGACGACCAGAACGTAGTCGAGTTTGACAGTGAGGAAAGTAAGGCGCTTTGGGAGTCTCTGTCAAAATCTAGTGATCCTTACAACCCCTTCTTTTTCTCTGCGTGCATTTCAACCAACACAAATATGGGGAGAAGTAAAGGCAAAGCGATGGACAGTGAGGCTGACCTCATGTCAGTGAGCAAGACCAGCGAGGAGATGTTGGGGCCTCGAGGCATGAACATCTGGGTCAGTCGTTCTGACAGCGAGAGCAGTTGGAGCAGCTGGGCCAGTTCGGACAGTTCGAGCCCCGACATCGACGAGGAGAACGAGAGGCTCCTGGAGTTCTTCAGCAGCCCCGAAGACCCCTACAATCCCATGTGCTTCACTGCGCGCACATTCAGCAGCACATCACCTCAAACCACCACAGTTTCTAAACAACAGGCCTCACTCCCTGCACCTCCATCCAAGTCAGACACAGACACGGAGGAGAAGGAGAGCAGCTTCCCTCCTTCATCTGAGGATGACGAAGGAGAGCAGCTGTGGAAAGCTCTCTGCCAAAAGGACGACCCGTACCACCCTCTAAACTTCCAGGCCTGCCTCCAGAGCTCCCCGACAACAGCGCTGCAGTCTGGTGAAGATCCCATTAATGTCCACCACACACAAAACCCACCCACGAAGGGAAAGAAATGTGAAAAAGAGGCAAAAACACGCCAAAAATTCAGAGCCACCAAGCCCTCGCTGCCAGAGAGGCAGCTAAAGCATCACTCCCATCCAGACAAAACACTGGTGACCTGGAAAAGACCTGGACAGACACCTCAGCCACTGCCAGAGGAGAAGGAGGAAAGCAAGGCCACCACCACCCAGAAAAAGGTAATTATTTCATAATCATTTTCGGTTAAACTGCCAGATAGGATTAGATGAAGCGTTTAATGAAAACCCCGTGGGATTCGAAGTAAAAATAGTCTCTAGTACTCTGTAAATACTACAGAGCATTGAAACTATTCCACTTATTCCCTGGTAGACTGAACAGATTAAATTTAAAGTTATAAACTGTAGATGGTCAAAAATTCGTTTTCGGATGTCAAGTGAAAACCCGATTTCCCCAAAATATTAGAAAACCTAAGAAATTCAGCTTTGTCTTTAACTAGATGAGACTTTTTCCCCGTCAGTTTCTTTGGCCCAAGTCGATACAGACGAACATGTGATCCCTTATTTTAAGTTGATAGCTTAATATCAAAGGAGTGTCGTCTGCTGACTGTTGCAGCCTCTTGTGATAAGATAAGGGTTAATTATAAGGGTTTATTCCTGCCACAGAGCTGACACATACTGTACTGCACAGTGTTAAACTGAGCTGTTGTTTGTTGTCGGTTAGCAACGCCGCTGGTCGTCATGACTAAGCCATGTCATGTGACTCCAGCTAGTCAGCAGGGAGTTGGACTTCCACATTATGTAAATGTTAATGTAAAGTTGCAGCAGCATTGCAAAGTTATTTTCATACACCCTGTTGCATCAGACTTGTTTTTCTGCCTCAAGTCTTATTCTGATTACACACCTGTCTAAAAACAGACCGTCAGTGCTGGGAAAATACATGGTCTTTGTTGTGTATTGTGGGTTTTTTTCACAGTCATTTAGCCCCTTAAACGTAGCTCTGAGTGGTAATAACCAGCTGTTTAGTGAATTTAATTTGAAGTTAAGGTCTCTCCCTCTTTACTCACATCAGTAGCAGGTTATAAAATCTCAAAAAGCACACACACATCCGTATCGTTTTAACAAAATGTATTTCATTTTTGTCTTCATTTCTTTTTGTATTTCAGGTGCAATTTTCTCCTCTGGTCCAAGTCCATGTCATGCGGACCTGGCCGTTTGCCCGGCAGGCGTCTCGTAAAGGACACTGGGAAGAAATGGTGCGAGACCGGGACCGCTTCCGGAAGCGGGTCCGGGAAACGGAGCAGTCCATCGGCTACTGCTTCACCCAGTCACACAGAGAGAGGATCCGGGCGTCTCTGGACGGTGCCTTGAAATAAAGAAAAGAAGTCCTGAACACTGAATGTTTTATTTCCTTTTTGGATGAGAACTCGTGATTGGTTGCAATGCAACAGTGATTTTTGATTTAGGCCAATTAGAAAATTTGATGTTAGGCCAACTTTAATGTTCGGTGTCAAGTTGAACAACCTTGTACCTCAAAAAGGTTTTATACATTTTGTGACTCTTGCACTGACTGACACTTTCTCATATTAACCTCAGCATTAACGTGTGGGATGTTGTTTTTGTATGCCTTATACACTGACCTAGTAATGTAACTTATTTATGCCCTATGGAGCTTGTTGTTTATTTTTTACCGTTGGTTTTAACTATTTGTGTGAAGAAACCACAGTCGTGAATCTAGAAGTTTAAAGTAGATAATGATGATATCGTAAGAAAGCAGAGCTTTACAGTACAAAGTGTTTTGAAAAGTGTTTTGTTTAAGCATGATGTATAGATATGATATTCTGGTGCGATTCTCGTCTTATTGTTCAAATATTTTAGTTCTTGATTTTTAAGTTTTGTCTTGTTTGATGGCACATATTAGCAGTGTGGAGATGGATATTTATTATTATATTGACCAGAAAAACACTTTGTCCTTCGTGACTCACTCAGCTTCTCATGGTAACGTCATGTAGCCGGAAATATGTCTAAAAAATGGTTTGTAGCAAATTTGTCATTAGGTGCTTTGCCAAATCAATAAAATTTGTTACACTATATTACTGTTCTCTGTTTTGTAGCTGCAAGTTTCACAACGTGGCTCAAGATTTAACAAGGTTTTATGTATTGTACTTAACTAAAAGCAAACAACACACACAAAATCCCTTCCTGTTTCCAAGTCATGCTTGTATGTGTTCTTGGAAATACTAGTCCATCTGACATTTCCTGCCTTGAGCAACAGTAAAGTGGACACGGTACACAAGGTCCCAGAAATGTGTAAACATCACACACTAGGTCACATTTCTCAGTGGGTCGTTTGTGCTATAGTGCACATATCAGCTGTGACAGCCTTTTGTAAGGACACATTCTTGGGAAATGTCCTTACAAAAGGCTGAAAAGGTGAGATAAAATCAATTCAAATGTTTAGAAAATCATATCATAAAAAGTTGCATGTGTATCACTTTTAACATACTGCACGTTACAGTCACAAGAACAACCGCAGTCTGTGGTTTCAGCTGCCGAAACCGCAGAAAAGCAGATCTTAAAACCAAAGTCAGGAGATTTGATAACATGAGTAGTGCATTACAAAGCAGCACCTTTAGCCTCACTATGGTGAAACAAACCAGTTTAACCTCTCACCCAGTTGGGACACACCCAGTGAGTTCAGTCAGTCTGGCTGTGAGGTTTCCAATGACACCTGTGTGTGACATCCACTTATGGTGAGACTACGGTGACTGCATCACCTGGTTTCCCCCCTTTGTTGGTGCTTTCTACACATTGTGCTGTACCTTCAAGTCAAAGCGTTTATTGTCATGCTAAAAACAAGTTTCCCTGTACAATTAAATTCTTCCAAACACAAAGTATAAGAAATACATTTAAGAAAATAGGTAAAGAACACTATGTAAAGTATACAATATAATAGAAAATGCAAGCATTGATTTGGTGATTTTCAAATTAAAACATTAAAACTTATTATTATTAAGCTAATTTGGGATTGAAAAGTGGAAGTTTTTGTCTTTGTTAAATAAAGCCGTTATTTCAACAGCATTTCAGTGGCTCAGTCTGTAGTTAGGACCTGTTTGATCAACGCTCAAAAGCAGTCACTGATGCTGTTGAAACAACAGTTATATGTAACCTAGACGTCTAAAAAGAGTTCATTTTTCATCAACATTTAGCCCAGTTGTAGTCCAGAGCTGCAAAAAGCAAGTCAGTGTGCACTGGGTTTACAGTATGTATGCAGTCTGGTAATGTTTGCTCCCTCTTATGTGTCTCAAATATTTAAGATCCAGTTAAATGTCTGTAGTATGTAGAAATTATTCAAAATACACATGGGTTTTTGCTTCAACCAATCCCTGCCTCATCTTTAGGGCTCCTTGATCACTTCCTTCTCATGTACCTAGTGTCTCTCTCTGTCTCTGTCTCTTTCTCTTTCTCTCTCTCTCTCTCTCTCTCTCTCTCTCTCTCTCTCTCCTACACACACACACACACACTCAGGACTTTATAATTTCCCAGAGGGCCGTGAGTCTCCGTGCAGACTAACTGCTGTAAGGCTGTCGTAAGACAAGGGTTAAAAACACCAAGTATGATGAAATGACTTTCCAGAGAGATGAAATCAATTAGCAGTTCTCCGACACTCTCTCCCCACCCGACCCCTCCCACACCCCCCCCCCACAAACACACACACACACACACACACACACACGCAGAGAGCATGGTGCAAAGGTGAGCAATTGCTGACACTGTTGCTGTGTCAACCCAGCGGTAGGTCTTTCGCTGATGGTGTCCCCCCCGCCCTCCCTCCCACATGTTGTGTATGTAATTGATCTCCTGCTGCTCTTCTCACACAGAAAAAATGAAGGTTCTTTGGTGAGGCGAGTGGTTCAAAATTGAACAAAGAAACCCTCAAAGATCCCATTTTTAAAAATGTGTGAAAAGAGCTCAGTTTGGTTATGCTTTAATATTAATAACCTGAAGCATTTTAGACATTTCACAGCATCATGGAGGGTCTATGTGGAACCACTGGAGCATGTCGCTTTAGAAAACCTTTCAATAGAAGATCTCTGCTCAAGGAGACCATTTTAAAGGAACTATTTTCAATAAATTAAAAGTCTGAATCCTATTAAATTAAACTGACAATAGCTACAACATCCAATGACATTTAACTAGACATTCAATCAACCAATCAGCTTAAAGTCCAGTCCAGAATATAAAAATAACGCCAGAACGATTAAAGGAAATGTCATGTATTTAAAAGAAACAGCTGTCAATTGATTAAAATAGTTATCGCGATTAATCGCAAATTAATCACACATTTTTTATCTGTTCAAAATGTACCTTAAAGGGAGATTTGTCAAGTATTTAATACTCTTATGAACATGGGAGTGGGCCAATATGCTTTCTTTATGCAAATGTATGGATATATTTATTATTGGAAATCAATTAACAACACAAAACAATGACAAATAATGTCCAGAAACCCTCACAGGTACTGCATTTAGCATAAATAATATGCTCAAATCATAAGCTGGCAAACTGCAGCCCAACAGGCAACAACAGCTGTCAGTGTGTCAGTGTGCTGACTTCACTATGACTTGCCCCAAACTGCATGTGATTATCATAAAGTGGGCTTGTCTGTGAAGGGGAGACTCGTGGGTACCCACAGAACCCATTTTCATAAGATTTTGGGCTAATTTTACCAGCTTTTTCCAGGACCATAAGCTAGTAAGTGGACTTTGAGTTTATTTTTTTGTATTAAAACCTCTTATTGTTAAGAACCTGACAAAGTTCCTCTATTACTTATGTTTTCAGAGCTTCTTTTTAAGCATCTTTAGTTCTTTACAGCCACCATAACACAGGGTTACTGTGATGTAAGCCTGAAGAACCATTTTTGTCAAGAGTGTACATTTTCTAGATGCCTTTGTTCCTGGGGCTTTTAAAGCTGACCTGTTGACATTAGCTGTGAGAGATGAGACGTGAAAAACACACTCTAATATTTGTTTTCTTCGGTGTGTGTGTGAGGATAATGTGATGGGTGGTTGCATTTAGTTGGCTGAGGGTTCAGCGTCCTACAACAAGACGCAAACGTCCATCAGAAATGGATGAATACGCCACCATCTCCTCCATTAACCCGTCCTTTCTCCTTTTTTTGAACCCACTCCTCTCTTTGTATCTTTGTCTCCATCTTTCTCCTCCTCATCCTCTCCCAGCATCGTTAGCTCTGTGGCCTAGGCGACCCCGTCTCCAGGCAACCGGCAGGAGTGGCGAGGCGTTGAAAGGATTGCAGGTGATTGCAGCAGCGGCAGAATCAGCAGCAGCATCAGCAGAGGCAGTGGGTTTTCACTCACACACACACACACACACACACACACACACACACACACACACACAT
The DNA here is from genome assembly GCA_916701645.2 of Sebastolobus alascanus. NCBI lineage: Eukaryota > Metazoa > Chordata > Actinopteri > Perciformes > Sebastidae > Sebastolobus > Sebastolobus alascanus. The sequence goes on from CAKAOJ020000109.1 coordinate 1,157,270, forward strand.
GTGGTTGCCCCTCTCGTTCGCCTGCCAGTGAAGGGTATCTCCTGGGTCACAATTAGCTGATGATGCAATCTACCAGCAGCTATTGTGTCTGACGCCAGCTCTCACAGACAGACTGCATGCAATGCAAAAGACCACAAAGCTAATCTTCCTGTTTATACAGTACTCTTTATGTACAAAATACCAGGAATAACCACATGATATTTCTGCAAAACGCTCTGTTCATTTATATATTCTCTTTGTGACTTATGTACGTTTAACCTTTAGGATCCACAGGGGATTAATGCTTTCACTTAGATTCACCTGGTCTGGCTCAGGGATTAACAAAGTGGACTTTAAGGTCCCTTGTGGTGCCTTCAAGGGGCTCCAGAAGCTCTCAGCAAAATACACAATGATTCACTTTAAGAGAATGAATGAAAACAACAATTTAAAGACTATCATTCTGAACACCATTATCGCCACATATGTGCAGCTCATACCAGTAATTATGAAACAGACAGTATGAATAGTGTGTGACAAATACACATGTGGTAAACCGTTATTTAATGCAGCATATGCTCATGAGGATTAGCATTCCTGACCAACACCCACACAGGCTAAACACAGAGCACTGACGTAGACTGCTCAGTGTATTTTGGTCTCATTTGAGCCAGTGGGGGACAGACATCTCCTCTCTGGTCGGCTACGTGACACTACACACACAACAATGTTTACCCAGGGGTGACAGTAAGAAAAGGCCACGAAATAATAATAAAATAAGTAATAATGTAGGCCTACAGGTGTGAGTAAGTAAGTAAGTAAGTATAAGTAAGTACAGTAAGTAAGCAAGTAGCCTAAGTAAGTAAGTAATTAAGTAAGTAGGTAAGTAAGTAAGTAAGTATAAGTTAGTACAGTAAGTAAGTAAGTAGCCTAAGTAAGTAAGTAAGTAAGTAAGTAAGTAAGTAAGTAAGTAGGTAAGTAAGTAAGTAAGTATTTTCACTTAAGTAAAAGTAGCGTTCCTGAAAAAGAGAGCATTGCTCTCAGTGAATCTCCCCCTGAATAAATAAAGGTTAAAAAAATAAATAAATAAATAAAAATACCACAGTATAAAAATACTCTGTTATAAGTAAAAGTTCTCAAACTCTTAGTTAAGTCGCATCAAAATATATTTAAAGTACCAAAAGTAAAAGTATGCGGATTGGCCAATTTCAGCAGAGCCTTTTGGTTGTCCAGGTGAAATTTGGATTTGGAGCCCCCAGATTCAGCCCGATGTTCAACCCCCCAGGACCCTAACCCTAGCCCCGTAAACTAGAGACAAGAGAGACAAAAATTAAGATTTTTTGTTTTCATTAATAACTGCATTTATTATAATATAAATAAGCAATTGGTCCCTGATATTGTTGGCTTAAAAGTGTTTCACTACTAGTCAGAATCACTACAATTTACACTTTTCTTAACAAATAAGTGCGGCCGGGCAGATGAAAAAGAGAGTTATGGGTTGAATAGTGTATTTTTTTTCTTTATTTATTTATTTGTTCATTTTTTACCTCAATGCAGAAAAAGAGGAAGGGTGCCCACCAGCATTTTTATTTATTTATTTATTCATTTATTTTTTAGAGGGCGACTAGTGCTCTAAATGCAGATCCTGGTTACCATGGCATCAAAATAACCTCATTTACTGTAACAGTGATGAAAAATTGTGAAGTATTTGGAGCTTCCTTCCACACCCAGAGGACCATATTTGGACATAATGTGTCATACAAGTCTCTCAGACAAGTAAAAAAAAAACTGTCTAGCCACTGAACTGTAACTCTGCTGCCCTCATGTGGTAAAACTGACAACATCAAGGTTTTCAGTCATTTGCTGTTCATTTGTACCTTAAATTCAGACCTTTTAGAGCAAGAAAAAGCAACAGGAGCAGCTCCAGTGAAAGCTTTTCATCCTCCTGATTATTTACCAGTGTCTTCCTGTCTCTATTAGAGCCAACAGAGTAGACAGCTATTGGTTCAACAAGAGGGTACAGGGTACAAAATAACAAAATAAAAAAAGATATTGTCATATTTCCCCCAAATCATTTCAATCAAAATTACTTTCTACAACTTGCACAACGGCTTCAACACCCACAGATCTCCTGGTGCCGTAGATGCATTTGTAGAAATGAGGTGATATGACAATAATATTCAATCGGCTTCAAAGCATCTAGCTTCCTCTGTGTATGCAACAATAACTGTGCTGAAAAGGGGGGAAAACAACATATTTAATTAAGGTCAAAAATAATATAAACAGGGAAATCATCTTCGTATTGAAGCAGAACAACAATTACACTGTAATCCAATCATCCACTAAGCTGCTTTAGGGGAATTCATGGCTCTGATCCGGCTGATGGACCAGCAGCAGTGGTCGTCTTATTGAGGAACTGAGCTTATGATCACAAAGCCTCACGTTTAAGTTTCTGAACTTCCTGGGTGATCTGAGACGTCGAGGCATTAAACCTGCTGCTGTTTTTAAAAACAAAATCCTTGTTGCTTTTCAGGAACTAGGACCATGCATTCAGGAGTTTATCTGTGGGGATGTTAAAGTGTTTCATTAGACAAATGATCCTGACGAGGTTTCTCAGCCCAGAGAGGAATGTGTAATCATCATCTGATATTAGTTTTCCATGTGACATCATTGCTGTGTTCCCATCGGTCTGTGTTAATAAACAAAGTTCCTCTAGGATGGCGTACAACCCTCAGACTGACAGCACTTTCTATTATCAGTGAGGCTGTCCATGCTCACTGGTGGAGAGAACTATAGATTTTTAGGTACATTTTATGCAACTGTATACGTCTACACTACATCTCAGAGGGAAATATTGTGCGTTTTACTTTATTTGACAGCTGTAGTTACTAGTTACTTTTCAAATTAAGAATTTATATTAAAAAAAACACATGATAAACTTATAAAAAGGAATTTCTAAAATATTAAACCAGTAGCTGGTCTATAGTTTGGCCCCTTTGTCATGTCTCAGATGTCTATGAGTTGGTGATGGAACTTTTCCCCTCTAAAACTTTTCAGATGGTTTCTTTTAAATAAATGTTTGAAAAGAGATCAAATGATACAATGAACAATATTTCACTAAAAATCAGATCAAAGATAAGAGAAAAAGCCAAAATATTAATAGCAAAGCTTTTGTTTTTTCCAAGTACTATTACTTTTCATACTTGAAGTACATTTTGATTATAATAATCCTGAGTACTTCTTCCTCCACTGTCCATGCTAAAGTGAGCTGCACTCATGTTATTCACCAAACAGCCTCATATCCATCAGACTGGGAGTGGAACGAACCAGCAAATGGTTAAAGCTCAAAGTCCAGCAGACACCTGTTCAGTCTTCAGTCTTCACTCATTACGTTGCATTATGTTTACCACCAGCATGCTGTGTCCCCTCATGTTCACCACTATAAAGACTCAGTGAGTGACCTTTAACCAGCTTAATTTAGTCAATTTGGAGACACAATTGTCGCTGCACCTTGTTAAAAGCTCAGTGCTCCAGGTCTCATCTTTCCAAATGGTTGCAGTCAGTTTCAAAGGAAAGTTCAACCACATGCTCCCCCGGAGTTCAATCTGGTGAATCCAGTTAAGTTGCTCTTTGCAAGGCTGGAAGATATCGACTGTGGCTCAACGCAGTACAAAGGAATTCAGTGGCATTTGATTAGTAGAGCTCAATAACAGAGAAACTCTCAGTAATTCACTGACCTGGTTGTGAACAGTTTCTCTTTTCTGTCCAGACATCGATTCACTTTGTTTGAAGGTTCTCAGATAAACTGTTTAAAGTGTGATCTCTGAATTATCATCAAGAACTGTGTTATTTGTATTGAGTAGGTTACAGATAATATCTTAACTAATCGCGACATAACTGTCTGTATGGATAGATCAGACAAATAGGTTTATTGAGTGTTTTGTCTTCCCTTAATGATTTATGTATGTCAGTTTACTGTGTTTTTCACTCCCTTGTTTTTTTCATTCACATTCCACAATAGTATAATCTCTTTGTTCTGATTTCCTCCGACAACCCTAAAACATGATAATCTGAATGTGTTTTCCCTGTGATGCAGGGACTTGGAGGTGCTTTACTGGGATGGCTCAACAACATTGGAAGAGTTTGCATTTCGACATCAGGATAATTCAGTAAGTAAAACTGACTTTAAACACTTGATCATGTGGACTTTTTGTGATGTCCATCGCAGTAAATCCAGGTCATGTTGCACTTTTCTCGAGCTTCCAAAATTCAGTTGGTACTCAGCACTTCCATGACAAGAAATATTTTATTTATTTCCTGGTTTGTTGATGCTGTTGTCTAGTGCTGAACAGCTGAACTGAAATCTGATGCAACAAAAAACATCAGTCCGTTATACTTTTGTTTCTTAGCCAGCTGGAGGATGAATTGACATCATGTGTCCACCAGAGGGAGACACAGTAATACTGAAAGTCAATCTAGAGTCTTCTGAAGAGGCTCAACTTGATCATCTCTCACTATAGACATGTAAATACCAGTAAAGAGACTTAAGGTAACATCATTTAAGAAGCATTTTTCGGTTCACTTGAAGCAGCTGGATACAGAAAACTCCACGTGTATTACTTTGACAGTGAAACACTGGTATTTGTGACAGAATAGTCTCACTTACAAGCTTTGTTCTGGAGCTTTTGACCATATCCCATGGCCTTCTTCAGTGAATGGAACTTGCTGAGGTGTCATCATATGACCTGATCTAAATATGGAAATTTGGTTGCTTGATAACAAAGTTGCAGAAAGGTTCAGAAAAGCAAGTGAACCTTGAACCTTGAGGTTTCAAGGTCAAGAATGAACGCTTGATGTTTGGATCTGTACTCTTATTTCTTTTCATCTGTATGTCACAAGATTAGTATACTGATTGTCACCATTATTTAGTATTTATTATGTATTTCATGTAGTTAAAATAGGTCAAGCAACAATTAACCACATTTCAGGTGCTGAAAGTGATTGCAGAGATTGAGCTAATCACGTCAATATACATAATAGAACAATGGAAGTCTTTACTAGTGATCGTTTTTGTTTCTCTGATTGTTGTTTGGAGTTTAAAGGTTGGACTCTGAAACCCACCCGTCTCCCTCGGGTGATAAATATAGTTTTTTAAATTTAGGAGCAGGAAGGGTGAAGCTCCGTCAGGCCTGCAGGCTGTTACACAAGTCACAAGCTCTCGTATGGAGCCGAGCCATGCATTATTCAGCCCACATTTACATAAGACACAATGGGGCGAACAGTGCCAGACATGTCTACGACTGAGCTGTGTGTGCATATCTAGCGTACGGCGTGTGTGAGAATTTCACTGAATTCCTTTGCCACCTGAGGTTTTGGCTGCTTTTCCAACGGATGGTGACGCAATGTGGACGAGGGCAAAGACCCTCCGACTGTTCAGTGAATCCCTGAAAACCTTTGGTTACCCATTACAACAAGAGAGAGGGAGAGAGGGAGATAAACAATGATATTGTTTCTGTGCACATTTGTCTTTTTTACCTCTCTCTCTCTCGCTCTCTATCTGAAGGCTCTGTTTGCTGAGGGCCTGAAGCCAAACCAGGCTTTGTGGTATTGTTAGATAAACACAGGTTGGATTAGCCATGAATTACTGCAGAATTCCTTCACCGTGATGAAATAGTTCTGCTGCGTAATATGGAGCTCCAATAAATAACGATTAAGAGATTTATATTGTGATCACTGCTTCCCTTTGTGGGAAATTGTTAAGAATTTGGATAGAAGTGTATAAACTCATGTCGCCAGAAAACCAGTTAACCGCATTATTGCACAGCAGACCCACAATACATGGTGCATGCAAATAATAATTATTTCAAATGATTATTGTTTTGTGCTGCTTGCTTTGCCAGATAAGTGGAGTTTGTGCGATAACTTAGCTGACAGTATATATGGTTAATAACAAACAACTGGTGATTCTATAGTCATGGTCAAAGAAATTGGTTGAGAAACGAAGCCACGAAACCCACACTCAGCCCTTGCACTGCTGCTAAAACAAGACAGGGCAAGATATTTATGTAAAACACTTCTAAATCACAAAGTCAAATTGTAGGAAAACATCCCCTCCGTGCTGACTGAGACCGGGCAGATTAACCCTGTTCACCAAAATGAAATTCTGGCTTTGGTTTGGATGCTTCCCTGCCAACAGGAAATGACCATTTGAAATTCAAATAGAAAATCTGAACTGTGTCCAGTGTGTGTGTGTTATGTCCAGAGGGACATGAACTAGGAAGCCATTTCCTCTCTTACTTACTCATAAACTCATTCATTCATGTTTAGCAGGCTGCAGATTTACCACAACAGGGAGCTGTTCAGTGACTGTGGGAGCAGTTGCTACGCTGAATTCACACCAGAGTAGCGGTGAAGCGCGGCCTTGCATTGTCTATGGAAAGCTGGGGAGGCCGCTCGCGAGCTCAGCGAACTGTGGCCGTTTGATTCTGCAGCGAAGTGCAGCCAAACTTAAAGTTGGGAAAAGTTTAACTTTAAGCGGCGAAGTACGGCCAGAGAGGACCCATAGCCAATCAGTAAACAGATCCTGTGTCTCCTGTGACATGTTGACCCAAGGTACAAAGAATTTCTTATTGCCTGAAACACATGAACACGCCTCCCGGCTGCAGAAAAATGTTTGCGAGCCGCACTTCGCCGCTGCCTGATGTAAATTTGTCATTACATCTGCAAACCTGTGTGACCGATATGAAAGGAACATAACAGCAGCAGCAGTTTAGACCTGCATATGTCGCCTCCTGCTGGCATTTACTGTCAAAGCTGAAGTTTTCTTTTTATATATGTAGGATCTTTGTGTGAGAGTTAAAGGTCACTTGTCTCATCAGTTGGCTAAAATAAAATAATTGATGGATGTGGAACATCACGGAGCTTGTGGCTGTAAAACATTTTTGTAAATAAATGTATTATCTATTTCTTTTAATTAAAGTCTATGAACTATGAACATAACATTAAAGGCTTTCAGACACTTGACCAATAGACAGTCACCTGTTCAGAGCTACTGTACCTATTCTACTAATTAAAGGTTCTCTATACGATATTCAGAGCATTAATATAGCAGCAAACAACTATTGTTTATGTAAAGATATCGAGGAGTAATGTCTACTTGAGCAGAGAATGAAGTCACTCTCTCTCCTGTTTGTGTTGTAATCTGAGCTTCTCTGTGCTTTGTTGACATAGCCGGGCCGGCCGCACGTGGCCGCCACTCTGCAATGAGCTCATACGGCCATTATAGAAGCGTAGCACCCACCCTCTGGTTCCTCCTCAGGTTAACACTGTCAGCTCTGTCAGCACTGTTGCCATTGTTTTCACTGTTAGCACCGTTAGCTGCAAGCCACCGGCTCAGCCGTCGTCATGTTGAAAGTCGTGCGGAGGCAATAAAAATGCTCCCAATCTCGCATTTAGCACCTTTTGTATCCAGCACCAAAGAAAAGGACTAAATCCAACGACCAAAACTACAGTCGTAACACCAATGCATGTAGGTGGCACAATTTCCAGATTGAATTGTCAGAACTGCAGTAGCTAGTACTTTTCTTGCCTGTACTGGAAGTGCAGGTCCAGAATTGAAGGTTTAAATCTTTTATTGACTTAGCGTGGCACCGGGTGCTTCTGTGTAACCTCGCTGGTATAAAGCATAAAAGACAAGCTGGGTTTCTTTAGCCCCTATTTTGTGTTGTTGACATCCCATCATTTGTGGGTATAACATTGAAAATCTCCCTTTCATTTGCCCTTCTCTGAATTGAAAATGAGAGTTTAGTTTTACAACCTTTTGATACAATAGATATATTAAAAGCATAAAATACTGTATATCTATTGCAAGGTAACTTTTGTCACTGTTTCTTCAAGCGAGGTTGAGAGACCCTCACAGGGTCCACAGCTTAATGAAGAATACTCCCATTCCTGTAGGACTATATGTCATGAAAAATCTTTGTCATAGATGTCAATTTTGCCTCTGTTTTCAATTACCTTTTCTGTGCTCTGTTACACATTTCTCACGATTATTCTCAGGCCAAGAACCTGTCCATACAGCAGGAAATGGAAAATGTTTCAGATCCTCACATACATCTATATTTCTGTCTTTTATAGTTCTGTGAAAAGAGGCCCCACGGTGTTTGCAGTGGGTGGGGGGACTAAATCCTCCATCCTGAATCCTGCTCCTTGCCTCTGTGTTTGCTTTCTCTTTGTTTTCTCTCCTGTCTTTCAGCAGTTCCTCACACACACACAACTGAAGACACTGTGTGTCCTGGTGTTTGTTTTTTGTTTCCGCAGCATCAGTGAAACAGCGAAGGAATCAAACTGCTGTTCCTGGCATGCTTTGGTGTAAAGTAACAGGAAATTACACCGGCTGAACACGAGAAGGGCAAACAAAGCGGACATGTCTACAGTAAAATAAAAATGTCAACATGATGGAAAACAGTAGAATAAAAAGCACAAACTGACAAATGAAATTCAACATGATTGTGATAGCTCTAGGAAATGAAGTCATAGGGGAAGAAGTGAGTGTGGCAATCAGTGAGAGATGGTATTATTTTATCATGAGTGTGTCTCTTATGTTGAAGAAAGAAAGAAAGGAAGGATGCGGAGAGAGAATCAGATCAGATGCTGAATCCAGGATTTCTATCTGGATACTGTTGAGTTATGTGCACATTATTCATTCATCAACAGTGTGCATGTGCCTGCATATATACCCACATATTATTTAAAGCTGCGCTAATTAATATTTTATATTAACAATGGATCAAATGACTATGTGTAATGTGAAAGGTGTGGCTTGTAGTGACGAACGCACAGAGATTTATCACCCGACTCTACAGTTCTCCTCTGGTCTACGGAGCATTTTAGTGTCTTTCAGCTAATTGTTTTGGTTTTCTGGCCCTTTCCGACTTTATTGTTGTGGTTTACTGTTGATTCCAGATGCAGCAGGCAACTGTTTTCCGTGAAAAACCTATATGCTTGATCAGCACCAAACGGCGGACAGACACAGTTAGCGACTAGTTGGTGAACATAGTGGAGCATTTAGGAGCTAAAGAGACAGATATTTCTCTCTGGAGTTGGTAGAGACCAAAACAGAGCTAAAAGAGAGTCAATATTGGTCTTCCACTTAGAGTCTATGGGTTTACTTCTGGACCCTGTGACATCATTGTTGGGTGTGATTACAGGTACAACAGAGCACATTTCTGACCACACCCAACAGTTATTACTCTTTAGATTTATATCACAGGGTGCGCCTTTAAGTATGACAATTACATATGCATTTTGTGTGCGTGTTTAAGTGTTATGCTTTCAGACCTGCAACATGTATAAGTTCAGCATTAGGACAGCAGGCACCTGAACACACACTCTCATTGCAGTACTATTAGCTTTGATTTACTGATCTGTTAGCCAGTGATATCATACCTTGGCTGGAAAAGTCTTCATTGTTCTTTCTACTATGTGAGCACTTTATCCTTTCACACAAATCCACCTCAAATGGTAGAGAAATCCCCCGGGCTTTCAGTGGCGAGGCTGTGTGTGCCGACCTCTACCTGCCCTTCAGCTCCTTCTGCCTCGTCAGGACTTTCTTTTGTTGACGTTGAGGAGCCTCCAAACTAAAAGCTGCCAACTGAAACCAAACAAGGCTGAGAGGAAAATCAAGCAAATGCACACAAAAGTCACCAGATGTGAAAAATATGCTCCCCTCTGGCAAACTCAGAGTGTTTTGGATAAACGGTCAAATCGAGCCTGATGACAAGATTGCTGAGAAATCTGTCAGCGCTGCCTGCTGGAAACAGGAGTCTTGTTGGAATTGAAAGATGATTACATAACAAGGAAATCACAAAAAAGCCATGGGAAGTTCAACATGCCTTTGTGTTAGAAAATTAATCTTTTTATCAAAATTCCATGGGTGTGGTATCTGAAGAACAGCGTGATGGATATCAACGGTGTTCTTCACACTGCGCTCCACCCTTTTTGGAAATTACTGTTTTTGGCGAGGAAATTCCTGCCGACTGTGAACTTAACAACAACTCAGGTCAACTGTTTTTCTTCCAAGTGCGGATTTCGAAATAATAGGTCTGAATGGAAAACGTGTCAGGATGTTGTCATGAGCACGCCACCACACGTCTCCTGGATGTGGAGTCACTTTGGAAAACGAAATTCCAGTGAGCTCAGACTTCCTGACGAGTGACTCAGAGCAAACTGTGTCTGACAGCTGACGGGGGCTCTTATTTAGAGAAACCAACACTATGTTTGCTGCATGTAAACATTAGTGCCTGACTGACATACCAGCAGGCTGATATCATTGTTTGATATTGGCTTATCACAGATATATTAGTATCGATGACAGACAGAAACTGCAGTATCTGAATGTTTAGGTAATGTTTTATTTCACAGATCTGTAATTTCCTCTTAATTTCACCCGCTTCGAATGTTATCAGCCCATTAAATGGACGTTATCAGTTGTTATCACTCCCATAATTATGCTTCAGAAGAGCCAAACTGCCCTCTGGAGCTTCCTGGAAAGAACTGTGTGATTTGGTACTAATTACAGGGAAATTACTTGAGACAGTGTTCAATCGGTAGACTTCCAATTAATTATTTAATGAAATGTCTATAGTCAGTGTACAGCCGGTCAACAGAATATGAACAGAACATGCAAATATGCCATCTGCAGGTAACATATACAATTAGACCTAATCATATATGGAGAATAAAGTTACCAATAATGAATGAATCATGAATAAATATTCATCTGGAAATCAACAGCTGCTTATAAAGTCAAGTAACTAAATCCTAATCATAACAAGTGGACGTTGTCACAGTGACATCACCCATTGGTTTGTTGGCTGCCGTTTTGAAGCCTCGAGTTTGTCATTCTGGCCATCGCCATCTTGGTTTCAGAAGTGACACGAGAGGGTGGAGTTAAGTACAACCGAAGGCTGAATAAGACATTTTTAGGTGACCAAAAACCTTACAATTAACTTTCATGAACTGAAAACACACTATGAAAGGGTTAAAGATCTAAGATGAAAACACGGACACCTCCCAGACCAGACAACGCCGTGGTAGCGACCTGTCAATGAAAAGGTAGCCACGCCCTAAAGCATAGCTGCTTCATGGTCTATTTGACTCTAAATGGGACCATAATTTACTAAATGAACATTATGCTAGTAAAATGTGTTGTTCAACTGTAAAATCATTACACATGTTTTAATATCCAAAATTGAGTCTGTAGTCGTATTTTATCAATATCGGCCTCAAAAATCCAGTTGGGCTTAAGTAAACATGTTGCATCACCTGGTCCCCTGCCCCCAAGAATGTCTTAAGAATAATAATGCATTGCATCCATTATGGGTCTCCTTTTGAGTCGTATATACAGTTAACACACAGGCTTACTACTAATGCTGCAACTAAATAAAGTGTCCAACAAAATGCAGGCTGACTTGGATGAGAATTAACGTGTGAGTTGACTAATTAAAATCAAAGCTTTTCTTAATGAGATTCCTAATTGGTTAAAGGAAGTCTTTAATCTCATAATCAGCCTCTTCCCAGTTAAATCACCTAAACACTAAGGTGGCACATATTTTAAAGAGACCAAAATCAGCACATTTTTCATTCACTCTCCCCAATTACAGCCAGGAAAACACTGGCAGAGCAGCTCCTCTCCTCCTCTCCTTTCTCACTGGAGAAGCTGGCTGTTGTGATGCCTTTAAGTACTGACAAATATGCCGTAACTATGACTCACTCTCATTAATAACCCCTAAAATATGACACGACTGGTGGGATTAGTACAGATGTGATTGCGAGTGAATTTTAATACGTGTTACTGTGTTTCACTGATAGATATGACAGCCCCTCAATTTGTCAACTATGTGTATTTACTGAAGCCTACACTTGGATGGAGATGGAGACGTGCATTGTATTTATCCAGCAGGTAAACACAAAACAAAACTGAATTTAAACGATATCAATTCAGTTTTGAGATGCAGTTGTACTAAGAGAACCATATGAAAAGTAACTGCATTCAAACTATAGTTCGAAAATAATAGGCAAATTTCACAACTATGTAAAAAAAAACAGGTATGACAGGTGTTACAAGGTGTGAAAACGGCCCTATAATAGAGTCTAACTTCACTTTAGCAGTTTTGCATCAAGTGATGACTTTTTGCAGTCAAAGCACCAACCCTGCGATTAACGAAAAACTTGTTCTTCCACCTGAGCAGTTTGCGATGGTTTGGAGGCAAACTTGGGTAAATCAACATATTACTACTACTATTGCTTTTGGGTACTCCCCTTATCATATTGAGATACAGGTACAACAAAACCATTAACCAATTTTTTATTTTAGGTATTTTTTGGGCAAGTTTGTCTTCATTACATAGTGAACAGTGAAGACCTGGTAGGTGATAAACCAAGAGAGAGATGGGGGATGACATGCAAGAAAGATCCTTGGCTGGCCTTGAAATAGGTAAGCTGCAAACCCCTAGGCCACCAGTACACCCCTATTGTCAAATTTGATTGCCTCTTATTCACATTTGCCTCACATAACTACGGCTGTAACCAGGATTTTAGACATATTGAGGTCACAAGTACAAAGTAAGTCCCCTGGCAGAAATGATTGACAAGCCACCAACCAAACTTTGTTAAAATTCAACATGATGTTTCAAGATGTTTATTGTCACTCCGGTTATACAAGTATTGTGTGAAATGCTTTTGCTGGGAGGCTCCACAAAAGAAAGAAAATAAACAGTAAATATACAAGGACATATAAAATATAATACAATAAAACATAATAAAAAATATAAGCAATAAAAATATCCATTTAAGAAAAAAATTATATTTTTATTGCTTCTTATATGTTGTTATCATATTTTATTGTATTATATTTTATATATACAAGGACATATAAAATATAATACAATAAAATATGATAACAAATTAACAACAAAATCTGAGTATTTTAATAAAGAAGTTAATTTAACTGTTCAATTATATTTTCCATAAATTCTATATCGACACATTATAAATATATGTATATATATATATATATATATATATATATATATATATATATATATATAGCCTAAAACAATTAAATTTAGTATAAAACATATTAGAATCAGGCTTAATAAACAGCATGCACAATATGTGTGGAATTGTAAATATAACCTCCTCTTTATGTCATTATAATTCACTAAAAGTGCAGAAGTGTTACTGAGGACTAATGCAGTCTGCAATAAAAACAAAAAACTACAAATCTCCTTCAGCCCAGAATCCTGTGTTTTCATTTCCTCTTGTGGTACTCAGATTTACGGGCTTGAGACGAGTCCCTGAAGGCAGCGCCGGCCCTAGCGGTGATCGTTGAGCTCCCGGGAGACTCCATGGAGAGGGAATAAGATGAAATAGGACTTCAGACCGGGATCATGGCGGCGGCGCCTCTCGGGCGGGACACCTTACCTGAACACTGGTCTTACGGCGTCTGCGGGGACGGCAGGGTCTTCTTCATCAGGTGAGTGGGGATAAGAAGCGCTCTGTCGCGGCGTGTCTCCCGGTTTAACGGGAGTTGTTGGGGAGTCTGCTGGTGTTTCCTTCCCCGGTGGTGTAACAGGTGTTTTTCCTCCCCTCGGTGCAGCGATGAGGCGCGGACTACTACCTGGCTCCATCCGCGCTCCGGTGAACCTGTAAACTCCGGACACATGATCCGCTCAGGTAACGCCAGCTAACTAAGCTAGTTCACCTGTGCTCGTGTTTACTTTACTGTGTTTAACTTCAGTGTGCACGTTGGGCCCGGAGGGGGGGAGCAAACTTTCAGGTGACACCAACAAGTCTGTTTTTATGGTTTTATTTCAGACCTGCCTCGGGGATGGGAGGAAGGTTTCACGGACGAGGGAGGCAGCTACTTCATAAAGTAAGTACCTGTGTCACCTGCGCATTACTTAAAGTTACAGAGCAGCTTAATATGGCTCCTGTCTCTAATTACTGCAGAGTGGATTTAAATGGGGTGTGACTGGGACTAAAGCTACCTGTTTGACCCCCTGGTGACCCCTCTGCTTTCATGTGCTGCTGTGTTTGAGGTGCAGATATCCGCTATGTGATTCTCAGCTTCTGCCCTTTTTGGCATTTAGGCTGCATATGCTGTTTTTTTTTTTTTTGCATTGATGCAAATTGTTTGGGTGCTCTTTTGAGTTTGCATGCAGGAGTTTTTATTTGTGGTAGGCCTACTGAGATGTGCAGTGGTGGAAGTCCTGATTTCACAATGTAGGCTACGTAAGTAAAAGAACACAACTAGTTGCATCAAAATGTAGGCTACTTAAAGTAGTAAAAGTCATTGTCATGCAGAATGCCCAATGTAAAGGTTTCTATTGATTTGGATATTTTCCAATTATTTTAATTGTGTTAATTGTTGTATTTATTCATGCATTTGTTCATATATCTTGGCTTTAAGGTTCTTTAATTTGGTACCCATGTACATTTCATAACTTCTTTGCCCCTACTCCAACTCTAGGCCTCTTAGATCCTCAGAAAAATAGTTTTTCACTGTTGAACGATCGAGGCTAGTGGGTAAGGGAGACCGTGCCTTTGCAGTGGCAGCTCAAAAAAGCTTTGGAATAGCCTGCCACTTTCTATCAAATGTTCCCCCTCTATTGACACTTTTAAGACAAACCTAAATACATACTTATTTTCAATGGCCTTTGGTTGCTCTTTGTTTTTTTAATCCTTTTTTTATTATATATATATATATATATATATATATATATATATATATATATAAACTTTTATTTTGATAAATTGCTCTTAAGTTTTACTCTGTTTATGTTTAGATTTGTGCACATATTGTAATATTGCCTCGTGTTTTTCCATCGCAACTTATTGTTGTTTTGTTGATGTTTTACTCGCTGTTCACTTTGGCTTGTGCAGCTTTTTGGTCGACTCCAGTTGTTTATAAACGTGCCATACAAATAAACTTGACTTGACTAGAATAGTCAAAGTTAAGGTCAATACGTCTTAAACATATTGGTATATATCCACCATAATAACCCATTATGTGTGACTTTCAACAAAAACTGAACATTATAGGATAGATTGCACGGTTGTTGTATTAGATTGCATTAGTTATAGCGTGGTGTATCTTATGAACATGTAGATGGAGAGAAGAGTAGGGGCTCATTATGATGGAAGTGTGGTGAAAATCTATAATCCGTTGTCCATTTGCTGTTGTTGAACATGCTTTCTGTACTCTGCTGTTGACAAATATTGATCAGATTTGTCGTGTTGCTTCTACAGAACAGAGCAAAAGCTGTGTAATTTCATCACTTTACTAAATAATATATGTTGAGACGTTTTGCTGCAACAGAAACAATTTCACAAACGCAACGATCAGATGCTCGAGCTTTGCTTTATTTGATGAGATAACTGAAAAGGATGAACGTCTTGTGGCTGCATTGCATTCTGGTCTATTGAAGCTGTCGTCTGTCACTCTGCATTTAATCTGCCTCTTCCGTGATGAAGTTTCTATACAGTATGTAAGCAAAATACCAGACCCAAAGAAGCCCTTTCTCTTTCACCTTGAGGTTTTATATCAGTGAAGAAAATGATGAATCACCACCAAACAAATCACCAAACAACAGTATGCTATAAAGTGTAGACTCGTGTCACATGTTGGCAGAGCAGCAGACTAAAAACACTTGTTTAGCACTTGAAAAACAAGTGTTAGGACTTGGAATTGACTTTGAATTTGTAATCTTGACTTGTTTGGACTTGTCTCTGGACTTTATAGTCTGTGACTTGCTTGTGACAAAACAATGACTTTGTCTCACTTCTGACAATATGCATGGCAGGTTTTTATATGTTTTTGGGTGGATTTTTTCTTTAAACAGCATTAGGGATGTCACAATACCAGAAATTTAGTAGGCGATATCAATACCATTGAAATTTCATGATTCTCGATACCCAATGTGATACCTCGGTAAAAAACAAAAACAATAAATCCCACGTACTTCAATTTATACTCCTTTATTACCGTTTGCATACGGGATTTTGCTAATTTATTTTTAATCCCTGATGATTCGCCTCAAGTTTCTTGTCAAAAATTCAAGATGGCGCCGCTCTAGTGGCAGCTTGTTATAGCAGCTCTCGGTCACTGTTGAGATTTTTTCTCTTTTAGTTTTGTAGATTTGACTCCTTTTATAATATTGTTTTACGTGTTATTGTTTGTAACCGATCCATGCACTATGGAGACCAAAACTGCTGTTTTTGCTTTAGTTTTGTTACTGTTTTTTTTGCAAATTTCCCCATTGTGGGACTAATAAAGGAATATCTCATCTTATGTTATCTTGAAAATAAATTTTACAAGATTGCACTTGAACACATCATGATAAGGTTATAATTTACCTTCGCCCAATACTCATTGTCACTGAATACTGGATGAATGCATCATAATTTCAACAACACTATCAGGGAAATTTTCCATCGCCCCCAGGACGCCGGGACGCCGTTAGTCTTGAGCCTGATCCCCGGTACCTGCGGTACTCCAGAAAAACAAATACCGTCACGTTTTCTGAATTTTGGCATCGACTTGGTACCGAAGTATCGGCTCTCGTGAAATCCCTAAACTGCATCTACAGTGATGATCATTTGCTACTAGAATATGAAGTTTCTTATACTAACTGAAAAAAAACAGGAACTAGAGGACATAGGTTGCTGATGGGGTGTTGTTCGATCAATATTTTGCTAATGTTTACTACCATACATTATTATATATTGGTCACTGAAATGTCTCACAGCATAGAGGAAACACAGAAAGATCTTCTGAGATGAATATTTGATGAATTTTATAATTTATAATGAATTTTCAGTATACATTTGGACATGCCTCAACAAACCTTCTTGGCGTTCATGTTTTTTGTCTATGTGTGGGTTGTTTGTTGGACTCTTTGGTGGATAATTGATTCCTCCGGTTGTTGAATATTCATATATACAGACAGCACTTCTTCTAAAGCGCCTGTAAGATGGAAAATTATCATTCTGACTGTTTGATTTGTCGACTCAGTTGGTCAGTAATCATCTGTTTTGAGGTCTTAGTCTCCTTTAAAATGCTCTCAGTGGGATTGAGTGTTTTATGACTTGTGCTTAGATATTGTGCTGACAGAGATTTAAGTGGCATTGCAGATAACAGAGGGCAAAGGTCATTTATGTTGCTGGTAATTGCAGTTGCTTCAGTACAAACAGAGCTGTTTTTTTTGTTGGTGAAAGCTGTTTTAGACTTTGAGTAAATGCTGTCGGAATTCAGGCTTATTGCAAAATATC
Source organism: Sebastolobus alascanus (assembly GCA_916701645.2). NCBI lineage: Eukaryota > Metazoa > Chordata > Actinopteri > Perciformes > Sebastidae > Sebastolobus > Sebastolobus alascanus. Next base: position 1,174,580 of record CAKAOJ020000109.1, read on the forward strand.
TTGTTGTGTTAGACGCTGATTAAAATTAATCAGAATCGGTCCTGATGGGCTGTCGTTGTTTGCAGTAATGTGTGACTCAGACTCAAACTGTGTCTTTGCTGGCACTCTCCAAAAAAATATCCTGAATGGAGTCATTGAAAAATACATGAAACTGGCAATTACTGTGTTTTTTGAATTTCTGGTTTTAAATAAAACCTTTAATTTATGCATCACTTTCTCTTGTTGAGCCTTAACATGTAAATCAAACATAATCAGTATTTTAATTAGCTATCAAGCTGTTAGCAGGCAGTGGTGTTTCAGACATTATGTTGTGTTCGGCTGGAAAGAATACGAATTGTCCCTAAAATATGTTCATTTTAAGCCTTGATGCTCTAAAGGCAGACCCACTGCAGGTGATAAGCTTGTGATACGACGATAGACTGTATATAAGAAGTGGACGTAGTCACCGTGATGTCACCCATTGGTTTGTGAACTACGGTTTTGGAGCCTTGAGTTCAGCATTTTTGCTGTAGCCATCTTGTTTTTTTGCAACAAGAAGTGACACGAGAGGTGGAATAAGACATTTTTAGGCGACCAAAATGTTATAATTATCTTTCATGAGCTGAAAACACACTGTGAGAGGGTTAAAGTTGTAAGACAAAAACACGGACAACTCCCAGACCGGACAACGCCGTGGTAGCGACCTGTCAATCACAAGGTAGCCACGCCCTAAAGCATCCCCTGCTTTATGGTCTATGTGACTCTAAATGGGACCATAATTTACTAAATGAACATCATGCTGTATTGAAGAAGACTTGAAACTAGCGATTGAGACCATAAACTCATGTTTACAATGTTTACTGAGGTAATAAATCAAGAGAGAAGTAGGCTCATTTTCTCATAGACTTCTATACAATCTGACTTCTTTTTGGAACCAGAGGAGTCGCCTCCTGCTGACTGTTAGATAGAATGCAAGTTTATGGCAATTCCTCATTGGCTTCACTTTTCAGAACCAGAGGTTGCCGCCTGGATACAACCTTGTACTGATACAATAATTCAAATATAATAATTATAATATAATTCAATAATGCATTTATTAAGGAAAAATGCCAAACATTTACAGGTTTGAGCTTCTCAAATGTGAGCATTTCCTGCTGTTCTCTCTTTGATATCTCTGTAAATCAAGCATCTTTTGGTTTGAACTACAAATAATGATCATTTTCATTATCGATTAATTGATTAATTGTTTTGCTATAAAATGTCAGACAAGAGTGAAACATACTTGTTATAATTTCCCACAGTCCAAGGGGGCATCTTCAAATGTCTTGTTTTATCCGACGAACAATCCAAAACTCAAATATATTCACTTTTACTATCATGTATGACAAAGAAAAGCATCAAATTCTCACACGTGAGAAGCTTGAAGCAACAAATGTTTGGTATTTTTTTCTTAATGAATTGATGAATTGAAAAAGTAATTGAAAGATTAATCGAAAAGGAAGTGATTGTTAGTTACAACTCTACAATAGTCTTACAGATTTTCTGTGCTAGTTACAATGATATAGTTTAAATAATAAAGATAGAAGACTCAAAGAGAAGTATAAGAATGTAAAACTGACTTTAAGTGGGTTTATTCTGCAACACATACAGGTCAAAACATCAGGTGTGAAAGGAAAAATTCTCTTTTCCTTTGCCAGAGTGGGACGTCTGTTTATTTTCTCTTCAAACTTTGAATTGGCTTATTAATGGTATTTCTTGAACAGAAATAATATGGTGAAGTAATATCAACCTTGAAGTCCAATATCCTATTCACATCGGAGGGGGACTATTTATCTGGAGGCCATGTTTATGTAACGGCCCCCCCGGCCTCCACCACTGTCTGTTCTGGAGCCTCTTCTATCCGAAAAATGCTTTTCATGTTTTTATTACGAGCAAAAAGAGCAACACGGCTCCCTCTGTGTCTCTGCGTGTTTTTCATTTTCATCGTCTTCCGATGCTCACAGAGGTTTTGGCATCAGCTTATTCTGAGAAAAGAAGTTTCATTCCTGAAACGGGACACTATCTGTTTATGATGTTGTATTTTACAGTGGATTGCTTTGATCGTTTTTAATGCTGTTAACAGAAATATCCTCTGTGGCTTAGTACCAACACAAACCCAAGTCAGGGGCTCCTGGACAGATTTATTCATCTCTTACGTAAGAGGGATATATTTTTGTTAAAGTGACGACATGCAGACCACTCGATGGAGCACAGCTTCTTGTTAGGGCTGCAGTCGATTGAGTGGGAAACTTAATTATTTTCTTAATGATTTTTTGAGACTTGTTAATTAAAATGTCAGCAAATGGTATAGCTGCCCATCACAACTTCTCCGAGCCGGGTGTCCCCCAGGAAATTGTTTAGCGGAGGATTTCAGCCACAAGATGAAGCAGATTTCCTCTTAAATTAACTCTCTGATCACAGTCATTGATTCAAACAGAGCTGATACAGTTCAGCTGTTCAATATCCAACCTCATTGACATCGTGACGTGCTGCTCTGATTAATTGCTGCAAAGCAAACGTACGTGATTGTTGGCCTACTTGATGTTGGTCGAAACAGTCGGCTCGCGTGGCCTTTGCTGTGTGAAGTAGCGCCTCTGCTTGTATCCCCCAAAGCTTAATGTGTGTCATAAAAGTGTAGCACATTCTTCTAACGTTAGCCGAGGCGCCTCTAATACGCTGCGGGAAACCCTGCAGAGCTTAAGGTGACGTTTCGTAATTGCTTGTTTTGTCTGACAGTCAAAAACCCAAAGATACGCAGCAGTTCATATATCAAGTGCTCTTCCATCCAACTGTTTTTATGCGTTTTCAATTTGTGCATAAAAAAAATGGAGTGGAAACGCTGGAAATTCAAGTACTTTTTACGCTTGGCTAGCTGTTGTATCAATAAACAAAATGCAACAAAGGTCTATGGAAACTTAGGGACTAAATAATGATGTGCATGTGAAGCATTTTACTTATTTGTCACTCAAGCGTCCACTTGACTGGAGAGACGAAAAATAGTGGCAGAAGAAACGATGAGGAGATGTTCCTCAAATTAATACATGAAACAAACATAAATGCCATATTCACATCATATTTCCCACAGGGTTTTCCACTGCACCCTCTTCTGTTGTAAGGGTTTAATGGCACCGCACGGGAGAAAAACAGCACATTAATTCACATTTTCTTTTGCAGATTTTGTGGAAGTTTGGTTAAAATCTGCGCTACATTTGGATGTAAACCTGACTAGAGATGTAGAGTAAAACTGAGAAAAGCAGCAAATTGACATATTTGATTAGCCGAAACCAGTGAATGTTAGACATTTTTGCTTAAAGAGGACCTATTATGATTATTTTCAGGTGCATACTTGTATTTTGGGTTTCTAGTAGAACATGTTTACATGCTTTAATTTTCAAAAAATGCTTTATTTTTTATTTTACTAGCAGTGCTGCAGCACCTCTTTTCACCCTCTGTCTGAAACCCCCCGTTTGAGCTCCCACAGTCTGCTCTGATCGGTCAGCTGGCCCACTGTTGTGATTGGTAGCCCGAACCAAACTCTTCAGACTCCGCTCCATCTCCGCTCTAACTAGCTTTGTTTGAGAGCGTGCCAAACTAGCCGCTAGGCAGGTATTATGCAAATGTGTTACTTGGTGACATCACCACGTTACGAGAGAAAAGGCGGGACTTCAATCAAGTGTTTTATGTGGGGGAGAGGAACTCCCTTTGGCGTGGACTTTGAGCTTTGTAACTTTGCAGACCGTTTACATGCACAAAAAACTATATAAAACACTAAAGGAAAAGTATAATAGGTCCTCTTTAATAAATGACTTAAATGATTAATTATCAAAAGGAATGATTTCTGTACTACTTCTAGATACCCAGAAAGGGCAAAAGCCTCTGAGGTAGTCTGAATCATTGAATCGTCAACACATCCTAAGGGCAATTACACCATGTTTTTCCAGCCAAATGATGACAATCTACTATCTAAATATGCCACGTGAGCGTCATTGTGTGACTCCCAGAACTGTTGATGAGCTCATTGTAGACGCAGCAGCAGCAGTCAGATTGTTTGTCTTCCTCTGGCTCTTCTTGTAACTTCGTTCCTGTCCGTCCCCAACGCTCACACTCAGTAGTTCTTTGCCTGGGCTCGCTGTAATAATCCCCCTTTATGTCCCCTTATGGACAAGTGGGACGTAAGTATGAGTTTGGTTTGTTTGACGACTTCCACCTCCGCAGGTTTAAACCCACTCTCCCATACCTCTCCTCAGACGTAGTACTCAGAGTGCGTAAGACTTTTGTTTGTCTACGTACGTTCTAACTCTCTATTTGGGCCTCAGTCTGTCTCTGTCTGTGTTTGCTCACACTCATACCTACGCACAAGCAAACAGACATGATGTGTGATTGTCTGTTCACCCTGAGGGGGCCTCCAGATGGGTCCTACTCCTCCTCCCCGTCCTGCAGCCACTCCCAGCAGGGTGCTCCTGGTACCGGGAGCTGGGGAGCAGAGCCGATCAGATCCCAGGAGGGATAAACGTCTGCATGGCTGGTTTCAGTGAAGGGGATTTAAGGAAGGCAGCAGGGGAGAGGGAAGGAGAATGACACACAAAAAGTGAGAGACGTCGTTGATGTCTGGTAGTAGTAGAAGACAGCTGGTTCAGTCCTGTTAGCCTGTCTTTAGTCATTATTCTGTAATCTAGAAAGGTGTGAGAAACACAGTCACTGCTGAATGAACCGTTGACTCTGTTTGGACGTACTTTCTGTAACAGTAGTAACCATTTCATTTACTTTAGATCAGATTTCACTTTGTTCTAGTGCTGAAACAATTAGTCTATTGACAAGTAAAGAAATCGTCAACTGTTTTAATAACTGAGAAGTAGTTTAAGGCATTTATCAAGAAAAAAACAAAACAAGTATTCTTGGGTTCCAGCTTCTCAGATGTGAGGATTGGCTGCTTTTCTCTCTTTCATATCATTGAATATCTGTTGGTTGGACAGAACCAGCAATGTGAAGTAGGGCTGCACAAGTAATTGAAAAGTAATCGCGATCACGACTTTGGCTTCCCACAATTAAATGAACACGATCGACCGCAGTATTGACATTTAAAATGCTCCGCTAATAGAAAACTCTGCTGCATGTTAAACGAAGCGCTTCCTAAACTAACAGCCAGCCAGCAGCCGGCGATCGAGACGTTTTGGCTTCTCTTTTGAGGAGTAGAAGAGTAATATACTGTAGAGCAGATGGACGGAAATGCACTGAATTCAAGTAAAGAAGAACCTTATTTCAAGTCTTATTTCGATGCCAACATTTGTTATTAGCAGGAATGTAGCACAACATGGAAGTGAAAGCAGAGCTGTTTCTTTAAATTTGAAAGTGCAAAAAACAAACACTTTTGTCCCTAAAATCAATGAATAATCGTGATAAATAAACATGATCTCAATATTGATCAAAATAATCGTGATTATCATTTTGGCCATAATTGCAGCCCCAATGTGAAGAAGTCAACCTCGGCTCTGGCAAATTGTGCTAGGTATTTTTTGCTTTTTTCTGACATTTTATAGAATAAATAATTAAAGGATTCATATAAAAAAAATATCAACGTAATAATAATAGAAAAAATAATCACGAGTTGCAACCAGGTTCCTCTGAAGCGATGTGTGTGATGTGTCGCAGGTTAATGCAAAAGACATTAAATTCACATTGACAACAAAAATTCCGGTACAGCCCAATATTACTATAAAACTTCTCAAGTGCATTTACTGTGTCTCATATACAGGTACGTATTACACCAGTTTAAAACCCCGACTACATCTCATTCATGTACTGGTTTAACAGCTTACTGGATTAATCTGTGGGACTTTAAATCCTTTGCTACAGGGGAAAAGCTGATATTCACCAAATAAAACACGAGAGGGATCAGATATAATGCTACCAGTGAGAACAGTCTTTTAGAGTTTGTAAGAAATCTTAACTCAAGATCCACTTACTAGCTTTTTACTGGATCTTTCAACCACATCTCACAGTCTTCATTAGATCAAGGAGGCCATTCACATCCAAGAAAGGAGTTAGGACTCCCCCTAATATACGACCACCTTGTTATCACATGACCAAAGTTCCATACTTAGGTCATGTGATGACACCTGAGTGATCTCCATGACAACTGAGCAAACTCCATACTGATGAGATGTGGTTGAAAACCCCAGAAACAGCTCGTGAATCTTTATTATATCTATTCTAAGTGGGTCAAACGTTTGTTTCCAAGGTTCAGAATCAACTTTTACACTCAGAAAAACAATTGGAACATACAGTACATTGATAAATAACAGAATCTTTGTGACTTCAGTCTCCTAAGAAAATAAATGTTGCTGTTGTATCTTGCTGCAGATGTAATCTATATGCATACGCCAAGATAAGGTTGCATCCATATAAATATCTTAATATTCATAGGAGGTAATTTATTTAATCTGTGTATTATGGTCTGTTCACGGGGGGGAAGATGAGACTCTACTGGAAGATGAAATCTCTTTTACTGGCCAACAACATAAAACGTAGATGTTACAAAATATGAAGACAAGAATCAAGACTCACAAAAGATGGAAGATAAATAAGATTATGTAAGATTGGTAAAATAACAGCAATACATATACAGGGAGTCTAAAAAACGATATGCAGTACGTTCAAATTCTTAAAAAGCGAATCCATCAAGTGAGCGGATCGACTTGCTTCCGATTCTTTAATAAAATAATTTTTTAGATAATTGTGACTCCCCTCCACTCATAATGAATGACCGTGACACTGAAGGACTCGGGGGTGATGCTCCTGGCAGAAACCTGTTATTGCTGTTTGTGCAGTGATTTGAAAACTGCGTGATTGGCAGCGTAAGCGCAATGATAGTATCACGAAGCCGTGACAAAGAGGCTTATCTCAAAGAAGCTTACGGTAATGTCAGGAGTATGGCCTTGCAAGACTTAAACCCTTTAAGGATCTGTGTTCTACTGACTGTAGATACCATCAAGACCACTGGAGGAGTTTTTGTCCTGTAATGTTTTCATAAATGTCTTTGTTGAACCTTTTAAAAGGTTTTGCTGAGCAGGTGGGCTCTTTGTCAGCAAAGAGCGGGTTCACTGTTTTGTCACATTTTATGTCGTTCAAACTGCCCAGCAGCACGGACACGGTCCTGGTTAAGAAGACATTCCCGTTAATCTTTGCAGAAATACAGCAGCTGATTTCTCGGTGCACGTAGGACAACCTTGAATCACTGTTTCACGAACCTCTCAAGAAACCAGAATAAGAAAATCTATGATGAGTCACAGCAGAAAGATGCTGACGGATGGGAGCCGGCTGACGTATTAAGGGCTATTTTTCATTTGTCAAATTTGAATGTTTGAGGTGTCGCCCGGTGAACACCACACTGAATGGACCTAAATATAGATGTTGTGTACAGAGAAGGCCGTGCTGCATTAGATTAAGGCTGGCCAACACTAAAAGGTTTTTTAAATCTTAACAGGTTTTGAAAATGTGAGAGACCCCACACATAACGACATGTTCTATTAGATTTAACAGTGTTGTTCCTATAGTGTGTGGTGAGCAATGACTTTGCCAAAACAGTCAAAACACACCAACAGATTCCATTCATGAACAACAAGAGTCCTGACTAAAAAAAAAAACGGAAATCTTGCATAATCTTAGTGTAAACAAACATGGTGGACGACGGGCAGGACGAATTAGCGATGTTAGTTTTTGCTCTACTTTGTACTGAAAATTCACGAAGGATGGATAGATGACGTCATGGAGACATGTTAAATAAACACTTGTGTTGTTGTCACAAATCAACAAGTTGCTCCTCCATTTCTGAAGTCCATCTTACTACTACTTCATGCTTTGCATTCTGCATTAGCTCATGCATTAGCCGCGGCCGCCATGATGGCGGTGGTTGTCCTTCCGCTTCAGTCAGCTTGGTTCTCAATTGGCGATCGTTCTTTCCCACGTGACCGCGTCATCAGCTGTCCTCGGGGTTCCCCACACCAAAGAATGTATATTGCCAAATCAATTAGTCGTCCCATTGCAACATCCGTGCCCAGCAGCAAAGCTACGCTTCTGCCATTTTGGGCTGAAAGCGACTACCGGACGGCGATAAAACATCCGCCCGCAAAGTGCCGTACACTTTAATGTAGATACCGAAATGGCCTGGGTTGAACAATAAAAATATTATAAATATGTGTTTTCAGTCCAAAATGGCGGCAGTGGCTGTTGTAAAAAAAACAACAACGGAGTTTCATCTCTTTGCTTCTATACTCATGACACAGGATATCCAATCGTAAATATTGAACATGTTAAATATTTAGGATTTGAAATCGGTGCAGCCAGGATGGACTTACGAGCCAATCGGTGGATGTAAAAAACACTGTTAACATACCTCACACCACAGGAAAATCTGGACAGATAATCTTTAAAACCATCCAAAAATCAGGGCTTTGCTGAAGATTGTCAGAAGGGAGGTTATCGTGCCCAAAATGGGCTAGATTCTCGTGCAGTGTGTGCCCGGCATTAGATATGATCCACTCGAATGGCTTCTTTGAGGTTGTTTGCTCACACAGAAAGGACAACTTCATGCAAAAGGTTGTTTTTCCATCTTGACGGAAAAAGTATTTGCGAACCTGCTAATAAAACCGACGGATCATATTAAAGGCGTAAGAACATAGGGCCGGTTTGTGCTGGCCGTCTAACGCTCTTTGTCCTCAGATGAAAAAGAGGCTTTGTTTTGCCTCGGCGCCGTGGCTAAACCAAAGAACCAACAGTTCCCTGGCAGACAAATAAAGGCTGCAAGAGAAAGCTTTGTCAACAATAGCTTTTCTGTTGTTTTCTTTGGTTGAAGGTGCTAACCAGTTTCTGTGTTTGCTTTGGGAACAGCACGAAAGTTAAAGATTATTTCTTGTAAATGTCAGCCCAAGGACAGCGTTTTAAATATCCAGTGTTGTCTTCACTGGCTGTATAATGATGTTCCCTCCAGATATTTGCTTCCAACACCTGCTTCTCTACTAAAGGCTCAGCAACATATGCCAGGATTATATTAAGTGTTTTTGCCTCTTTGACTGTCATTCAGCAGACTTTAGATTAAGATGGTAAATTAGTAACTTCCAGAGGTGTTAGAGGTAAATCATTTCCTCTCTCTGTTCTGGCTTCATTTCACACATGTCAAAGCTTTATGTTTTTGGGAGACCTTGGCAAAAACAATGCCAGAATATCCTTTTTTTTTTTTTTTTTTTGTTCAAATGTGACTTGATAGAGCTTGAAGGTTGTCACCTGCTGCATAGCTGGGATGTCAGGTGCACTTAATGGAAAACACTTCAGATGTTTTGGCAAATTGAGAAATCACAGCTGTGTATTGATGTTATTATAGCTTGGTTGTGGTTCGGCTTGGTGGAATAGTTTCTCCAGTACACTTTGGTCTGCATGAAGCCAAAAGAATAAACACCCTCTGCAGGAATGTTGGCTCTTTAGTGGAGTGAATATTTGATGTTTGTTCGCCTCTGAAGGTGAGTTGAAAGTTGAAGAAAGCAGAAGTTTTTGAGGGATGAGGGCTTTTTTTTTGTAGTGAATGACTTTGGAAATAAGATGAGTACATTTTCATCAAATCTGGGAGGCTTCCCAAGAGATAGCATCTGCTGAGGCAGCTTCTCTCTCACTCACTCTTTCTCTGTTTTTCACACTCTCTCGATGTGATTAGTTGATTTTGGTCAGTCGTGTTCCTTCACTCTTGTTCTCCCGTGTCATGTCTCTTGCGGTACCTTCACCTTTCAACCTCCACCTCCTCATTTATTTTTCTGTGTCTCCCTGAGAGGTCATAAGAATGTGAGACAGTTGGAGAGAAAGGTACAGACCAGTGCTGAGCTTCAATACAAATCCATCAAAACTAAAACACATTGCACACACGCTGCAACCTTGTGAAAAGAAAAGCCAATGCTGAAGTGCCTTAAACCTGCATTCTTTCTAACAGCCAGCAGGGGGCGACTCCTCTGGTTCCAAAAAGAAGTCTGATTGTATAGAAGTCTATGAGAAAATGAGCCTACTTCTCACTTGATTTATTACCTCAGTAAACATTGTAAACATGAGTTCATGGTCTCAATCGCTAGTTTCAAGTCTTCTTCAACACAGCATGATGTTCATTTAGTAAATTATGGTCCCATTTAGAGTCAAACAGACCATAAAGCAGGGGATATAGGTTACAGGTCGCTACCGTGACGTTGTCCTGTCAGGGAGTTCACCATTTTATCGTCTTACAACTTTAACCCTTTCACGGTGTGTTTTCAGTTCATTAAAGGTACTGTAACATTAACATTGAAACATGTCTTATTCAGTGTTGGGTTGTACTTAGCTCCACCCTCTCTTGTCACCTCTGGTTCCAAAAAGCCAAGATGGCGACGGCCAAACTGCCAAACTCGAGGCTTCGAAACGGCAGTCCACAAACCAATTGGTGACGTCACAGTGATTATGCACACTATGCTTTATTCTCCAAATGTTTTTGGCTGACTTGCCACCCTGATGAAGGCTGGACTTAGCCGAAAACATTAGAGAGATGAGATTTGTGCCATTTGAAGACTCTGGGAACTTTTGATGGGCATTTTTCACGATTTTTTGACATTGTAAAGCCTAAGCGATAATTGAAAAAACAATAAGATTATTTGATAATGAGGCCCTAATAAAGTAAAATGTCCTTAAATCCATGTTGATTAGATATCAGGAAAAGGTGCCGAATAATCAGTGATCTTTGATATTGACTCAGCATTGATTTTGCTCATTTTGGCCATTGATTCAGAAAGGGAAAAAACAGCCTTGTTTGACACAAAATCAGCATTGAGTGTGTGAGTGTGGGGAAGACACTGTGGCCATAAACAGCCAGGTTCTTGATAACAAGATTGCAAAAGTAGGGTGAAATCGTGTTGTTTTTCAGATCGCTGAGAATCAGATTTTTTTTGGTATATTAATATTTATAAGTACGAGTGAAGTTTTGAAAAGTTTCTGATCTAAAATGCCTAAAAAAGAATCAGAAGTTTGAATTTAAAGCTGTGAGCTGCAGCTGCAGGTACCAATGAGGGACGTCAGGTAAGAAGAGAGATGAGAGCAGTGAGTCAGTGTTTATGGCTGACTCACTCTATTCATACAGAAACCCCTCAGGAACTCAGTCAGCATCACCGCTGGCTAATGATTATCAACAGCTCAGTGTGTGTGTGTGTGTTTAAGCACATTCTTATTTCATTGGTTCATAATACCATGACAAACTCAGATAAAAGAGAAAATTCTCTACCTGAAAGCCTCCTTTTATTCTCTCTCCACTCACTGAAAGTTAACTTCAGAGCTAACATCAAAAATCACATATATTCATTTAATACATCTCTTTAACCAGCTTCATAAAAAAGGTAACGCTAAGGTGAACACTATCTCTCTTATTCCCCACTGAAAGGACCAGTGTGTAACGTTTAGGGGGATCTATTGGCATAAATTGGATTAGAATATTAATAAGTATGTTTTCTTTAGTGTATAATCACCTGAAAATAAGAATCGTTGTGTTTTTGTTACCTTAGAATGAGTCGTTTATATCTACATACAGAGCGGGTCCTCTTGATGGAGCCGGTCGCCATGTTTCTACAGTAGTCCAGGACGGACACAGCTCTAGTATTTTCACGTTTTTGTGTTGGCCACCGTAGTTCTCCTACACGTTTGGCACACGGGAGAAGTTTCAGTTGGTTGTAATCTGCAACATCACTTCTAGATGTCGCCAAATCCTGCACTTTTTTTAATGTAACAAATCATCTTGAAATTCAGGCTAGACTGTGACATGTATTTCAACTAAATATAGGACAGTTTTTTTAATCGCTATAACTAATTACTATTATTTTTTTTTGCAGAAATGTAATTACACAGTTAGTATTCTTCAAGTAGTATTATTAAAGGGGACATATCATGCTCATTTTAAGGTTCATACTTGTATTTGGGGTTTCTACTAGAACATGTTAACATGCTTTAATGTTCAAAAAACACTTTATTTTTCTCATACTGTCTGTCTGAATATACCTGTATTCACCCTCTGTCTGAAACACTGTCTCTTTAAGACCCCCTCCTGAAAAATCCCAGTCTGCTCTGATTGGCCGGTGAGAAAAATGTGGTGCACCTGTGGAGCCTGCATGTGACATAGGAAGTGGAGACAGATCTGAATGGCTTGTTGAATCACGTTTTCTGATCTAGACAGCCCACAACAAACTGACTGGGTCGTCTTATTTCACAGTTTGTGGGTTGGAAGGCACTCCAGATACCCAAATGTATGAGCACAAGCACTGAAAAAGTGCGTTTTTCATGATATGGCCCCTTTAACAAATGTCTATGTGACAGGGTGTTACGTTTACATGACATAAAATGGTGAGAATGGCACATTATTCTGTACAGATTGTTTGTGAGTGTAATTCTTCTATAGTGTGTAAGTACTAGGGCAGTACATTTACAGGTATTTGTCTTGGCGATGTTGGTGCAAACAACCAATATGGTAACATGCTGCATACTGGATTGTAAGGTTCAATGTAGGGATGGAACAACTATCACAATAAAAGTACAAAGCAGGTAAGTGAATAAGCATTTTTCCCAAATTGTCGAACTGTTCCTTTAAGAGGGATTTAATGCAGTTTGATTTGCACTTTTTATTATTGCCAGATAAATCTCTTCTGTCCCCCTGTCCCCTTTTTCTTAGTCCACTTGGACACGATTAATCTCTCCTGAGTAGGTGGTGTAATTATTGAGCTGTTGGTTAATTTTTTCGCCTCATGGACGGAGGGTTGTGTCACTGACTTTTCCTCTCGGCCACAATTAATTTCTTTACTGATTAGCCTTTTATTTTTCAGCTCGGTGCTCTAAGTGGTGTGGTGCTTAAAGTCTTGCCTGGTTAGTTAGTCTGTGTCTCAGTGCAGATGGGTCTATTTAAAGTTTAATTTTGTGGAAGTGGAAACGTGCTGATATAAAACGTTGGCTTTTGCTAACCTGACTCCTGTACAAGTTCTCTACACTTGTTAGGAGCATTTGTTCAGACTTTTAGATGATCCTCTGCACACACTGACATCCACATCAAGGGACGTTTGTCCGAACCATGCACCTCCTGAGTAGCTGATAATTCATCTCTCTTATTTCTAATCCTCTGCAAACTGAGATGTTATTTTAGGAGAAATCTCTCCCTCTTGTCCTCCTCTTCCTCTATCTCTTCCTCTCCCCACACTGTTAATAGATGCTTTGGGGGTCATTTCAGCACCAGTGTATGTGTGTGTTCAATACCACCTTTGAAGTTAGTCTGAAAATGGATGTCTTGAATATTTAACCTTGCCCCGAGGCTGCAGTATTAATCCACAGAGTCTCTCAACACAGATCTGTCAGGCTGATATGAGGTTTATCATGATGCTCCGTGGGAATGTGAAGGAATCTGAAGTGGAGACGAAGCGGGGCGACTGACTGCACGTAAAAGTGCTGTTTTTTTTCTTTTTTTTATGAACAAATAGATGAACAGAGGAAGGTGTTTGGTACTAGACAAATGGCCACAAAAAAGCATCCAAAAAGCTAATCAGAAAGTAATTAAGAGCCCTCCAGCCTCATCTGAGGAATGCATTATTAAAAAGAAACACAGCAAAATGATTTATGTGCATGTGAACAGTTTAAAAAAGACAACTCCAGAACTATACCAACTATGACCAAACTTCTACTGTGGCTTGATACGGTAATCCTTAGAGGAAATGCATCCGATACTGCCCACAATTTGGTATCGGCGAGTACACCAGTCTGTGCACCGATCAGATACAATAATTATTTAACCCAGAAAAAAATCAACTTGTTTAACTCGATATCAATTCTTCTTCGCTGCTCCAAAACAGTAGCCTTCACCGTGCTGTTGCCCTGGATGTATCGTGGCTGCCACTGGCAACTACTGTTTTAGAGCAGCGAAGAAGAACTGACCGCAGGTAGTTTGTCACGTGACGATAGCAAACAACAACAGTGCGGTGCTAGTGGAGAGTGTAACGGTAATCAGAGCGAGGAAAATGTCAGCTATTTGGCACTATTACACAGTGGAAAATCGAACAAGTAAAACGGCGATATGTCCAGTATGTAAGGCTTCTGTAAGGCAGCACCCTGGTAGGGTGTGTGGACTAAACCTGTTGTCATCAGTGATACATTTGTTATTCTGAACACACTTGCCTCTCTCACTCGTCTCTCTTTTCTTTGTCATAATTAATGTGTAATAGTTCAAAAGCTGAGTGGTTTCTTTCTCTCGTTTAAAACAAAAATTAAAAAAAGATAGACCGCTTTAAATATTACTGGAAGTCAAATTTCTGTGACAAATTGTTCTTCGAATAAATGTCACTCCTGCACGTCCATACACAGAGAGGTTTCTCACTCGCACATCTATCAAAATGTCAACCACATCTTAGAAAACGCACATTTGTGTGCACGACGACGTTTCTCTTGATGGAGCGGCAACAGCTGCAGTTGATTTCCTGCACATTAAGGGATAAAAGTTCTGCATGTTATTCCCCCTCACTGTACTTTATCAACAGTTATTTTACATTTCAGAGAACATTAAGAGTGCACACACGGGAAGCAGTGAGTGGTTAATCTTTTATTTCAAATTGGAAACAGGATTGTGAAAGAACAGTCGTGTTCGCAATACTAAAAACAGACTTATTATTGTGCTCATGAGCACGAAGCACAGATATCTGGAGAGATGAAAGGATGGAGCTTTTACAGGTTTAACCCCCCCCATCTATACACCTTCCCTACTGCCTGTTTGGTTGCTATGGTTACACCTGCCTCAACACCAACAGCATACAATCTGTGTTTTTTTCTTCTTTAAATCCTAATTGCCTTCAAGACCATCTCTTACAGATTTGGTCACTTTAGGGTGTAGTTTAAGTCATTTTCTTAATTTTCCTGCTGTTGCTGATGGTAATGGCTGATGGGACATGAAGTTCAACGGGAGTCCAAAAGATACTGATGAGAAATTAGGACATTGGCATCAATTTATCACTCTGTATATGTCAAGGTGAAAGGTGCAACACAATTATTGTATCTCAGAAGAGAGACAACAGTGTCGGGTCGGATACAGGCTGTTTTATTGCGGAACACTTTGGGCTTGGGTTGGATTATTTTCAAATATAACCGAATAATGTCTCTCGATTTGACTCCACCTATTGCCTGCGTCGTTGCATTTCACCTGTTGCAGGTAGATTTGCAATGCCCACTTGGAAGAGAGACAGAGCGTAGCCAATGTGTCGCATTAGTCTGGCGAGCTAGCGGTCAGTAATGGATGAAATAAAGCAAAAACCATAGACTGGATACAAAGATGGACGACGCGTCTCCACTTCCTCCCACTGCACAAAATGAAGCCAAAATAACCCTGATACGGGGGCTGCCATGTTGAGATTTTGACGTCATTTGGAGCCAGAGTCTGTGCAGTAGTGATCAAGGACCCACCTAAACACCTGCCCGAGCACGACCGCAGCTTGCTAGCGTGAGCCACCTAGCTGCATCAGTATGTTAGCACCACATTATGGAAAATTAAAGTTTCATCTCCTCTCTCGTACAATTCCCGAGTCTCCAGCTCCGCCACTACTTCGCTCAGAGCAACTGTCAATCATGACATCTCACCCCCTTTTTATAGCATCAAATAACTAATTACAACCAAACTCATCAGAAAAATGAACACTTGAACAAACGTCAGCGTGATAAGAACTACCTAAAATGACAGAAACCATCTTTGGGAAAAAATTATTTGACACGTACTTAGACTTTTTAGTTTGGCCCGTGTCCCATCTGCTAACATTTCGTCCATCTTTATATTCAGTCTGTGGCAAAAACTTGCAAAAGGGGAGCTTGTTAGAATCCCAATGACTCGGGGAAAGCTATTGCATTATGGGAACATTGTGAGCTTGTTGCGACAACAGATAAAAACCTCACTGGCTACGTATACGTGTAAAGATTGCAATGCTATTCTTCTGATGAGATTCTCTTCCTCCACAACTCTTCCTCTTAAATCGCATCACAATCGTACATATACAGAGTTATTTTCTAGATTCTAACTGTTTGGACTTTTGTCAAGTTCAGCTGGAAAAACGTTTTTACCAGCTACGTTCATTTAGCCGATGTTGTGAAAAGGAGAAATTCATCAACTAACCGGTGAGGCTAGTTGAGGTTTGGACATGCTATAGTGTAACATGCTGGTAGTTTACCACAACATGTGTGTTGCCACTAAACCTGTTGGCTTATCGGCTAGTAGAAGTTATATATGTTTTGTGTTGGTCTATTACTGTTGCCAGATTAGTTTTCTATTTATGAGAAAGCCTTTTTAAAGTAAGCATATAACTTGGTCTTTGAAGAAGAAATAACAAAAATATTTTGACAAGGTGATTTTCTTGAAGGTATACAGCAGCCTCAGCATATACCATTGTCTCTTACATACAGAGCCTATATGAAATTAATCTTCTGACGAGCTTCCTGTACAAGTTTCTTTCTTCCCCTCCAGCCAAGTGTCCTTTATCTACTCAGCCTCACTGCCTAAGCGATTAAAGTCACCTCTTCTTTGCACACCAATGACTGCTCTGTTTTTCCTCCGTCCTTTGATTTTTCCCTGGTTCAATTTTCCTCTTTTATCTGGCTCTCAGAATAGCAAGTCACGCTATGAGCGACGAGCATGAGACAGGCTCACAGTTCACGAAGGAAGCGTGGCGGTAGACAAATCAACATGATTTATGCGATCCAAGTCGTGGCTGAATCAGAAATCCATATCAAAAAACAGCATAGTGTCGTCAGTTCCTGTAAGCACAAAATGGGCAGTAAAGGACAGCAAGTTAAAGGTGCTAAATTTGATATCCAGAGCATTAATAAAGCAGCAAACAACTATTTTCTATGTAAAGATATAGAGGAGTAATGTCTACCTGAGCAGAGAATGAAGTCACTCTCCCTCTGTGTGTGTTGTAATCAGAGCTTCTCTGTGCTTTGTTGACATACCCGGGCCGGCTACGTGCGTGCTTTTAGTATATGTTCTTGCATGTGAGCGTGCCCCACTGGCTAGCTCACGGCCGCCGCACTGCACTGCTCTCATACGGCGGTTACAGCTGATAACGGCGTCCTGACTGACGGCGTCGTCGCAAATGCGTAGCGCCCACCCTCCGGTTCCCCCTCAGGTAAACACTGTTATCTCTGTCAACACTTTCGCCGTTGTTTGCACTGTCAGCGACGTGAGCGTTGTTTTCACTGTTAGCGCTGTTTGCACTGTGAGCGTTGTTTGCACTGTTAGCGCCGTTTGCACTGTGAGCGTCGTTTGCACTGTTACCGTCGTTTGCACTGTTAGCTGTTCTGTTGAGAACTGTTGAGAGCTGTTGAGAGTCAATAGAAATGCTTCCAATCCCATATTTAGCACCTTTAAAGAAATTGCAAAGTTATTAAAAAGAACAGAATTCAGAAATTTTAGCACAGGATCAAAAAAATGTAGAAATCCATCTTGCAAAGTTTTTTGGTTTTAGATGTGTACAGTGTGTACCAGATCATCTCCATCAAAGGTGGTATGGCAGCACATGACGTGCTATTAAAACTTCAGATATGGAACAATGCGTGAAATGCAGAGCCTACAAATGGAAACATGGACCAAAGGCGTGCTGCACTCGTTGGATTTCTCCACATGACAAGCCCACACATCTCGACAGCGTAGGACCGGCCCGTCTCGCTCTTCTCTACATGCCTGTTGTCTGAGAACCGAAAGAAAAGCTTGGGATCGGAAAGTGCGGGGGGGGGCGTCCATCTGTGTTCAACACTGAGCAAAGGAGGACCGACACAAAGGAGGGATTGAAGGACACAGATGCGAACAGCGAGCGAGAGAAACAACAAGATGGTTGATACAATGTTGTGGCTCTTAAAGTCTGGCTGGTCGTGGGAGACAGTAACACTTCTGTCAGAGTGAGGAGGGAGGGCGAGGCTGCCAGGGCCGGGCCACCAAAACATTAGCGATGCAGCTCGGAGAGAGGGAGATCATGTGAGGAGCACCGGGGAGGTCGGAGACGGAGAGGACAAGGGGAGAAGGGGTGATACTGGATGGGACAGTGGCGAGCAACGGACTGAGAGGAGAGCCTGAAGAGAAAAGTTTAAACGTCTGAAACCGTGAAAGAGAGAGTTTCAACTATCTGCTATCTGCTCAGTAACTCTTTAGTGAGATTCTTCTAAACGTAAAATTTAAGAAGTGAGAGAGACCGCAGTGGAAGGTCGTAGGACACTGTAGCAGAATGATGTTCACAATAGATGAGCATCTGGTCAGAAGGAGCTAAATCAAGTGAGGTTTCAGAGAGATAAAGCCTCCAATCAACCAGCAAAGAGGTCCTTTTGTCGTGGAAGGATGGGTACCTGCTGCAGCCGCGACCCCACACGGGAGGCTGGGCACGAGCTGGTTTCCATCAAACGTCACGTGGCCTGGCCGGCGACGACCAAGGTGGTCACTGACGTCGACGATCACGAATTCTCCACGTGGGATCTGAGGTGTGACACAAGGTAGGCCCGTCATCAAATACGACATCTGAGCTTTGACCTCTGTGTGGAGGCGTCGTGTCGGTTTCTTTACGGTGGCGGTATAGTTTTCTGTGCTGTGCCCGAGGAGCGTGAATTGGATCACAGCTCGTTAGCTTCTTTGTTTCCGGGAGAAAACACGGCTCCCTCCGGTACAGTACATCGCCCTGCCGGCACGTCGTAAAACATGTTGTGTGTGGCGTAGTTTGTCAGCTTTATGGGATTGTAACGGGACATAAAAGTAGACGCACACACACACACAGTGCAGGTTGTTGGATGTGTCTGTTAGTGAGTGCTGTGTGGCTCCAAATGTGTACACAACTGAACACACACACACGCTGAACACCAGTTGTGGCTGAGTCTGGCGCGATGGGGTTTTACTGTAAACACACACTGATCCCCAGCTGAATGCAAACATGAGATTAATTCAGCTTGACAAGAGCTGTATGACAGCTTTACTGGCACGCTCAGCACTTTTTCCTCAGCCTCACTCAGCTGCTCGGACCATAAAGAAGCCGGATTGCCTCCTGCTGAGGAAACAGGGGGGACAGACGAGGACTTATTGTCCTAGAAATTATAAACTGTTGCGACATTAATCTCCCGTTGTCTTGCAGTTGTGACTTTATTCTTAAATCCAGACAGGAGCTGTCATCAGATTGGCACAAACCCAAAGTATCTGCTACTGTTTGCAATGCTTGGATGTCAAGGTTTTCTTAAAAATAGATGCTGTTTGCTCTACAATGTAAGAAAAACATGTGGGCCGGATGGAATCTTAGAAACTGAATATCCACATGTGCCCCCTGACACAATTTGAATTTCAAAACACCGGTGTGATGATTTGCATCAAACTCAAGTACCACTATTTTACATTTAGAGAGCTGAACATGGTAAATACGAGGCTGAGAAGCTAAATATGCCAGCCGTGTTTATTTATTCTTAATCAAACACAGTGGATGGAAATGAAAGTGTGGTAGAGAGCTGTAATGTTTTCTTTTTTTAGATGGTAGATTCATGTAAATTCTCTGAGAAAAACATGGTGTGGAGCGGATTCACATTTCAAAAGCAGGTTTCAAAAAAAAATATTTGATTGAAGTAAGAACTTTTCAGGCCTTGAAATTACATCAATTGCTCATTTCTGAATTTAACACGCTTGTAATGTGGCTTCATTTGCTTTTGTGAATTAAACTACTAATTTTACTACTACATTTCTTTTTTTACATTTAAAGCTGAAGTAGGCGAGATTGGAGCAAATATGATTAAGAAAAGTTATTTTATAAAACAGTCGCTGTATCCTGACAGTAGTATATGAAACAGGTAACCTGAAAAAAATCATGTTCCTCTGCGTCCTCCGGTGCTCCAAACGGCATCTGAAAGATTTCACAGACTGGAGGAAAACAAGCAGCCAGAGCTGACCTGAGATCTGCTGTCCATCTGCTGTCTATGAGAGCTGGCTGTTAATCACTCGCGAACTCCGACCAAAGGGTCAAACTAGGCAGCGCTGATCAAATATGAATCAATATTCTGTTACTGTAATGCCTATTTCTCTCCTCAATTGTTTTCAGAATCAGAGGAAAAACTGTGGTTTGGGTTAAAATTA
Source organism: Sebastolobus alascanus (assembly GCA_916701645.2). NCBI lineage: Eukaryota > Metazoa > Chordata > Actinopteri > Perciformes > Sebastidae > Sebastolobus > Sebastolobus alascanus. Next base: position 1,194,750 of record CAKAOJ020000109.1, read on the forward strand.
CTGCTTCGGTAATGTTAGTGGAGATTCTTTGCCTTTGAAACAGGCCCATTCTGAGCCAGGAAAAACCCCGGTGTCCTGTGTTAAAATCTGATGTTTTTCTGACCCGTACGTCCTCCCCGACCACTTCCTCTATAATAACATCACCCGACTTCCTTCTTTGCTCCCGTCATAATTACTACAGCCACGAGGGGTAGAGAGAGGGCTTTGTCACTTAAATGTAAACATAGATTGTTTTTTAGTCTCTATTTGTGGTCTCCAAGCCTAAAGGCCTTTATACACGAGGGCGTGACGAATAAACAACACAAAAATTCGAAATACTCGCCTGCAAACATGATATGTCTAGGGCTTTTATGTGAAAGGTAAGCACAGAAGGAGTGGATCTGGTCTGCGCTGCCTTTGTCAAGGTTGAACGGAGTAATAAAGTTTGCCGTCCTGGTTTGACTACGGAGCGTTGTTTTTTTTTTTTTTTTCGATAGGTACTCCCCGTGATTAGTAAACTCTTTCTGTGATGTGTAAAATTGGTGAAATAGTCCTTTATGATGCAAACGTATTCAACAACACCACAAACCACTGCCTCAAACATCATCACGGAGCTTTCTTACGCAGTCCAATAAAAATTGAATATCATAAACGTTATCAAGTGTTATTGTAGGGCTGTGTATTGGATTGTAAAGTGTTCCTGTTGTTTTATTCAGCCTCTATATATTATTGAAGTATCAGTGAAGCCGTAGTACCCTGAAATATAGAAAGAAACAGAAGAGAAGTATTGACCGGGTGTTGCAAGAATACTCAATTATTGCAGTAATTTTATACTGTATAAACACACACAAACCCAATTTACATTGTAGGCGTTCAGCTGACAAACCGGTCTACGGAAACTTGTTCGGCACTCCTTGATAGTACACACGGATTAATACTTAAGAATATATGACTTACTGCTCTTACGTTCTCTGATTTCATTGTGAAAGTGTGTGAAAGCAGAAATATTGGGGTAAATCTGCTGCTCTGAGCACAGAACAAGATGGTTTCATGTTTGACACTGGAAGCACTTTGTTCTCTGTGCGTTTCCCTCTGCACAGGTGGTGGGAGTATCTCTCTGGAGGCATCTAATTCTGTCAGTTGTAATGTTTGTCAGGGGCGGAGGGATGTTTCTTTTGTATCTGGAGATGTATTCAATTATTCAGGAGAAGGAGGATTCAGCTACTTAATGCTCTCTTGATGTGACACCGTTGATTACCGCAAAATAAAAATGGGAAGGACTCGATTCCTCACATTCCCCCACCCCTCGGTGCCCTTTTGTAGAGCTTTCTGACTCACCCGCGGTAATAATATTGATTTAATCGTGACAGAAATGGGAAGCGGTTGTCACTAAGTCTCCCTGAAGGATTTAACCTGGTTAGATGTCAGATTTGTTTATGCAGTCCCTCCCGTAGTCTTGTCTCGTAAATGGTAAACTCCTGTGGAAGATCGGTTGCTCACTCTCTAATTTCTCCAAAGGCAAATTTATTTTTATCACACAGTTCGTACACAAAGACAATTCAGTGATGTTTATACTGCATTAAAGATGTTTAATACAAGAACAGACTTTCAAAACGTAAATTTAAACGGTGAAAAGAAATGAAAAAGATGACTCCACAGAGAAATAAAACGAGAGAGTGCATGTGCAGGATGGTCCAAATGCTTCAGACAGAGTTAAAAGTAATGAAGATCATATATTTTTTTTTAAATGTGCTTTTAAAGGTGACCAAGTATTTTATTCTGTAGATGTTTGTTCCTGCTGTGTTTCATAAGTAAATGATGCTTCTTGATGTTTTGTATGGTTCAGCAGACTGCAAACTGCTATTATGGCATTAGTTTACCATTTTATTTCATACATTAAGAAATATTGTTTTGTGTTTTCAGAGTGCTGCACCAAACTAAGTACCAATTATTTCCCCCCATTTTTAAAGGACCAGTGTGTAGGATTTGGCGGCATCTAGCGGTGTGGTTGCACATTGCAACCAACTGAAATATCTCCCGTGCGTGCAGGAGAACTACAGTGGGCGACGCAAAAACATGAGAAAGCTGATGTCCCTCTCTAGAGCCAGTGTTTGGTTTCTCCGTTCTGGGCTACTGTAGAAACATGGCGGCCGGCTCCGTGAAGAGGACCCGCTCCATATGTAGATATAAACGGCTCATTCTAAGGTAACGAAAACACAATTCTTAATTTCAGGTGATTATACACTAAAGAAAACATGCTTATTATATTCCAGTTTCTGCCAATAGATCCCCCCACATATTAAACACTGTTCCTTTAAAATCTCAGTTCACTGTGTAGAATCCAATGGAGTCATAAACATAAAAATGTATACAGTACTTTTCAAAACAAAGTTACAAAGTGTTTTACATGGTTGAACCAGGATTAAAACATTTCCTGGATGGACAATGAGGCAAATACAATCAAACAATTTAAAATAATACAAAAATAAAATGGAATAAAAGATCCAATAATAACACTGAGTCAGCGGGCTGTCGTGATTACGAAAAAAAATATATCAGTTTTATAATTGAATTGACAAAACAAAACAAGGTATTTAATATGGATTTGTCATGTCATAGCCGATACATGATCTATTTAATGAGTTCAGTATCGGTGCCAATACCAATCTGGTGTATCACACATTAACCGCTGTTCTAGTTAATAAGTTGTCACTTTTGCAGAGCGCCCAGTTCAAGGAGAGGAAACACACCTGTCTTTTAATCGATCATAGTAGGCAGACTTTGTTATTGATGGCTATTAGAGCTTAGATCTGATTCTATTATTACACCAACATTTCTTGCAGTGTTGTGAGACATTTTTGAAAGATTTGTAAGTTATTACCACACAACGGATATTAATAACATGGCAAATGTCTCTTATGAGCTTTTAGAAGTTTCTAAGAATGTACTGGAAGATTAACTGTTTTATATTCATCACCATAATCTGCAGAGGAGGTTTCAGTATCATTGTAGTCTTAACAAAGAATGGTGGAATATTTTTGGTGTTGTCTGCAGCACCCAGTGCCTTCAGTCCATGTATGCAGTTCAAAATAGTCTGCCAAGCCACTGGGACACGTTCAGTCACACGCTTCTGTCAGTGTTTTTGCCTGACAGGCTGTCTACTCATTGGCCAGCCTGTTTGGTATTCAGGTAGTGAATTGGCTGTTTGGTTGCCGCCAAGCACTGTGTGTTTGACTGAATCAGGTTAGCAGTAGAAAGCAGTCCATTAGTAAAAGGACTGCTTTTGTCCAACCTCCTGGGGTATTGTAATGATAAACCCCACACTGTGGCAGCAGCCAGTTAGAGAGAAAAAGCTCCTGTTTTGTGGATAGTTTTTACACCTTAGAAATCATAAGACCAACAACAGGATGTTTTGAAGGTGAGTTTTCATCATGTTGTACAGCTCGTAACATTCCTGAACATGTCGTATATATATTTCCAATGGATTTTGGATCATTGCAGAAAATAAGCTCTGTGGCAAACACACGTTTATGATACTTAAAAGTTTTGTTCAGCAAGATAATCTTCACAAGTGCGCACCACTTTTATGGTTTTTGAAGAGTAAATGCAACCTGCAAAAGTAAAAAGCTAATGTTGAGCTATAAACAAACTACACCACGGTCGCATAACTTCATGTCACCACCACTAAGTTAAAGGCGGACAAGTATAGTAGTGTCATTTAGCCGCTTGTTAGCAACCACCTTTTTTAAATTCACGAGTGGGATATTTACTGACGTATTTTATGTCATAGAGCAAAAATTTTAAATCTCTTAAAGGTCCAGTGTGTAGCATTTTGGGGATCTATGAGCAGAAATGGAATATAATATTCATAACTATGTTTTCTTTAGTGTATAATTACCTGAAACTAAGAATCGTTGTGTTGTCGTTAGCTTAGAATGAGCCCTTCATATCTACATAGGGAGCGGGTCCTCCTCATGGAGTCCACCATGTTTCTACAGTAGCCCAGAATGGACAAACCAAACACTGGCTCTAGAGAGAGCTTTTCGCATTTTTGCTTTGCTTACAGGCCACCGTAGTTCTCTGATACGCTTGTGAAACTGCGGTAACGTGAGCCGCAGTGCCCAAAACCGTGGTACCGCCAGCCGCCGTCTGACTTCCGGTGCTGCTTAAGTAGTGTTATTATGGTGGTGAACGGCGTTATCAGAGTTTTGCACTCCTGCGGCTCACGTTACCGTAGTCTTGGAAAGGGAGGAGTGAGCGGAGGCGTACTCAGTTGGTTGAAATCTACAACCACACCACTAGATGCCGGCAAATCCTACAAACTGCACCTTTTAAGCTTGTGTTAACCACAGACCTTATTTCAGGCATCTAACTAAAAACCCACTCAAAAAACCCATTGACTTCCAGAGGAGGGAACTGGAAGTGCAAAAGACTTGTTTCCGGAATATAGGACTCATTCCTGCACCACTCTATGTAGGGCTGCAGATGTAGATTAATTGATACATTTTTCTGTCTATAAAATGTCAAAAAATTGTGAAGCGTTCAAGATGATATATTGATTTATCTGACAAACAGTCCAAAACCCAAAGATATTCAGTTTACAGTGATCTAAAACGGAGACAAGCAGCAAATCCTAACCAAACCAGCAAATTGTTTCAGCTGTAGAACAATGTTCCTGCTCTTCTATTCATCCAACACACAATGATACCAAATCTAGTTCACCCTGTTAATCATTTAACATTCTTTATGAGTTATGCACCCACCTGGAGATTTTGGACAGCAGGACACCACCGGCACAATGAACCATTGGTTTAATGCACATGACTAAAATAGAGTTGTATCTGAGGTAGATGGTTGTTTAACTCAACGTCTGATTCATCAGTTTGCCTATTGAGGATATGTAAGGTATCTTTTCTCTTTACTTTGAAAGACTGCAGTGGTGCCACCTTCACTCAGCTATTCTGCTATGGAGTAGTCTAGAAATAATGTGTCTGCCTAACTGGTTGTTATATATGCAAATCATGATTATAGATGCAGATTGTTTATGCAGCTGTTGTGTTTTGTGACCAAATGTTTATCAGCATTTCATTGTGCACAATGGAGCACATAACATTCATTCACATTAATTTGTTGATGTTAAACAGAAATTGTATATGAGGCCAAAACTGAGACAAACATCCCATTACTCTGATTGATTTGAGGTGCTGGAGATTTACTCTTAGATTTGTCTTTATTAAACTACCTTGGGTGTTATGGCCACTTCTTCACTCCACAGGAGGTGGTGAACTGGAAACATAATAAAAAACATTTCAACAGCAATGAGCAAGTAATTTATGCAAAGACACCTGGACTCTGCAACTTTAGAGTCTTGGCTTTGATATCTTTTGGTTTAAATCATCATAGACTTTCTCTCTCTAATAACAAAAAATGCAAATGCTATAAACTTAAATCATTTTTAGTTTCCTTTCTGGATTCCTGATACTGTAGATAATGTTGTATTTGCATATTTTCTACAAAGAGCACAACTCTAGCATCTTTTTAGGAGAATATTAGCTGTAAATTATAAATTTTAACTGAAAAACAAATCTTGTATTACCTTTCATTCAGCCCTGAGTAATGTTGCAAGTATTTCCTAAGGCTTCAGGCTGCATGCAGCCCCAACAACAACCTCTACCGATACGACAGGGCAGCCTTGCGCCGAATTCACACCAGAGCAGCACCGAAGTGTGGCCTGCGGTGAGCTGCCATGCAATGTCAATGAAAAGCTGCGGCGGCTGCTCCCAAGCTCAGCTAGCTGCGGCCCTTTGGTTCCGCAGTGAAGTGCGGCCAAACAAAAGTTGGGAAAAATTACAATTTTAACGACAAAGTGTGGCCAGAGACACATCCTGTGACTCCTGTGACACGTTGACCTATGTTACGAAGAATTTCTTCCCACCTGAAACACATGAACACGCCTCCCCGCCGCAGAAGGATTAATTATTGCGGCGAGCCGCAGTTCGCCGCTGCCTGGTGTGAATTCGGCGTTATGGCCTGCTGCTTGTTAAGCTCATTGCTTTGAACGCACGGTAATAACTAAAGGTGACTGAGATGAGCATATCAACATCAACTCAGATCTTCTCTCATCTGGAGAAAATCAACCTGAAACATTAAAAGATAAGATTGTGAAAAGTGAGGGGGGCGTGTTCCCGCCATCCCCTTTGGGAATTAAACTCTTGGTTATATGACACAGTTAACTCGTCCTACAGAAATTTCTGAGAAGATGTTAAATGTTGCTGATCTTATCCTGTGAGCCTGTTAAATAATGTACATTTTGTCTTTATGTTGTGATTTTACAGCTAAAGATCTTTTAAAGAATGAAGGTGCAGATGTACAGCAGGCTTGGCTATCTCTGTGTAATGTATGCTGGTATTTGATTAGCTCTGAATACAGCAAAAAGCAGAATACATTTTCATGTATTGCGTGCTACAGATATGCGTTTGTCACGGTCCTTGGCATTTTCATAGAAAGCACAGATGTCTTTTGGGGCTGTTGGTCTTTTGGCGACTGTTGGAGACATTTAAAGCAATGAACCAAGACTTCTCCACTCAGCACTTGTGCTCTTTCAATTTTCCTGTGATTAAAAGTCAACTATTGACCTTCACTGTATGACCATGTGACATTTCCAAACAATATGAAGGCGATGACGGAAAGATGAGCATGTGGAGAATTTCCCTTTTTTTTTTTTGTTCATCAAAGCAAAAGGCTTTGCTGAGCCCGAATGCCCTTATAAACACTCCTAGCCTTTGTTCAGGCGTAACGCTCCCTGCCTTCTCTTACTGTAGTGCAATTTTGAATGCCTCATTACAACAGCAACCACCCATAAAGAAGCTCATTATAGCACACACTCAATGGTAGTAACAAAATGAGACCACTTAACAGAAACTAAAGGCTAAGACACATGCAATGTATTTGATACCTCGTAGTTGTCAGTACACATTTTGCACTTTTAGAGTTATTTTTTAATGCATCTGCTTTGTTAATCTGATGCGTTTGTCTCTCTGCATGCTTTGGGTTTTAATCTCAGTCGTCCCGTTTTAGCATTCAACTGATGCCACCCGTATACATCTGTCTGTCTCTGACCTTTTCCGTGACACGTTTTCGCACTCAAGCAAAAACAAAACAAAAACAGTAAAGCATAACCTTGAATTTGCCTTCGTGTCACCACTGCCAGTGACGGACGGACAGTGAGCTCTTCTTCTGTTCCTGGCAGTAACTGTCGGCCCATTCACCGTCACTGCCCTTTGAAGGCTGAACTGAAAGGGGTCACTTTTGGGTGGGGAGGTTGAGCGGCCTCATTCCTCAGTCACAGAGAAGCAGCGAGGGACTGATCATTACCATTTCAATCAGAATCCAAGTGAATCCAGTTCAGGAACCAGAATAGAAGCGATAAATATATATGTGATGAAATTACCTCGTAGTATGAGTTCAGAGGCAAAGCGAATGGATTGCAATTTATATCAATTTGGATCAAATACACTGCAGGGCATGATTTTCAGATTCCACTGCAGAGTCAATAAGCATTACGGGAGCTAATGAATCTTCATATTTTTTGTTAACTTCTCTCTATGGGCCTGCAGAGCCAATATTCATCGTGCAATCACTGGTATTAGTGGGAGAAGCAGCGGTAGTGTTAATAATTTGGGAAGCCTGATTTGAATGCCTGCTTCCTATTAAAGGACAAGTGTGTAGCATTTCAGGGGATCTATTAGCAGATAATATTCATAACTGTTTTCATTAGTGTATAATCACCTGAAACTAAGAATCATTGTGTTTTCGTTGGCTTAGAATGAACCCTTCATATCTACGTACTAGGGAGCGAGTCCTCTTCAAGGAGTCCGCCATGTTGCTCCGCCATGTTGCTCCGCCATGTTGCTCCGCCATGTTTCTACATCAGCCCAGAACGGACAAACCAAACACTAGCTCTAGAGAGAGCCTTTCACGTTGTTACGTTACCTGAAGGCCACCGTAGTTCTCCGACACGCTTGTGAAACTGCGGTAACGTGAACCGCAGAGTGTAAAACCGTGGTACCGCCCATATATATATATATATATATATATATATATATATATGTAGATGCTGCATTGGCCTTTAGATCATACGTCAGCATCGCCGCCATATTGGGGAGGTCAGGACTGGCCTGTAAACACAATGAACCTTTTTCATATTCAAGCGTTTATAATCTATCTGGAGTACTGTAGGTTAGATTCCCCCCAGAAAAAAAACCTTTGGTGAAAAACGATTCAGTAACGTTACGTTACTCTCACAGGTAGATTTTCCTTTAAGAATTTTTCACATCATAAGTTACATCTTTACAAAACAACACAGCGTTTGTTATTGCTAGCTAATCCTCGACCAAAGCTAATGTTAGCTTATAGATCTTCATGTCTAACATAATATTGTGTTTAAAACTTGAAATTTACGATATGCGTTAATATCGCAAACAATAAAGCTGATGTCATGTCTTGGGTTTTGGAACAGTAACGTTAACTCTCAGCAAAATGAATTATTTTCCACCACGTAAGTAATTCAGTTCATGTAACGTTAAGCTTAGCAAGTGTTTATACACACTCTTTCGATCGTCTGTCAGCGATTATAGTATAGTATCGAGTTTTTAAGTGACTGGAGACAAAACTGTTATATAAAAACGACTCATTGAAATTGGTTGAAAATGTAGATGTTATAGTGCTTTTTATCCAGAAAAACGGCAGCTCCTCTGTTCACTTGTATGTGTTTACAGGTCAGTCCTGACCTCCCCCAATATGTTGGCGACGCTGAGGTATCGAAGCAACGGGCTGAAGCGGCCTCTGAGCGAGGTGAACGGCGTTACCGTGGTTTTGCACTCGGTGGCTCATGTTACCGCAGTCTTGCAAAGGGAGGAGTGTGTGGAGGGGTACTCAGTTGGTTGCAATCTGCAACCACACCACTAGATGCCACCAAATCCTTCACACTGCACCTTTAAGAAAGGATTTTTCATATTCCAGTTATCAGCGGACACTCATAGGCATTAGGCAGTGCACCATAGAATAAGATTAGCTTCAGTTTAATTTAAGTAATAGCACTAAATTGGCAGGACAGTTGTAGCAAGTAGAGCTGAATTGCCCTGGCAGTATGACTACAATTATTATGCAAGCCAAGTGTTGGTAAAATATTTTTTTAGAAATAGGTGCTATGATACCTTAAGTGGTTGAAGTTTTTTTTTTCTTCAGGATAAGATCAAATTCGAGGTAGTAGAGGAGCGAAATAAGGATGAAAATGATTTAGGAGCCCGAGGGTGATGTGAGGTGCTTAAAGAGATTTCAGCCAGTGATGGAAGATAGAAAGAGACTCTGCTGCTCCGTCTTCAGCAGAACTACAGAGTTACAGATAGTCCAGACCAGCAAATACTGTCTGGTAGGGATGTATGACCCTGGTAGTAGATATCTAGGATGTTCAGCCTTGCACTAATGATCATCCCCCTGTTGTCACCTGAGGCATATAAACTCTGCAAATCTCTACTTTCATCAGCTTCACTGTCACGCTGCAAGGAGCAAAACCTCAAATAGAACTGCTGGTTGCAATTTTTTTAGAAAATAAGAGTGGTTTGATCAAGGGATGCATGTTTTTAAGCAATTTCCATTTTGATCAATATTTGATTAGTTATTAAAATCATACAAAATGCATGTTTTTTTCCCCTCAATGAAAGCTTTATTTATAAAGTTGGGATGCTTTTTTTGCAAAACATCCCAAGTAAATTGGTTATTTATAGTCTCTGTGCGTGGATTGGAAGATTTCTGACTTTTGCACCACCCAATGGTAGGATTAAAGGGGAAATATGAAAAACTCACTTTTTCAGCGCTTGTGCACATACAGTATATTTGGGTATCTGGAGTGTCTACCAACCCACAAACTGTGAAATAAAACAACCCAGTCAGTTTCTTATGAGCTGTCTAGATCAGAAAACATGTGATTCAACAAGTCATTCAGATTTGGCTTCACTTCCTATGTCATATGCAGGCTCATTAGAATATACCGCCCACGGCTTGATGACTACCTTTGCAAAGGTGCACCATATTTTTCTCACAAGCCAATCAGAGCAGACTGGGCTTTTTAGGGAGGGAGGCTTAAAGAGAAGGGCGCTAAACGGAGCGTTTCAGACAGAGGGTGAATACAGGTATATTCAGACAGACTTTATGAGAAAAATAATGTGTTTTTTGAACACTAAAGCATGTAAACATGTTCTAGTACAAACCCAAAATACTTATACAAATATAAGTATGAACCTGGAAATGAGCATGATGTGTCCCCTTTAACAGCAGTACACTCCGCCATCATCCCAAACCCTTAGGATCGATATAATACCAAAACTGCATTTTATTGAATTTAATATCTTATCTGTTTACTGAATCTGAATTGTTTCTATCTCTTATTGAATCCATTTGGATTCAAACTTGAACATTTGTCACTTAAAGTTAGATTTAACATAAATTCAAAAATTCCATTGAAACCTGCACATTTTGCGGCTGAGAAGTCAGAGTCACTGCAGCTTTTAGCGGCAAATACTTCAAATTCTGAAAGGGAATAATCCATTATTGGATTAATTATTATCATCCATACTTTAATTTATACATGTGGCATGTATTTATAAGAAAAGATGACAGAAATGGTGCAAGATTTCTTGAAGTGACCGTCTTTCTCCAACAGGATTAGTTTGCCGGGTCGACTGGCCTCTGCCAAATGTCACTATCGGCTCCTTACAAGCTCCAGAGCGTTTATACAAGGATCGATATAGTGTTAGGTTAATATTTTTACATTTTTTTCTCATATTTTCTCAAGTTCTTAATTTTCAAACTTAATTTGAGATCAGGTTTAGTATTGTAGCTGCAGAAACAGACAGATCTGCTGGGGGTTTGGCCTTCAGAGAGACGATCAGGATCTTGTGGCGTCCAGTTAGCGACCTGTCATTTCAAACTCGGACCAGTCAGTCAGGCTCTGAGTGACAGCCAGCGTTCAGAGAAAAAAAGAAAAAGAGTCTTAACTCAGAGAGTTTCAGAAACGTTTAGTAACTCCTTTCATCTTCTTTTGCTCTGCGTAACTGACGTTTCTCTGTGTAATGAAAAATTCTTTAGTTAAAGATTTTTTTTTTGTGTGTGAAAAAAGTGAAATCCTCTCGTCTGTCTGTGAGGCTCTAAAAACTGCCGGCTTTGAACCTGAGCCTCTCTGTAGACGGAGAATGAGCTTATGTGCTTTGATTTACAAAAGAGGAGACTAATGCTGCTTCTTTCCTTTGTGTAATATATTCTCAATACATAAAGGGATGTGTGTTTTTTTTAGAGTGAAGTATTGTGTTTTGTGTTGGACTGGATAAATATGATGCATTAGCCTGCTACTGTGCCAGCAGCTGATCTCATTACGACAGTCCATACCTAATAAAGCAGACCTTTTCACACATGCATGTCTACATTTGCAATGTAAGTGATACAATTATCCTTCGTAGACGTTTACATAACCCACAGGTCGATATGCTGCTGCTTATATTCTATTTCCCTCCTTGTACGTCATTAGTATTTACTGCTGCAACAGGATCATTACAGTTTCATTCTGTCTGTGGATTATGCATGCCTTGCATACCAAAAGGGCTTTTCAGTGTGTGTGTGTGTGTGTGTGTGTGTGTGTGTGTGTGTGTGCGAGTGAAGAGCCTGTAGTCAGTTCTGCCAGTCAGAGAAAAACATTACAGAGACAATGAAACTTAAAAAAGCAAAATAGTTAATAAGCTACGTTTCTTTTTAATCTAGAGCTGAACAATAAATCTTTTTTTAAATTAAAATGACAATGTGAAAGAGCAAAATTGCAACAGCTGCGGTTTTTAATCCATCATGATTTGGCCGAAGTACAAAATACAACTCTGGTTAGTATGCTTTATGGCTGCTGGTGTCAGAAATAAAGACTCGACCAAAGCTCCTGATTTCAATGATGGCTTCCTCAAGACTCTCTCTTGAGTAACTCTGCATCATTTTGATATTTCAAAATAAAAAGCGTCTTTTTGCGGTTAAAAAAAAAGAGTCTTTCTTCAGATAAACGATCAAGCTGACCCAACCATGTCAGTTTCAAACAGGTAACAAGTTAGCAGCTAGCTTGCTATGTAAGTGTGACTGAACAACGTATCCTCATACAGCGTATGATATATTACGAAAAGTCGTTCCTAATTTTTCGTGCGTTTTCCTATGAATTTCCAACACCTGACGCACGTGTCAATTTCTGCTCCAGTCTTTTCAAAATAAACTTCCGTAGGTTTAGGCAACTAAGGCAGCTATTCGATCTTTCGGAGGCTGTAGCAGACTTCAAAGCTAGAGTGATGATGCAGGCTTCAAAGCTAGAGAGAAGATACAGGTATCATATGAAACTAGAAACCTAAGGAATCTATTGGTACCAATCATGTCATACTAGCTTGTCGAGAAGGAGGTTAAATAACGCTCCAAAGTTACGCTAAATTTTGGCGAGGAAAAACTGACATGGCGATATTCACAGGGGTCCCTTGACCTCTGACCTCAAGATATGTGAGTCAAAATGGGTTCTGTGGTTACCCACGAGTCTCCCCTTTACAGACATGCCCACTTTATGATAATCACATGCAGTTTGGGGCAAAAACCTTGCAGTTTTTTACATGCAGTATAAATATGTTATTTTTGCCTATTCTAAAAGTGTTGTATTTCTGGTGTGTTCTTTATACTATGACAGTTTTCCTAAAATGTAATTTAAAAAAATCTCAATATATCGCCTTGCTTACAGTATCGCAATATATTGAATCGTTACCACTGTATCGCATGGCCAGATTCTTGCCAATACACAACCCTAATAATTACGTGGATTACATACAAATTGATTTTGTGGGATATACTGTATATCAATTACAGTGCATTACTTTTCATAGGTATAGCTATGAGTGGTGTGGGAGAACAGCCTGAACTAAATGACAGAGATTTGGCAGATAGTGAGCAGTAGTGGGAATCTCCCTGTTACGGCTGTAAGCTTTTAACCTAGAATCTCTGAAGCAGTTGGAAGATGGCTGTCCTGTCAGTCGGTGAAGCTAACATTAGCTCAAGCAGCTCTAAAGTATAGAGCTGTCAACTGTCATCAGTCAGACATCAAAGCCTTAACAGCAGGTTGCCATTATTACCACATGTGGACGACTATATAGATTACAGAAAATGATTACAATTTGAAATGAAAACATATTTGTCAGAATAAATAAATATTTCCCCTAAACCATTCAGCTCTACTTTACCCTGGTCCCGTTAATGACATTTGGCATTAAGGGCAGTAGCTAAAATATCGCCAGTAGACAAATTTCCTCTTAATATTCTTCACTGTTTGATTTGATTATGCAAAGACACGTGCCTCAGGCTGTGATGAATCTCGGTTTGACTCCTGCTGTTCGCCTTGAAGAAAGGATCTTCGCTTTCCTCTTAAGTCTGGATCTGATCCAGAATATAAAAGAATTCTTCTAATTGCGGTGTCATATTTTGTAGCTCGTGAGATGGAGAGATGCGAAGCCTGAAGGCTAGATGAAAGGAACGAGCTCAGAGGAGGTGTATTAATAGTAGGACTGAGTGTTTGTGTGTGTGTGTGTGACTGGAGATTGAAGAATCTGGATCAAAAGATCCCCGGGGATATTGACACACAAACACACACACGGATACACACAGAAGTGATTGCGTCATTCAAGCCAGCAAAGCTTCTCCCAGGACAGACGAGCACGTTCTTGAATCACATGAGCCAGATGATAGTATACCCACCAGAGGAGTATATCCAGCTTCCTCAGTTACAACACAAGCAACCCCCCATCAACATACAGATATAAATGTGTATGCAAAGTTCCTGTCTCCACAGTTCCTCTCTCTATGGACTCATAAATAGATTATTTGTTTTGACTGGTTTTTCTGAACTGATCTGTCTACATTCATGCCTCTGCACCGGCGATGGCTGTGGCCAGAGGCTTCACACTCTGTTTTTGGGTTGGCCGTCCGTTTGTACCATTCTCATGAGCGCAATATCTCGGGAACGCCTGGAGGGAATTTCTTCAAATTTGGCACAAACGGCCACTTGGACTCAAGGATGAAATTATAGATTTGGTGGTCAAAGGTCACTGTGACCTTACATTCGTCCCATCCTCTTGATATCTTGGGAACGCCTTGAACGATTTTTTTCAAATTTGGCACAAACGTCCACTTGGACTCAAGGATGAACTGATGAGAATTTGGTCGTCAAAGGTCAAGGTCAGTGTGACCTCACGTCCGTCCCATTCTCGTGATATCTCAGGAAAGCCTTGAGCGAATTTCTTAAAATTTGGCACAAACTTCCACTTGGACTCGAGGATGAAGTGATTCGATTTTGGTGGTCAAAGGTCAAAGGACACTTTAGTCTATCCCATTCTTGTGAAAATAATATCTCAAGAACGCCTTGAGTGAATTTCTTCAAATTTGGCACAAACGTCCACTTGGACTCAAGGATGAACTGATTCGATTTTGGTGGTCAAAGGTCACCATGACCCTAAATCCGTCCCATTCTCTCGATATCTTGGGAACGCCTTGAACGAATTTCTTCAAATTTGGCACAAACTTCCTGAGGAGGAACTGATTAGAGTTTGGTGGTCAAAGGTCAAGGTCACTGTGACCTCACGTCTGTCCCATTCTTGTGATATCTCAGGAATGCCTTGAACAAATTTCTTCAAATTTGGCACAAACGTCCCGAGGTGGAACTGATTAGATTTTGGTGGTCAAAGGTGAGGGTCACTGTGACCTTACGTCTCTCCCATTCTTGTGAAAGCGCTATCTCAGGAACGCTTGGCTGGGCAATATATCGATATTATATCGGTATCGTGATATGATGATAGACATCGTCTTAGATTTTGGATATCATAAAATCGTACTATGGCATAACTGTTGTCTTTTCCTGGTTTTAAGTGATGTAATCTTCTGAACTTACCAGACTGATTTGCTTTTACCCACTTTGTCATTATATCCAAATTACTGATGATTATTTTTGAAAAATCTCATTGTGTAAATATTTTGTGAAAGCACCAATCGTCAACCCTACGACATCATCACAATATTGATAGTGAGGTATTTGGTCTGTGATATTTGATTTTCTCCATATGGTCACTGTGACCTCACAAAACACATTTTTGGCCATAACTCAATAATTCATATGCAAATGATGACAATTTCACACACTTGTCTGATAGGATAAAGTGATGAAGTGATGACATTTTGGACAGACATTGATGTAAACTGCAACTTGACTGGTTGAATGGAGGCATACAACCGCGAGGCGATAATTATAGTTCATCTGGAGACGTGCAGCTTGCAATTCCTGATTCTGAATAACTGATTCTCCCTGATTTCTGACCAGCTGTATGATCGATAGAGTCCTCCTGAGAAAACTAATACGGAGTCCCAGCAGGCAGTAACAGGCGAGGCGGAGGAAATGAGGGAGCTAGAGATTGTGAGGATGTGTCTAATTTTAGAACGAGAGAAACTGTGTGCGTGGGAGAAAGTGCAGAAAAAAAAGGGGCCAAAATTAAACTTGCACTTGTCAACCTTTTAAGGTGGTAGTGAAAGTAATTGTCAAAACTTTCCTGACCTAAGCAAAATGTCGTAGCTTAGCTGCTGGTGAGGAGACTGGTAGTGTGGAGCAGTGGTTCCCAACATATTTTCCTTGAAGCCCCCTACTTGTATCTAAGAAAAGCTGAGCCCCCCCCCCCCACCCCTCCACCCACCATCATCTCCCTAAAACATGACAAATCCTCAAACAAAACCCTCAATTTGAATAAAGTGATTCAGTGCATTAAATTAGTTAATCTTTTTTTTTTTTTTTTTTTTAAATTAACTTTCCTTAATGAATATAACTCGTCAGTTTCATCAACATAAATAAAGTGATGACGTCTTGACAGATTCGCTAAGCGAATGCAGATACATAATATCACCTTTTTTTGATGACTTAATTTATTTTAATTGCGTTAGAGCCAAAATAGATGTTTGTGGTTTATTAAATGTAATTTATGATGTTGTTAGATTGCTGCTAGACCGCCCCGGTAGTACAGGTGCTGCTTCCCTTTATGTGCATCAAGGCGGAGAGCAAATAGGTTTTTGACCGTAGTCGAATTGTCGTTTTTGAAAGGCTAAACGCCAACAAATATGGATTGAAGAAGAATATTTTGTTAGATTTTGCTTCCAAGTAGCAAAATTATTATTTTTTTTTTAAATAGTTTTATATACAGGCTTTTTGTAGAAATTATCCAGTAAGTGTGTTATTATGATTTTAGTAATACTCGAGGTTTACTGAGGTGTATCTTAATGGGCGGAGTGCTCTCTTGTGTCACCTTCCTGTGGGTAGAAAACGTTTTCTGTGATTTCTGGGTGGAAAACCGGCAAATTCACAGCGGCGTCATCCTTGAGGTGAAAATGTCAGCTGGTCCTGCAGGTTTTCCGTCTGAAACAGAGAATGAGCTGCAGAGTCTGATTTTAAAGCCAGACATTTCAAGTTATGAGGAAATCAATGGTATTGATCAACAACTGGGTTTATTATCTTTTGTGCTGTTGGGCAGTTTGCACTGCTGAGAGAGAGATGGAAAGGGTGCAGGTGAGAGTTGTTTTCAAGGATTTTCAGAAATATGGGCTCAGATGTGACCTTGACAGCATGCAAAAGGAGGCGGCGGTGTGTTAGGAGTTTGTGTGTGTGTGTGTGTGTGCATTTAAAGCGAGCGTCTATGAAAGGGTTTAGGCTGTAAAAGCCTGATAAGCCGAGCTGCAGGCCAAATCACACTCCTGCCATCTCACCCACTGACACAATGATTCAACACAGCTGTCAACTGTCTGCAAGACGACAACCGCTGTCTGTGTGCTGTGTGTGTGCGTGTGCATTACGCCCAGAAATATATTTGTGTATTTGTATGATGGCAATGTGTGTGTGTGTCTCTCGTCTGACCGTGGATGTATGCATGAATGTGTATATAAATATATTTTTATGTGTACCTTACATCTGTGCGTCACTGAGGCTCTGCAGAAGATTTTCTCTCTCGTGTGTGTGTGTGTGTGTGTGTGTGTGTGTGTGTGTGTGTGTGTGTGTGTGTGTGTGTGTGTGTGTGTGTGTGTGTGTGTGTGTGTGTGTGTGTGTGTGTGTGTGTGTGTGTGTGTGTCTGTGTGTCTGTGTGTGTTTGCGGGGGTGGACAGGCGAGCAAAGGTGGAGCCTGTCCACCTGCTTCTTCAAACACGGCGAGTAAAGACAGAGACACGGGATGGAGAGAAGGAAGGAGCAGGTTCCCCTGTGTTTCCCTCCCTGATTAGATTGTGCTGGAATTAAATTTCACAACAAAAACAAACAGCGGGAGACGGGCAGGCCCACCTCCTTCCCTCCCACCTCCTTCCCTCCCACCTCCTCTGTTCTTTTTGTGCCTCCCAATCCCTCACCCCCTCCCTCTCCTCCCTCTCCTCCTCTCTTTTTTGGTCTCTTTCTGTGCTCTCACCACAGCAGAGAGGCCTGATGTAACCAGCCAATTAAACCACCGATGATGATGTTGCTTCAGGCTGTGTGAATAAATTGAAGTCTGTATGATGTCAGAGGTCACCAGACAGGGATGTGCGAA
This sequence comes from Sebastolobus alascanus, assembly GCA_916701645.2. Classification (NCBI taxonomy): domain Eukaryota; kingdom Metazoa; phylum Chordata; class Actinopteri; order Perciformes; family Sebastidae; genus Sebastolobus; species Sebastolobus alascanus. Next base: position 1,212,389 of record CAKAOJ020000109.1, read on the forward strand.
TCCTCGCCCCACACATGATTTGGCAAAATGTGTCTAATTTAGTGCAGCCACCAGGCTTTAACCAGAGGTGGGACCAAGTCATAACTAGGTCTCAAATCTTTGCACTCAATTCCCAAGTCTTAAACTTTGAGTTTTGAGTTCTAATCAAGTCATAAAGTGCTCTTCATTAAATATAATGTCATTTTAACAATTAGTACTAATATATTAAACTTACAAAAATCGTGAATGCTTTTTAAAATGTATATTTATTTAGTAAAACAAGTGAACGTAATCAAAAATAATCAGGGGACTTAAGTGTCAGTTTGTTGGGAATGAATAGCTTTAATGTTAGTTGATTGTTGCTTTTTAAATAACATACTTTTTAATTGTTGGGCTTGAGGGAAGGTATCACGGTATTTTCAAGTCAAAAGCCTCAAGTCCAAGTGAAGTAACGAGAGTCACTGGTGTTAAAGTTTATTTGATTTTGTCAAGTGAAATCTAAAGTCATCAAATTTGTGACTTGAGTCCACATTTCTGGCTTTAACCAGTTTAAACACTCAATCAATGATGAATCTAAAAAAGATTCCAAAGAGCCGACAATGATGTTTTCAAATAGCTTGTTTCGTCTGAGCAACCGTTAAAAACCCAAATATGGTCTGTTAACTATCATATATGACAAAGGGAAGCAGCTAATCCACTCATTTAAGAAGCGAGAACCAGAGAACATTTGCTGTTTTTGCTTGAAAAATAAGTGAAACAATTAGTCGATTATCCTGAATAACTTTCTGTCGATCAACTAATCTTTTCAGCTGTAGAAGCAACGTCTCCTCGCGACCGCTGTATCACACCAGGCTGCGACCTCCGGGGTCTGAGAAGTGAAGCCAATGATGAAGTGCCTTAAACTTGCATTCTTTCTAACAGTCAGCATGGGGCGACTCCTCTGGTTGCTAAAAGAAGTCTGATTGTATAGAAGTCTATGAGAAAATTAGCCTACTTCTCACTTGATTTATTACCTCAGTAAACATTGTAAACATGAGTTTATGGTCTCAATCGCTGGTTTCAAGTCTTCTTCAATACAGCATGATGTTCATTTAGTAAATTATGGTCCCATTTAGAGTCAAATAGACCATAAAGCAGGGGATGCTTTAGGGCGTGGCTACCTTGTGATTGACAGGTTGCTACCACGGCGTTGTCCGGTTTCAGTGTGTTTTCAATTCATGAAAGTTAATTGTAACATTTTGGTCGCCTAAAAATGTCTTATTCATCGTTCAGTAGCTCCACCTTCTCGTGTCCCTTCTGGTTACAAAAAACCAAGATGGCGACGGCCAAGATTCCGAACGTGAGGCTTCAAAACGGCCGTCCACAAACCAATGGGTGATGTCACGGTGACTAAGTCCACTTCTTAAATACAGTCTATGTATCACACATGTGAACAGTTCCACCAAAGACTGATCTCTTTTGTTCTTTCTTATCCTGTTAATCATCTCATGACCTTTAGGTCGGAAGCCATTATGTAGGGGGTGTCTGGCTTTTTGCGTTCCTTTCGGTTAATTGCTTTTGACGTTAATAAATTGACCGGCGTGATATAAGCTTATCCTGCTCTTGTCACTTTAACTTCTGTCTGGTTCGGGTTACTGTAATATATCTCAAGAGAAAGCTCCAAATGCAAACGGACCTCACCAGTCAATCTTTTTTTTTATTAGATTTGAATTCTGCCCCGGAGTGAACACTTATCAGAACAGCAGGATGCTTTTTGCTAACAGGGAAAGTTTGTTCAGTGGGTGATGAATGCCATGAACAAACGTGACCAAACATTCCCCGGCGTGTGATGGTGTTTTTCCGCGGCCGATCGGAAACCGTTTCTTGCGGACGTGAATGCCACGGGCTCGTGAAATGAGCATCTTCTCTCATTAGGCATTTTCACTTCACACGGGACAGTGATGCAAGATGATAGTAAGAGTGTCATAACAGGGTGTAAGATGTCATAGATGAATGAGTCTACATGCTCTGAAGGGAAAAGCTCAGCCAGTAAACATGCTCTCTCTCTCTCCGTGTATTATCTGATAACAGTTCATGTCACGCTTCTGCACCAATTTACAACTTTCATCATCAATTTATCGGGCTTGCGTGAAAGTGAAAAATCCCTTTAGTGAAGACAGAAAGAAAACAAGTGCTCGTTAGCTTTTCGAGCCACGGCCTCCCTGTGGGAACTCTCTGTTTTTATATCAGGTTACACGTCTGGACTTTGACCCCCAGTGAGTGAAGCTGTCACTTTGCCAGCTCGGCGGCGGCGGCTGTGTCACCGGCCGTTCCCCAGGTGCGGCCGAGTCGTCCTTGTGGCGGGGTCACGGCTGTGCTCTGCTTAGTAGGGCACTGGAGCAGTCCACCTCTCCGGGGAGACAGCAGCACGTCTCTGTTTAGCTGCACAGAGGTGACCTCTCACCTGCAGGCTTCATGTGCTGATTGGGAGGTTTGAGTCAGACTGTTGGCTGCTGGGAAACAACCTGCTGTTGTTGTCCGCGTCTGCTGTTAGCTTTCCTTTCTATTCATCTGTTTCCCCTCACTCTTTTAATCTCTCACTCTTTTCCAGATGGGCTGTGTTTACATGCACTCAATAATGTGACTCCTGCAAATATTCTGATTAACAGTGCTGCTGAGCCTCTTGCTTTTAGGGCTGGATAATATCAATATCATGATGTTATTGCAAGTATTGTAAAAATGGGTGCAAAATCACTCATAAGAATGATGTTTTATGTGTAGTTTAGGGCTGTCAATCGATTAAAATATTAATCGAACGATTGTCCATAGTTAATCGCGATTAATCGCAAATTAATCAATCGTGTTTTATCTGCTCAAAATGTACTGGAAATGGAGATTTGTCAAGTATTTAATACTCTTATCAACATGGGAGTGGGCAAATATGCTGCTTTATGCAAATGTGTGTATATATTTATTATTGGAAATTAATTAACAACACAAAACAATGACAGATATTGTCCAGAAACCCTCACAGGTACTGCATTTAGCATAAAAAATATGCTCAAATCATAACATGGCAAACTGCAGCCCAACAGGCAACAACAGCTGTCAGTGTGTCAGTGTGCTGACTTGACTATTACTTGCCCCAAACTGCATGTGATTATCATAAAGTGGGCATGTCTGTAAAGGGGAGACTCGTGGGTACCCATAGAATCCATTTTCATTCACATATCTGGAGGTCAGAGGTCAAGGGATCCCTTTGAAAATGGCAGTGACAGTTTTTCCGGGCCAAAATTTAACACAAGTTTGGAGCGTTATTTAATCTCCTTTGCAACAAGCTAGTATGACATTGTTGGTACCGATGGATTCCTTAGGTTTTGTAGTTTCACATGAGGTCTTCACTCTCGCTTTAAAACTGAGCCCGCTACAACCTCCGAAAGATCGATTGCGTTAACGCGTTAAAGAAATAAGTGGCGTTTAAACACATTTTCACTTTGACAGCCTTAGTAAAAATCTATTTCCTGGGAAAAAAAGGTTTTTATGTACATGTATCTCAAAGTAAGGCATTAAAAATATATATTGTTTTGATAGTGTAGAGACTCAGTTGTGTGTTGTTTTTTGATACCTGTCGTGACATGAGTTTATCAAGATAGAGAGAACATGCTGTATGTCAGCACCTGCACGAATTGTTCTCAGGACAGTGCAGAAATACAATTAAGGCTGTACATACATATTCTTTCTGGCCTCTGTTTACAAAACCAGAGTACTTTACATACTTCACTGTGATTACACAACCACAGTTGACTGTACAATCATAATTGCCCTGAGGTAAAGGTGAGGTAAAGGTGTTGTTTACGTGGGCTCTGCCAGGTTCGCATTCAGGTCTTAAATTACACTGTAATCACATTTTTTGTGTGCATGTAAACACGTCATGGTCTCTCCCTCTTTCCTCACTTTGTCTCTCGTCCTTCCTCCCTCCCTCCCTCTCTCTCTCTCTGTCTCTCTCTCTCTCTCTCACACACACACACATTATCCCTCTCTTTCTCTCTTGTCCTCTCAGCGGTGTGTATCCTGCCAGATGAGCATGAGGCGGGAAAAGGAATGCAGCTCCGCTCTGTTTACCTCTTCCTCGTTTTCTTGCTCTCTCACTCCTGATACATCCACTCTCTCTCTCTCTCTGCCACCTCCCTCTTCCCCCCTCTCTCTCTCTCTCTCTCTCTCTCTCTCTCTCTCTCTCTCTCTCTCTTTCTGTGAGTATGCTCAGTCATTCAGTGCCGTGCACCGCTGCTGTTTCGTGAGGGTGGAGAGCCGGTGGGAAGCCTGTGATTGGGGAAATAAGCGCCTGTGCCGGAGCCGGCTACCTCGGAGACAAACTAGATAGAGCGGAGGGACGCAGGGGGGCTGTGGATTTTAACCTGCTCATGTCAAGAAGAGATGGATTTGAGGAACCTGTGAACTTTGGAGAGAGTGAACTGCACGTGTAAAAGACATAAACAGATCCTGTTTGGCATCAGGAGAAACGGAGGTCTCTGAAATCTGTCTGATGTAGATCTGCGCCTGAGAGGTCGAAAACCCTGGAAGTTAAATCATTGAGATGTGAGGTGGAGACGCGTGATATAACAGGCAAAAGACATCGCTCAGCAAGGTTAACCTCAAAGACATCTGTTATACCTGATCACACCTGAGACCCGAGGGGAAATGACTGTCTCGAGGCAGGATTAAAGGAGTAACCTGTGATGTCACACTTCACCTGGGGCATTCGTCTGAGGCTCTGCTGAGTAGTTGTGGCGGCGGCAGCAGCAAGACTTCGTTTCCAGGTGTGTAAACCACACCAGACTTGACTCACCTGACATCATCCCTTCTCTGTTTTGAGCTCAGCCCCTCAGCTCATTTTCTCACCTCATCTTCTCAGTACTCGCTGCTCTCAAACACCACCACCACCACCGCCACCACATCTCGTTTCCTCCCCATGGAGCTGCTGGAGAGGCGAGAGAAGAGACGCTGATTAATGTGACTCCCAGCAGCCCGCGACTGATTCCACCGCACTAGAAATAGAAAGCAAAACGAAACAGCGGCGGCACTTGTGAACTGTCATCAAGAGAAGCACCATGTGGAATCAATCTGGATACTGCAATCACATACCTCACCATGGATATCCCTTCTACCATGCACCCTGCAGGTACGCTATCGCAACCCCAACGTGTACCCAAACTCTGCTTCTGCTTTCAGTGCAGTTACATCGCTCTGTAGCTTGTTAAAGTCGCTTACTTCTTGCTTTTAGGTGTTGTGTCTCATTCAGTTTTTATTGTTTTTGCACTGGGACAAAAGTCTGTGTGATGAAAGTGATTCTGATCACTTTAATCGTTGGTGTTCCTCAGGGGTCGATGCTTGGCCTGCTGTTTTTTTGGATTTCGGAAAATTTTTGTTGCAGTTGTTGATCCAGTGTGTCTGATTTAATGCATCCTTGTTCATTGTAACGTAATCCAAGGTGTTAGGGCTTTTAGTCTTTCCCAGAGCTGAGGTTGTGACCAAACTGGTTTGTCAGGAATGTTTGTTTGGCGTTAACAGAATCAGGAAACTGGTTTTGCCTGTGCAGAATAATAGGAGTTAGTGAATAGGCAGGTTTACTGGTCAGTGTTACAATAGTGTCTGTCATCATGTTACCTAAAAAACACTCCTACAGTAAGGACGTCGAGCTTATTAGCCAGACTGTATTCAAACAAATCACTATGACCCGTTTTCTCTCTCTTTAAAAACACTATCTTAAAACAGATTACATAACATTTTACTGGTCCTCTTCCATTATGTCTCTGGTCCCCCCCCAACCCGCAGCAGTAATGACATCATTACATTTATCACAAGGTTTCAGATGTGACCCAGTCTCAAATGAGCACCATCAATCCTCATTCCCTGAGGGGAGAGCAGACCCCTGCCTACGCCTCTTTATCTGTCAGATACTGTAATAGTCTCTAACCTCTAAAGGCTGCTGGAGCTCAACCATCACAATACTGATTCACCATTACTAGTTATTCATGAAACATCCCTGTGTGGTTGAGCATAATGAGGAGGACATATTTTTAGAAATGGATAGCGTGATGAATGATAAACATATAACGTAACTGTACTTCTGTGCAATTGTGTATGTGGGCAAGTGCACATGCATTATAGAAGCTTAGTAGCTGTTATCTTTCCATGTTGTGCATTTAGTTGATGTGAATTAGCTGGTGTTGATACCACAGAAATAGAATAGGAATAGAGTGGACATTCCCATTCAAATCAACGTGGCAGGATGGTCAGAGCGAAACCAGAAGTCAACGTTGATTAATTTGTTACGTTACTGACGTAGTAACGCCACTTCAGGAGTTATTTCAAGCCAAACCATGATCTTTTTTTAAACCTAACTAAGTATTTTTATGGCCTAATCCTAAGGAAGTTGTTACCTCTGAAGACGGAAGTTTATTTTGAAAAGTCTGTATGCATGTAACGAGCGTAAATTGACTCGTGTTGCTGGACATTCGAAAATGAACAACAAAGGAGGAATAACTTTTTCGTAAGATATCATACGAACCGTTGGATGAGAATACGGTGAACTAGCGGACAGCTGGCTAGTTAGCTAGCTTGCTAATTCCGCCATGCTTTAATGCTACACTGGTTACAGAAAATGAATCGCACAGCGGCCTGATGGCCAGCGGCAACGCTGGTCTACCGATCCCTCCGCCTCACTCCCTGCGACCACACTTTACGAGCCCACTGACGTGTTGTGACCATAACAACTAGCAACAATCACCATTTTCTTTTGTACTAGTCAAATGGCCACAGAAAACAGTTCATTGTCCATTCTTCTTCTATTTTATTTCTATTGTTGGTGCAGCAGCAGCAGCAGGAACGGTAGGGGTGGTCTGCACCGGGGGGGCCAGAGGGATTTAGCTGATGAGTGAGTCATACCTCAGACCAGTGGGCAGGTCAATGACCTGTCAGATCAGCCGGCTCATAGCAGCGAGCGAGAGAGAGAGAGAGAGAGAGAGAGGCCGAGAGAGAGAGCACACAGGAATCCAGGAAATAGCCCTGAGCTCCAAAACAAACTAACCATCGCTATTCACTCCCACTCTAGTCTCTTATGGTGAAGCACTCTGACTCATGCTATGAATACTCCACCTGTTGCCCAATCACCTCCATGTATTCAAGTCAAATTTAACATGTTGCTGCTTCAAATGCAACGTTTGACATGCTTAGTTAAGATGCAGGAGAAACAAACTGTATAGCTGCAGGACATTTACTCGCAGTTCAATTTATTTTCTTTGTCGGTGCCTATTTTTGTTAACAAATCGGCGTCCTCGTTGTTGCTTCAATGTCACTTGTGCCCCGTTTTCCATCTTCTCATCTCGTTTTTTAATCCTCTTTTTGGATTTACAGTCCTCCTGAGGGATTTTCTGTTCAACTGCCTCCCTATTGGAAGATTGACTTCTGAGTAAAATATTAAAGTTAACACCTATATCTCACTGGCAAAAGAGGGAAAAATGCTTTTTGGTTTACAGTGAAGGTGTTAAAGGAACATTTTGCAGGATACGAGGAAGCAGAGAGCACTGAAATTAGATCTTTGTTTTTCCTCGGAGGAGGAGGAGGCGATAAGGCGTCAATATTGCATTTGTCACTCCGATGAAATAATAAAGTGTTTCAAACCGTTTTATTTATGAGCATCCTTCTGAACTGTCAAACGGCTGCTTATGTATTTTTTAATAATAAGATAAAAATGAAAAATAACACATCAGAGAGGTAGAAGCATTCTAATGAAGCTCGCTCTGTGAACTCAGTAGAAGTTCAGTGATCCTTTGGCGAGGCCGCTCTGGTTAATGATTCCCTCGCCTGTCAACAGGCATGTCATTGACGCCGCCAGACTCCGCCCCCCCGCTCCTCTGATTAATCCCGTGTGTTTACGTTCAAGTGACAAGGTGCTCACTCGCTGTTTGAGGAAGTCCTTAGCCAGACTCCGTTGTTTGGTCCGCTAATCCTGCATAAGCCAGCGGCGTCAGTCAGCCGCCGAGGTGAGCGTGAAAGCTTAATGAGGGACTTCCTGTGATTGCCTCACAGTATTGATTGTATTTGTGTGTGTGTGTGTGTGTGTGGGTGTGTGTGGGTATTGCCTGCGTGGAGGGCTGGTAATTGAGTGTCGTGTTTTCTGAGTGGGCGTACTGCTGTCGTTGAGCTATTGATGAAAGGCATCTATAGGCTGAACATATTTGACAAGTGCAAGGAATTAATGAGTTAGAGATAAAATATGTTAGACAGTGTGTATTTATCTGTGTGGTATCATATCATGGAGAGTATTCATCAGATAGAAAGGGAAGAAATACGAGAGAGTGAAGCGTGACAAAGGTCACGACCCAGATTCACACTCGACAACGCTGCATGTGCCGAGTTACAGACACCACAGAGGTGTGTACCTGTGTGCACTTCACCTGCATGTGAGGATTTTACCTTCTATATACTATACTGTGTGTGTGTGTGTGTGTGTGTGTGCGCACGGCTGTCAGCCTCACAACAGCTCAGGGATGTAAATGGATTTGGGCTGGTAGCCCAGCGGGGGGTGAATGGAGCAGATTGTCTGAAAGCCTTTGCCTCATCCCTACACACCTACACTCTTACACACACACACGGACACACACACGGACACACACACACACACACACACACACACACACACACACACACACACACACACACACCCACACACACACACGGACACACACACACACACACACACACACACACACACACACACACACACACACACACACACACACACACACTGGTTCCTACACCTGTACATACTGTACACTGTCATTTCTATTCAACTTCCAACAACTCATAATTGGATTAACGTAGGAGCTACCCTTTAACCTTTCTCAAATATTTAGATGGCGAAGTGTGTGTGTGTGTGTGTGTGTGTGTGTGTGTGTGTGTGTGTGTGTGTGTGTGTGTGTGTGTGTGTGTGTGTGTGTGTGTGTGTGTGTGACGGCCCGCTAATCTCTAAACGTGGACTGAATAATGTGTGTGACAAATGAAACCTGGCAAGAGACTCTATTACAGTGGTGTCCTTGTCATCTTTAGTTTAGGTAATTAAATACATTTGCGTAAAAGGATTCCTTGCTGGTGAAGGAATAAAGATGAGCTTTTAGTGTTAAACTTCATCCGAAGCCAAAGCAGAAAGAACTGTGATAGGTAATAACTGTAAAAGGAAGGACACTGTAATGGTATAAGAGGGTTTATAATGTGAGCGAGTAGCAAAGAGACGACTGTATATGTTCAGAGGCAAAAAAAACTTAATTGACACTTAGGAAGAAAATGTCCCTGGCAGTTCATAAAATGTCTTGTGAAGGTAAAATTGATGCTCCCGATAATTTGGAGAACTCGTTTTAACATTTCAGTCTCTTCACATTTTGCCTCAGTGAAATATGAGTCTCAATTTTCATACTGATGCCTCGATATGACCGACATAAATAAACGAGACCATCAGTGAGAAGATTGGCTATTTCTGTGTAGTTATTCTTAAGGCTTGTCATCGGTGCCACCAGGTCGGATTCCACATGAAATCTGACGAAATTCTGCAGGTTCATAAGAAACTCCTTCAGCTCAGACTCTACCAGCCCACCACGCTGCTGGAGGCCCAGGCCATATTGCGGAGGGAAGGGAGGCACGGGAGAACCAGAACCAGAACTGAGCGGGGCAGACTGTCAGACCCTGCTGCAGTAAAATGAGAGTTTTTTTAAAGGGAGTCTGGTGCTCGGAAACACTACTGCTTTTGTCCACAGGGACCGCTAAAATCAACACAAAATTAAAGTTCCTCATAGTAGCTTTAACATATGAACGCAACTGCTCTTAATAATTACAGGCCACAGTACTGAACAGTACAGTAGGTGATTGAAGGGAGTATTTGACTTGAGATATTCTTGTGTTTCTGGGCAAGAATAGTGGCATAGTTATTAATAAGAGAACAACTGAATACATAGCCTGAAGCAAGATAAATGTTGGCACCACTCAGCCAAGCATTAGAGAGTGTGCCAACTTCACATTACCAGCCTGCATAAACTGAAAGGGTTGGAGCACAGATTATTATGGGACAAAGAAAGAGGGAAATTACCCTGCATGCAGCTTCTAGTACCGAGCAAGGAGAGAAAACTAATTTAAGATGCTAAAATTAACCAAAAATCTGATTAGATGTGTCCTAAAGTTGATTAACCACTCTGGTACACGCACACTTGAATGCCTCTTGTATTTGTTTTTATATTAGAACAGAGAATTGCACAGGAAATGGTGAAAGAAAATGGCCTCGTACAGTACCAGCTTCTGACCCAGCATCTTATCTTGGGACTCTCCAGGAGAATCTGTCAGTCAGTCTCTGCAGCTTTCCTCTCCTCCCACTGAGTGCTGACACCCGGCTGCGGCTGGATGTTTGATGCGTCTGACACTTTGACAAAATGAATTCCCTACAAGTCACTCTCAGGGAGGGCGCCCTTATGTCACAAAGTGTCGGGCCGTGACAGCAGCAGACTGGGATGAGGATTGCATCAACACTAAAGAGAGAGAGAGAGAGAGAGAGAGCGAGCTGTCATGGCTGTGGTTTCTTCGACATTGTGGTTTGTCTGTGGCGGTGGTGACGTGGTAAAAGATGGTGGGTTAACTGTTGTCAGTTTTCACTATAGAAACCACAGGAAAGCAATAACCGGGGTTTGTTATGTGAACAGGAAAACAAAAGTTGATAAACCAGCTCCAGAACACAATATAAGAAGATACTGCTCACACAGAGGTGTGTTCTCGTGTATCAAAAGGTAACAATCATTGTTTGTCTTTTATTGGATTCATAACAGGAGGATATGATTGTGCTGTTTTTAGTGATGAACGACTAGTCAATCGACAGAACAACTTTGATAAAACAAGTAATTTATCAAGCTAGAACGGCAAACATTTAATGTTTCCAGCTTCACCAGTGTGAGTTTGTTTCATATAATTGTAAACTGAATATATCTTGGAGTGTTTGTGAGACAAAACAAGCTAGTTGGTTTGTGTGCAACGCACAGTGCTGGCCGTAAACAGTGCAAGAGGCCGTGTTGCCGTAAAAACCCCAGTTGAGAGAAAATGCTCCATTCGGAATTTGGAAGTCCGAATTCAAAATATGCAAATGGAATATGCTGTTTACATGACCCCCCGTATCAAATTCAGAATATAATAGTGGAATATTAGTGTGCATGTTAATGTAGTGACTATTGCAATGGAGAAATTTTAATCAGTATATTATCAGATTGTGAATTTACACAATGAAGATTTATATTAGTTTCACAATGTGGATAGTTCAGCAGCCTCTCAGTCTGAAAACTCATTTTTGCTTACTCAGAATGGTGTTATAGTTTCATGGCATCATGTAGTTGTTGTTGTTGTTGGATGAAAAGCTTGCGTCGCCAGATTTTCAACATTTCAGCAACAGCATTGTTTGTTTGCATTTTTTATATAAGTCAAAGGGCCATAGAACTGTCTCAGCCTATAGGGGAACAATGCCAACTCAGTCAGAATTCAAATTTAAGAATAAAAGACATGGCTGATTTGTTTGTAATGTCAGCAACGTCCCTGTACTCTTTATCCAGATTAACTCAATGTATCTATCTACAGTATATTCTGCTTGGCCAGGATGGTAAATTAGTATGATGTCTAACACCCAACAAGCTCATTTTCCATTTTATACACTCACACAGTGTCCAAATGTCACCCTCCTTATAATTCTAGACGCGTCCTTGTCTCAACCTGCTTAATTCATGAGAAGTGGGAGGAAATAATAACAAGCAAAGTTATTTTCTCCGTGTAGCGGGGACACGGAGAGTTCACTGAAAGTTAAGGCTAAATCCAGCCCAGAAAGCCGTTGGTGGCGAGCGTAATCTGTGTTTTTAACATTGGTTCCATCAGATATAGTGTGTGTGTGTGTGTGTGTGAGAGTGAGAGGATCAGGGCTGAGAGGATAGAAGGATAACTGTGTGAACATGAGCAGTTTGAATTACAGCGAAGATGAGAAGATATCTCTACCATCCCGTAAAATTGCTCCTAAAATCTTGCTGGATATGGGTTCATTAGAGTCAACCGGTGCGGAGACCGGACAGCAGCCCGGAGCGCCTCTCGAAGGGTGCCGACTTCAAAGACTTCACCACTGTTGATTCTGGCTGAGAGGAGACGAGATGTTGAGCACTTGTTGGGGAAGTGTGGGTTTCTGTACCGGCCTCGGCCTCCGAAGGTAGGACAGAATCCGAGCTGTTGTATGTTGTCAAGAGCAATATCAGTACGTCAGGATGTTGTCCTTGTCTCAGTGAATGTGCATGTGTTGTGTTATAAGCATACAGTAACAGTAGTCATGATTGTGTTAACAACAACAGTGCTATATAGACAACATTCACTTCTAGAAATTAATTAATCTGCCTTTATGGGACACAAGTGTATAAAAGAAAAGCCAATAGTAACAATACATGGTGAGCAGAGTAACAGCCTTGAATGAGGAAAGCGGGCGTATCGTGGAAAGGTCGAGGACACAGACACATTTTTTAAAGGACCAGTGTGTAACATTTAGGATTATGTATTGGCAGAAATAAAATATAATATTAATAACTATGTTTTCTTTAGTGTATAGTCACCTGAAAATAAGAATCGTTGTGTTTTCGTTACCTTAGATGTTTCTACAGTAGCCCAGAACGGACAAACCAAACACTGGCTCTAGACGTTTTAGCATCAACCACCGTAGTTCTCCTACACGCTAGGCTTGCTGCGGTATTGAGTGATACCAGTGTTACAAAGTGTTCGGGCATACACTGATTACATTACTTTCCCACCACCCCTACCATCGTTTTTTTTTTTTTTTTTTTTTATAGAAAAACCCATTTCGTTAATTTTTGCATATCAGCGCTGTGTTATCAACACATAGTCGGACGATGGACGCTACAAACTGAAAGTGAAAGTGTCTGCTCCGTACGGAGTCTCAGCACAGAGCAGCAGGAGTCAGATTTCACACACGGGACAAGAGAGAGTTGACAGGTAAGATGATGGCGGAGGATTTGGTGTCAAAGTGAAAAGCAAAAGCGCCTATTTGGCAATATTTTGGATATAAACCCAATGCTATAATGGAACCATAACGTTAATGAGGCAATTGGCCGGTGTGCGCGGGGTGGAAACCTCCAGGCCCGCCACAAAAGCTTGATCGGAGAGGCCAGACACACAGCCATCCGACTTTAAAGATCAAAGTATTGCAGCAGGCATTGCAGCCTTATATTATATTTTGATCAAAAGTGTATTTTCCAATGGGAATGGGGTGTGTATGTCCTATTTTTGTCCCCGTCACTTGTACAGTTTCAGTTAGATTCACTCACTTAAATCTCTTCAACGATATCCTCTTACTGTCCAGCTGTCAAAACCAAGATGAGAAGAAGAGGTGATAAAAATGTAGATATGCCCATCTGAGTTATCTTAGATTATTATGTGTGCTTTGACCTGAAAATACCGCAAACTCCTCAGCACCTTTTCTTGTATAAAACAATAAATAAAATGTGAAACTAAATGTGATTGTATGTAAGTTTAGTGTATTTAATACAGCAATTCACACTGCATTTCTAATTTAATTGATTTGCAAAGCCTGATATGACAAATTTCATAATAATGCGTTATCTTCTAGATTGATATAAATATGTAAAATGTTGGAAATAGCATTCACACGGTTTTATTATTTTATCTTTTTAAAAAAGGACTTCTCATTTTGATGTATAACTAAGATGTATAACCATATGATCCTAAAAGGTGATGATATGTCAGTGTTTCCGCTGCCCCGAAGTGGCCAAAAAAAATCAGTTATTGCAAGTTTAAAGGAACAAATTTAAGGGATCCTAAAAAGAAGAAAAGTGAATTTTGATCGATATACTTGTTTTTTTTTAAATTCTCAAATGATACTTCTGGCATCATCCTCAAAAATCCAGAATCAGTCTGGCTTTAGTGTTTATTAGGGATGCACTGATCCCTCGCTTTATCTCATGACACTGATCCCAATAACTATCACATTTTGGGCAAATACTGAGTTCCAATCTGAGATTTCTTCTTTTTTCTTTTGTAAATTTAAAATATTTGTGTTGCATTGTGTGAAACCCAATTTAATCATGTGTTGGAGATAACATGAGGCTGTAACTAGACATAACTTAACGTTCATATAGCATTCTTTTAAAGCTTATTTGAATTTTATTTATTTTGTTCCAGCAGGTTTATAAAATGTCATTGTTTTATAACATCCCTGACTGAGTCATCGTGTCTGGGCGACACCTGAAACTTTTAATAAGTTCATAAATGGCACCGATGCTGATCCAGTGTATTTAATTGGTTCATAACGGTATATTTGTTGTCAGTATTTATAACAACGGTCTGTAGAGTCATTCTGATTTCTGAGTCTGGATGCACGTTTATCGTGTCACAAAGGCCATTAGGTTGGAGGACAGGAGCTTTCCTATTTATTTATATACGTCATTATGATATAAAGGACTAATTCTTCATATCAGCATGAGAATGTGTTGATGCACTCAGGGGAAATTAGATAAAAAAAAAAAAAATTATATTGTAATTATCTTATTAAACAGTGAGTGGTGTTTACAGACACCGTTAATGTGGATGGAGTCTACAGAGTCTACAGAGTGTAGAGTCTCTGCAGGTTTTAGGTAGCAGCTTTATCAGTGATGTGGGCCGGGGAAGAAGAAACAAGTCCTTACTTCCATTCCAGAGCTGGATGTGTAGGATTTTGATATCAGCCTGCTCCCCGTTCTCCATCTGTCTGTCACTGAAACCCTTTGAGCTTTGCCAGTCTCTCAGGTCTCACATTACGCCCCAGCTGGCTCAGTCCGTGTGGGCAGCACAGCTCTAATCCCTGTCTAATCTGAGACAGCTTTGTGTGTAATCAAAGCATCCACTGTACATGTATGAGGAGGCGGGGCTGTGCATGGAAAAAACACACAGATACAGGTTACACACTATATGGTTCCCATCAAAACCCCAAAGACAGATGGGTATTGTCTTGCAGGACACGCATATAGACATTTAAAACCCCAGTCCAGAACTGGTGTAGAGCTTCTTTTATACCCAACTGTTGGATCATTTTAAAGTTGGTGCTGTTCATTATTCAGCATTGAACAGCACTGACTGAAGTGCAATTCATATTTTTTAGCATAGCCATCACCATCGCACCTGCTATCAAGGAAATTCTCACTCCCAACTCGTCAAATACGGCAGCTTGTTCAGTGGCCCGACACGCTAGATACCCCTCTAGCATCAGTTTTGGACGAGTCAGGGACGGCGTGTCAGTTTCCGCTCATCATAAAAACTTGCATGTTTTTAGGGTAGTTTCTAGGTCTACTTACGCTATAGAACTACTTGGTTAGGTTTATGTTATGTTAGTTTATACAAAACTACAGTAAAATAAGTCAACGTTGACTTGATTTCACACGAACAGCGGTCTCCTGGGCGAAAGTCCTGTGTTTGTTTGACCCAAGCGTCGGTGTTTGATGAGCCGGGAGTGAGAACGGGTTCACTGTGTTTCCGAGAGTGAGATAAAAAGATTGATATCAATCTCGTGTCTGTGCGTTAAGTACGGAGCTGGATGTATTTAGCCTAGTTAGCATAAAAACTGGAAGCAAAGGGAAACATCTAGTCTGGCTCTGTCCTAAGTGAAATATATGCCAGTCGAATGTAAACATGACAATTTGTAGTCTTAGGCGGAGTTACATGTTGGAGCTATTTCTTGGCAAATAACTTGTTAACCAGCAGTCGCCTGCTTCCACATCCATCAGACATGAAGCTACATTAGCATTCCTTTAAAATACATTATTTAATTTACTTTTAGCTTTGTGGTGGACTTCAACCAACTTCTGAGGAATATATCTGGGTCTTTAGCTAAATGCTCCACCACTTCTTGGTAACTTTGTTTGTCTGCTGATTGGTGCCGGGCAGGTAGCATACAGTGGGTCAACGTATTCTCATACAGTGAATTCTGGTTTCACGCGGGACACAAACTCCGGTCTCCTGGGCGAAAGTCCGGTGTTTTTTGACCCACCCATCCACCCCGACCTCCTCCCTACGCAGCGTTCGCTATTTCTATTTCCTGGTTCACGATTACTTGAATTGCACACAAATTGATATTGTGGGATATATATGAATTATAGTGCATTATTTTTCGAGTAATAGTAACTTTTATGTGTGACTGTGTGAAGCCTAGTATAGTATGTTTGGCACTACAGCGAGGCGTTAAGTGCAGAAACTATCTGCTGCGGAGGAAAACAGTTAAGTAGGACAAATGGGACAACCCAAACACATTTCCATGGCATGTATTTCACTTCCCACATTGGCAACTCCAAACAAGAAGAAACTCTGTCTGGCGTCGGTCTCAGTGGACTCAGCGAGGGAAGCGTGGGCCGGAGCAGAACTAGAGTGATTCTCCTCAGTGTCAGTGGGTAGACTGAATTCCACCTCCTAATGAGGCGTAAAGTGCTATTGTATACCTGAGTTTGGCCACAGAGGTCCAAACTTTTAATATTTCAGCAGCAGTTGCTCCTAAAAATACATCCAGGCAATCGTATCCGGTAAATTAAAAAAGGAGCACATGTGCAACTTGAGATTCAGAGCAGGGATGGATATTATTTTCTCTGCCGGCTGTGTTCTGAAACGTTTTAGTTTATAGGCACATTTGCATCTTGGGTAATAAATGCTGCTGCAGATCTGTGTGTCCCTCGTGGGGGAGGAAGTGTTCACGTCTTTGAAGCCAACTTTCAGTGAAGTGATAAATGTCGCCGTGGCGGCCAGCCCCAGCAATGCAAATCTGACACTGATGAAAGTATGAATTTCTGAGTTAGTTTTCATTTGGAGATTTTATTGAAACATGGCTTTAACTTTTGACTCTAACTTTTCATATTTGGGGTTTTGTCTGAAATAATCTGTTGGTTCAAATTTGGGTTGTAGCCGATAATTTACCACTGCTCTGTTTTCTGAGACCAAGCCAGCCGAGTGGGGCTCGAATTTCATGGATAACACATGTACGTTTTTTTATTTATTTATTTATTAATTTTATTTTATTTGCACACGCACACGACTTCATAAAATCCAGATAATGGAAAAATAGGAAAAATGTGACAGGAGAGGTCAGGTAGCCACGGGTTTATACAATGGACTTCCCCTCAACATAAGGAGAAAAACAAACAATAACAAAAAAGGAAAAGCTGGCATAATTTAGAAAAATACAACGAAAAAAAAAACGGGCTGTCCTCAACCAAAGAAATTCTTAGTCAAGTAACACTCATACAATTATGTCGACTAATCGATTAGTTGATTTAATCGACAGATCGAGTTTCTCCACAAAGCATCACACAAAAGCACCACTTTAAATCTTGTGTTTACCACAGATGTACTCACAAGTTTCTTAGAAATAAGTCATTCAGCATGAAAAAAGCATAAAAAATGATTAATGGACTAAAGAAATCTTAGTTGACTGAGATCAAAACGACTGATTAATCGACTAATCGACTGAGAGGAGGCAGCTCTGCAAAAATAAATGACACCAAAAAGCACACAAATAAGCAGAAAAACGAACCAATCAGTAGACAACAATTCAGTAAAAACAAATAAATACATGAAAAACAAACAAACAACAAAACAAAAGAAGAGAAAAGAAATCTCTCATGAATGATCCACAGAGCCCACAAACAGTGAAATCGGCCTTACTCACTATCCTACAATTGTTGAGTCATTTCTTGCGATTTATTTCCTATTCTGTTGCTCCTCCGCCTTCCTCTCTCCTCCCACTGTGATTCACAAGATTGTTAGGAGCGTAATGTTGGCCTTGCTCGACATGGGCTGCACAGCACAAGCTCAAGCACGTCAGCAGCACAACAGCAACAGCTGCGAGTCCTTCGCCGGTGTCGGAGTTCAGAAACGTGTTGACAGCTCACAGCCCAATATTCAACGAAGGACTGAAAGTGTAAATAGATGCTTTGGTTTGCAGTTGCTATATTGAAAGCATGGGTGAATCATGGGTTAAGCATGAGTAGTGGCAGGTGGAGACATGGAAGCGTATTTATTTATCCATCTAACAGACATCAAATGGACAGTAAAATGTTTCCGGAATGTTTCCAGTGTTTCTTATAATACATTACACAGATCAGCACAGTGAAGCGGGTTCAGGCTCAGAACAGGAGTTGTGCTGCTACGGTTATCCAGAGACACTTAACAATATGGGTCTCTATTGATGTCATGCATCAGTTTAATGCCGGGATCAAATTTCACAATATTTATGTCTTTTGAGATATTGCCATTGTGTCAGATTGGGTAATCATAGAGTCAGAAAGTTCTTCTGCCATATGCCGTACTGTGACTTGGACGAAACACATGCTAAACTACACATTGGGCCCCGACCAATAATGGCTTGCTGTCCTTCACAACTTGTGTGATGTAGCTTACATATGTAATCGGTCGGGTGCCACTAGTGAATATTAACGTATGTAATCCAGACGGCAACGTATGTAATCCAGGCGGCAACCTCCGTTTCTGAAAAGTGAAGCCAATGCTGAAGTGCCTTAAACCTGCATTCTCTCTAACAGCCAGCAGGGGGCGACTCCTCTGGTTGCAAAAAGAAGTCTGATTGTATAGAAGTCTATGAGAAAATGAGCCTACTTCTCACTTGATTTATTACCTCAGTAAATATTGTAAACATGAGTTTATGGTCTCAATCGCTAGTTTCAAGTCTTCTTCAATACAGCATGATGTTCATTTAGTAAATTATGGTCCCATTTAGAGTCAAATAGACCATAAAGCAGGGTATGCTTTAGGACGTGGCTACCTTGTGATCGCTACCACGGCGTTGTCCGGTCTGGGAGTTGTCTCTTTCACCGTGTGTTTTCAGTTCATGAAAGTTAATTGTAACATTTTGGTAGCCTACAAATGTCTTATTCAGTGTTTGGTTGTACTTAGCTCCAAACCTCTTGAGTCACTTCTGGTTGCAAAAAAACAAGATGGCGACGGCCAAAAAGCTAAACTCGAGGCTTCAAAACGGCAGTCCGCAAACCAATGGGTGACGTCACGGTGACTACGTCCACTTCTTATATACAGTCTATGTTTTAATCACATTTTTTATGAATGTGAATGAACCTGGACCTTTTCGTCCCCACTTGGCAATAAAGGTGGGCTGTCTTTTCCCATCACCTACACATTTTTCGTTCCCGACACCCCGTCTGTGCTGGTCTTTGCTGTTATCAGGCTCGTATCACGTAGTCTGACTTGGCATCAGTCTTTTCTCTGTTTAAAGCCAGAAGACACCTTGCGTCTTTATAAATCTGGTACGTTTTGTTAACTCACACTACACCTTGCTTTTCTGCACGACAGAACCTGCGACTTTTATGTTCACATTGATCAATTGAGCGGCCACGACATGGGTTTTCCGTACAGCGTGTGCCTGGTTTAAGCTGCTGCTGCATCACTCCATCACGGCTGCTCACGTTTACCATTTAATCCACTCAAGCATCCACCTTAAGATTCAAATTTCTCTCAAAGGGGTTGTGATTTATTATCGCCACTCTACGCAGGTTTAACTTTATGCTCTGTGGAAACGTTAACTGTATATACTCTGTATTCACACAACAGTATAACTGTTCCCAGTGAGTTGGAGCTAAATGTCTTCTTATGTTCAAGGGCCGAGGTGTGTATTTGATTTGTTCATGCTCAGAGACGTGTTGATACCGCTTTTAATCACCTGGATTAGCGCCATGTATCACCTAAATGAAGCGTGGGAGTCATATTAAATATCACAGGGTCCTGCTGTGTCAGATCAGGGTGCAGTTCGGCGTCTCCGCGTGGCATTTAGACGCTCAACTGAATCGATAAGATGCTCGTCAGTCGGCCTCAAGTGGGAAACGTCTGTGTGTTTGTGTGGGCGTAGTCGTGTCTGTCTCCTTGTGACTGTGCTGTTTTTATCTCCGTCTCGCTCCTCGTCTCTCTCTGCCACTCTGTCGTGGCATCTTAAGCTGTACAATCTATGCATCTCTTTCACAGGTATTTGAATCTGGTAAAACTCGTGAATCAAACACTGCCTCTGAAGATATATTTGAATAAATGTGAATGAGGAAATCTGAGCGGTTTTCTTCATCATCTCTCTGTCTGAGAGTGCTGCTGGTCTCAATCAGAGGACACAGACCGTGGTCTGTTTCTGTCATGTCATTGGTCCTAACATGCAACAGGCCTGTTAGATCTTAGTCGAAGCTCTGGGAACATAATCTGTTAAATTCTGGCGTCATTGTTACTCAATCATTTTCTCTTTCATCTACGTTTTCAGAGCAGATTTCTAACCCTCATCGGTGTCGAGTCATTCCACCAGAAACTCAGTTATACAGTACAGTTTACACTTGAAGATGGGAAACGGCGCAGCTTTGTAGTCACATAAACATTTGAATGTTGCACTTTAGTGGAACCTGCTCACTTGTTGACATTACAGTCAGTGACCAGGTGTGGGTTCCATGTTTTGCCAGTGATGCTGTCACTAAGGCTGGGTGATGTGGTTGACAACAACATCACGATAATGATTAGGGCTGTACCCGAATCAGGATTTGTCTGTTCAATACTAAGATTTGACTATCTTGTTCCTGTTTTTCTCTTCATATAGACTATCTGGCAATCAGAAAATCCATTGGTCTGAGTTTCAGTGATGATTTCGACCACATTAACCTTGTCAAATGCGATCCGAAACAGTTAGTGAACCGAAAATATATTTACACTTCTCAACCGGTGGGATTCTCGCAGTCTGTCTGGGGGATTCAACTCGGCGAGTCGGGGACGGCCGCTCGGTGTGGAAGGATCCTCTCGAGGGACCTCTCTCCGCCACGGTGCGCCGCTCTCGGCTAGGAAAGGCCCGGGGTGAAGGTGGCTCGCCGCTCCGTCCTTGAGCTTTGCACCCCCCCTCGCCCGGTCCTCACCGCTTCCTGGGGCCGTGAAGTTAGTGCTGTCCTCAGTGTGATGATGCTGACCCGTGTTGAAACACCGACGCCATCTCGTTTACCATGCTTGGGTGAGACTTTTTTGCTGTGTCATCACCATTCATATCTATACAACTGATGTGTTTATGATTCATTTGTTTACAAAAGCACAAAAGTTCGTCATAGATCAACTTCAAAAATTTCAAGTCGACTGAGGAGTCACTGACGATGATTTGACTCATCGACTTTCAGGGGACAGCACTAATAATGGTGATGTTTTCTGATTCATGTCGATATGTCATGATATAGACAATGTATGCAAAATCAGCGTAAGTTTAGAGTGTTATTTAACCTCCTTCGCAACAAGCTAGTATGACATGATTGGTTCTAGTTTGATAGCAGAATCTTCACTCTAGTTTTAAAACTGAGTCCGCTACAACCTAAAATTTGCAATTTGCGTAAATGCATTAAAGAAATTAGTGGCGTTAAAACGCATTTGCATTAACGCGTTATTATCACGTTAACTTTGACAACCTTATCTGTTTTAGACCCCGTATTTCCAGTATTCTGTTTATTCTTTGGTTTGTTAATTATTTAAACTGTTTGCTGGCTGCTTTTGCTCTTTCTTTCTCTCTTGTCAGTTTTGATTCGACTCCCATTGATACTCACACACACACCTTCACACATTCTTACACACACACACACACACACACACACACACACACACACACACACACACACACACACACACACACACACACACACAGACACAAACACACACACTCACACCTTCACACATTCTTACACACACACACACACACACACACACACACACACACACACACACACACACACACACACACACACAGACACAAACACACACACTCACACCTTCAAGTATTCTTACACACACGCACACACAAACACACACACACACACACACACACCTTCACACATTCTTACACACATGCACAAAATCCCTTCCCCTCTGTGAGACGGGGTCCGTCAGGACTCTGTGAAGTGTTTTGAATGTGAATGCAGCGTAGACTTGTCTGCCATTAGCATGCCAGGCTGTCAGTCTCTGTGCCGAGTCCCTCGCTGTCCGGCTGAAAGCTGCTCTCCTGTCGTCCCGAACGCACGCACGCACGCACGCACGCACGCACACACACACACACACACACACACACACACACACACACACACACACACACACACTTCCAGAAGAGGTGTTGCTTGAAGTAAACACTCTAATCTCCTTCTTTTGCAAAATCCCACCGCTATTTGGCAATAAAATGGACAGGAGTGGGGGCTTATTTAAGCCATCTCGACGTTGCCATAGCAACAAAATGTCCCGAAGCAGTCTCTTGAGGGCTGGGGGGGGGGGGCGGGGGGGGGTCTGCCTCTTCCTTTCGGCATCGCCAGTAGCAACAGAGGTGGACGCCACTCGGTCTGCTGTCTCTGATTGGTTGTGATGGACATCTCTATTACAGCACCATCCCTCCACCCCACCCTCCCAAAATAACGGCACAATCAAGACAGAACGGCTCATCAGGGCTGAAGAATCCCAATCCTGCTTCTTGATGGAGCCGCAATTAACTGTCAGGGCCGTTTTATGACCCGGGTGTCTGTCTGGGGGAGCGTCGCGGTGGGAGGCGAGGAGGGATGAGGCGGCAGCTGCTGCGATGGGACATGAGCTGGGATGAAGATGAAATAGATGGCAGCGGTTTGTCTGAGATGTAATCTTAAATTCAGACAAACTGTGTTTTGTAAGAGCAGGAGGGGAAAAAAATGAAGAGTACTCCAACCCGGGCAATGAGAAAGAGACAAAAAAGACTTAAAAGTAGAGAGAACGGAGAGAAGACACAAAGAAAAAAGAGTTGGAGAGAGCATAAGTGGTATAACTTCAGTTTCTAATAGAGAGGAGACGGAGGTATGATAGGACAGGAAAGGTCACGGCTGTGAGGTTGTGTGTAGCTGAGTCTGCCAAGCCGAGCCGGAAGCTCTATAAATAGTCCTATACATGTACTTTTGAGGGGCACAAAGGTTGATTTTCCTGGAATCAATGAAAATATGATCACCTCAAAGAGAAGGGCAGCAACAGTGACTCATGTGGCTCAAGAGATTTAATTAATGTGTTTTTTGAGAGTGAACACAAGTTGCTATTTCAAGCTGAGAACCACAGAGCCTTGGTAATACTTTTTACTGAAAAGAAAATATGTGATTCTTTTGTAGCTTTCAATTTAATTTTTTTTATTGACAGCCAGACGATTTACAGAAGACAAATACTTAAGCTCACGCCTGTTTTGAAAATTATACATCTCAACAAAATCAAATGCTTATAGGAAATAACCAAAAGAACAAGAAAACAAACCAACAACAATAAAAAAACATCCAGGTTCAGATCAATTTCCATTAGATTAATCATCAAGACGCCATCTCCTTTATCCGAGGGAATCTTTTCCTTTACTTTTCCTTTACACTTTGATCAGTTGGATCACAAATAAAAATAATAACAAAATAAAAATAAATATATGAATAAATGAAACAATAACAAGGGAAGTATGACAAATTACACTTTTACTTGTTACTTGTTTTACCTGACATTTCTCACCTTTAAAGTGTCTACAAAGCAGACATAAAAAGCTGTCAAAGTTAAGGCGCAAATTATATAACGCCACAAATTTCTTTAACGCAATAACGCAATCGATCTTCCGGAGGTTGTAGCGGGCTCAGTTTTAAATCTAGAGTGAAGATATGAGATCATATGAAACTAGAAAACCTAAGGAATCCATTGGTACCAACTATGTCATACTAGCTTGTCACAAAGGAGGCTAAATAACGCTCTCTTGACCTCTGACCTCCAGATATGTGAATGAAAATGGGTTCTATGGGTACCCACGAGTCTCCCCTTTACAGACATGCCCACTTTATGATAATCACATGCAGTTTGAGGCAAGTCAATAATGGACAATCAAATATTTTTATCGATTGACAGCTCTAAAAAAACATAGTACATTTCCAGATGAAGATATATTGGGTTCCTTCCCCATATGCCATAGTTTGCAGACATCAATTGCTGGTACCAAACAGAACTATGTATATCAGAAGATAACTGTGAGTAATGGAAATATTCAAGTTCTGCACATGTGTCTCACGTAAAGTCTTGCCTTTGGGGCCTGATAAAATCTATCCACCTTGACTTTTATGTAGCTTTTATTTGATAGAAACATGGAGAGATGACTGTTGCAGTTACATGATATACATCTTGACCTACCTGAAACATACAACTTCATTCTTGAAAAAAAAGTGTATTTGGAATTATGGATATTAAATTAATTTATGCTTCTCAGCATTATTGTAATAAGATGATGTCAGTTTGACAGCGAGATCACATGGAATCTGGTCAGTGATCGGTTGTGTCGTGTTGTTCACCAAGTAATGTTTTCAGCTAGTGTAGTACAGCATAAAATATCTAATATAGCAATCTTAACTCAAGGTCCCTTTCTTGAACTTTCCACTCTGTTATGCAGTCTTCACTAGCAGATAAATGTTGCTCAGATGTTGAAAGCTTCTGTGATTCTTGGCAGCTCTACGAGCTCTCGTCCATGTTGACTTAAAAGTTGAGCTTGCACTTTATTCTTTCTGTTTCCAAGATCAAGAACGGACTGTCTCTCTATTCACACTTATCAAAGTCAAAACACAACTTAAGTTTCCATATCTGTTATTCATAACTGAAAGTTCCTAAAAACTATTCCCAACACATTCCTCTTTGGGATACTCTTCCTACTTCTTTTGAACTATATAAAAACAACTTGCACAGTAAAACCCCTGAATATTTTGAATATGTTTACTTTTATAACTCTGTCATTTGTCTTTGTTTATCCTATTATAAATATTTTAATCTCCGTATTGAATTATTCATATACGTATTTACTATTCAATCTTACTTTGTCAGATTTAATGACGCTGACTCTTCTCAACACACACGTCTCACTGGGAGGATCATTTGTTGGATTCAGTCCAGTCTCTCTGCCGCTTCAGTTATGTTTTCTGCCGTTACGGTTTTTGTTGTCGTCGGCATATTTGCGTTGAGCTCCGCCGGTCCTGCTCTGTTTACTCTAAGCCCTCGTTTTTGTGTGAACAGAGGAATTGTTTCATGTCCACACGCTGTCAGGACAGACAGGATAAGAGATGGTGGAGGTAGATAGTGTACCGCTACCTGTCGCTCTGTCAGCGGGATTGATGGCTCCGATTCAGTCCTTAACAAGCTCTTAGTTGTGGTTCAGCACTCAGGAGTGATCAAAGTAAACCAAAACCGCTCTTCAGTTTTAATGATGGTCGTGTTTTAAATAAAATACTTCACTATATCAATTATTTCTCTTATCTTCTCTCCCTTGTCCTTACATATGATTCTTTGCCAGCAATAATTATTCCTGTCAAAAGCATTAATAGGATTAAAGAGTAGTCCTTGCTCACGCTTGTCCCAGGCTTAAAATAATTAGCTGTAAGAACATTATCCCATAGCCTTACTAAATACGTGTTCAGATCCATTAAAAGAAATGCATATAGACGGCAATACCTTGAGATATTCTGCTTCCATTTATAAATATGTATATGATATAATGTAATATAATATATCAACCTTGGTGATAAAGGCTGCAGGATATTGCAGAAAACCTATTGATTTTTTAATTTTTCATTAGTCTGCCCATTATATCTCAATAACTGTTGGATGGCCATGATATTTGGTGCCGACAGTCATGATTCATAGATGATGCATCATACTGACTTTGGTGATCCTCTGACTTTTCCTTTAGCGCCACCAGCAGGTCAAAGTTTGCACTTATCCAGAGAAATAGCTCAACATCCACTCTGTGAATTGGCACTCAATTTCACACAGACATTGATGATTCCCAAACGATGTCTCCTAATGTCTTTGGTGATCTGACTGGTTGACTTGTTGATGTTGATATTTCTGGTTTTGAGTGAAAAATCTCGACAACTGTTGGATCGATTTATCATGAAATTTGGTTCAGACATTCATGTTCCCTTCAGGATGAATTGAAATAACATTGTTGTTGCCCTGACTTGTCTAGTACCATAATAATACCTGCAATCTAATAACCTTCTCATCGGCCCCTTCTGTACTTTGTGCTAAATGGCAAATGTTAGCATGCTAACACACGAAGCTAAAATGGTGATAACGGTGAAATTTAGACAAACAAAAATCATTATACCTACTAAACATCAGCGTGTTAGCGTGGACATTGTGAGCATGTTGGCATGCTGACATTTAGCTCAAAGCACCATTGTGCTTGAATACAGCCTCACGGAGCTGCTAGCATGGCTTTAGACTCTTGGGCCCCGATCACACCTGGCTTTAGAATGTGTCTCCACATACGTCTCCCCTGACCACTTGTGATCCGATCTCACTTCCCCGCTCTATATGCAAATAAAAACGCAGTAAACACATGGCTAATACAGCAGACGTCACAACGTAATATCATAATATATAAAGTAATATCCTACATATTCGTCCATTTCTGGGCGGGTGTCAGCTCCGTGCAAAGCACCGGAGCAAAAACACGACACATCTCCGACAATATGATAATAATGCACTTTGCGTGCCTAGTCTGATAGTCTGTAGATTATGTAGTTTATAGATAAGATATATTTTAATGAAATACAGTTGTACCGACAGAATACAGTAGAACACAGAATGTACTCTACTGTGCATTCACCTCTGAATGTGGTTTCTGAGCCATAGGATCTCAATGCGCCTCGAGTTCGTTCACAACTGTACTTAGAGCTGTCCACTTGTGATCAGATCACTCAGGATGCATGTTAATACCAGATCTGAACAGGGCCTTTAGGCTGCATTCACACCAAATCAGGTGTTGTGGCAGAAACCCCCAGTCCTACTATTCATTTGAATGTGGCTAGTGCATTTGGGCTGCGGCGGTGGGGACCGCAGGGGATGCCGAAAAAAGAAAAAACATGCCAGCCTGTGGTGAAAAGTTAAAACCAAATACACTATTGGAGAAACGCAACCCAACGTCACGTTGCGGTGGCCAATCGTGTAACCGGCGATCCAGAGCTGTACATCCCTGCCATGAGGGAGTACAAACACGTTAATCGTCGTGCAGTCGCTCGGCATTAATGGGCCACTTAAATGACACTCCCACACAACCCTGCACTGGGACACATGATTATCTTTTCTGTCGTGTGAGTTGGACTTGTTTGTCTTAAGCATTGATTCTCTGTAAGTTTTAGTTTAATTAAATTTTATTGCAAGCATTACCCCGTTGAAGTGCCCTTCAACAAATCCCTGAATCCCAGCCCGCTGCAGCAGAGCTCCTCTGTAGGTGTCCAAACAAAAAGAGAATTTGCCAACAGGGATCGATAAAGTATCACATTATGTTATTAACCCTGGACATCGTAGGCAGAAATCCTAACGCTTTGAGGCTCGGAACAACTGCTTGAGTTACACATTTTTACTCCACTTTACCTCTTGATGTTGACCCTCGCCCACGTAGCCCTACTGTACCTCCGCTGAAGAGCAGGCAGTAGATGGGATGCCTTGTTGCTATGCTGATTCTGTCCTACATTCTTGTCCTCTATTACTTTACAACCCTCGTTCTCGTCCAGTAACTGATGGCCTTATTGTCTCCAAAACAATGAGGCCAAATTGAGAGAATGTTTGGCTCGTACAGAAGTAGTTATAATTATAAAATCCATAGAAATCGCTTCTTCTGCAGCACGTTCTGTGCTCCCTAAATAGCATCCCAAAATCCTCCTTCTCTCAAGCAGCTTCTCAATTTGCCCACAATGAATCTTATTTGCTGCGAAGGCACAAACTGCGGCGTGAGGGCTAATTTTGAGTCAGCGCAGGCACTTCCGTAATGAGCCTGAGCATTATTCACTCCTCTACATGCTCCTCTGAATCACAGGGCTCCATTCCACTGCCATTCCTGTTTATGCTAATGCAAATATTTTCATTATCTCTGCAATAAGACATTTAACAGGCACTCTGCTCCTCAGCCTGCTGAAGAGCGGCTATAATTAGAGTCAGCCAGGCGCTGAGGCGGGGGGCCAAAACGTCACAGCTGATTTGAATGTGGACAAGTGTCGAACAAGCAGCGATCTGATTTTTTTCGCAGAGCTGTCAGGAAATGCTCCTGCATGTGGTCTGGATAATTAGAAGGGGTTTATTCTCAAAGTACAATGGATGTTGAAGAATGAGACCGTGTGACTGTGTTGCAAGCGTACTCGCTACGTACGTAGTGACATAAATGCATACTGTATCATTGTAAATGTCACCCTGCTGGCATTTAACCGGCTTTAGTGTTGCAGCCACATTTCTGAATGTGGTGGTTTTATGTAAATCTTTGAGACGTGAGAGCTGCAGTAGTCCTAAACCTGGATTCAGACCTAGGTTTTAGTCATGATGAAGAACTTTGTGCTCTTGTAAACAAATTCATCATAAACACATCGGTTGTATAGCTATTAAGGCTGTCAAAGTTAATGCAATAATAATGCATTAGCGCAAATTCATTTTAATGCCACTAATTTCTTTAAAGCATTAATGCAACTTGCGATTTTTAGGTTGTAACGGGCTTAGTTTTAAAGCTAGAGTGAAGATACTAGTATCATATGAAACTAGAAAACCTAATGAATCCATTGGTACCAACCATGTCATACTAGTTTGTCCGGAAAGAGGATTAATAAGGCTCCAAACTAACGCTAACTAAATTTCGGCGAGGAAAAACTGTCATGGCCATTTTCAAAGGGGTCCCTTGACCTCTGACCTCAAGATATGTGAATGGAAATGGGTTCTATGGGTACCCACGAGTCTCCCCTTTACAGACATGCCCACTTTATGATAATCACATGCAGTTTGGAGCAAGTCATAGTCAAGTCAGCACACTGACACACTGACAGCTGTTGTTGCCTGTTGGGCTGCAGTTTACCATGTTATGATTTGAGCATATTTTTTATGCTAAATGCAGTACCTGTGAGGGTTTCTGGACAATATCTGTCATTGTTTTGTGTTGTTAATAGATTTTCAATAATAAATATATACATACATTTTTATAAAGCAGCATATTTGCCCACTCCCATGTTGATAAGAGTATTAAATACTTGACAAATCTCCCTTTAAGGTACATTTTGAACAGATAAAAAATGTGTGATTAATTTGCGATCGTGATTAATTACGGGGTCGGTGTTTCAAGACAGATTGTGTGGTTTGTCGACATTGCCGCAGATCCCTCGCACGCCCCGGTAAACAGTCGTGCCGGGAGCCCCGTCCCTGATCCAACAAGTTGAATCCCTCGGGCAGACTGCACCCCACCAGTTGAGAAGTGTAAAAATATTTTCGGTTCATTATGAAACTGTGGTGGACCACATTTGACTACGTTAATGTGGTCGAAATCATCACTGAAACTCAGACAATTGGATTTTCTGATTGCCAGATGGTCTATATGAAGAGAAGAAAAAAACAACGAATAGTTAAATCTTCCAAATCCAAGTCAAATCAAAAAACTCTTATTTGGGTACAACCCTACTGTACAATTCACAGTACAGTAGGGCTTTGAGCTAAATGCTAACACGCTTGCAGTGACAATGTTAACAAGATGATATTCAGCAAGAATAATGTTTACCATATTCATCATCTTAGCTTATTACTGTAGCATGCTGGCATCTGCTAATTAGCACTAAACACAAACTACAGCTGAGCTGAATGGGGATGTCATTTTGCAGGTGGCGCATAAACAAATTTCAACCTAATGATGATGCTACTGTAGATGAATCACAAAAGTTATTACAATTCATCCTGAGGGGAACATGAATTTCTGCACCACATTTCATGGCAGTCTATCCAGCGGTTGTCCACACCGTTGTTCACTGCAGCCATCTTTAGGGCTCTCATTCAGTGCTGAGGACGTTAGAAACACATCTGTTCACCTTGAAAACACAAGATGATTAAATGCAGAGTTTATAAAATGAGATTCGGTGGGAGAAAACTGGTTTAAGCAAAACTGAATTTGACCGAGACATATTGAGACATTTGTAGCTTGAACAAAACACCTGAGAGACGGTAACGCTGTCTGAGAGTCTGAGAGCTGCAGTAAATAAACACAATGAGAAGCACCGCGACCTTAATGCACCGTGATATTTAGAATTTTTAAAGATATTTTTCTGAACCAGCCGTCTGCGACCATGAGGTGAAAATTAAACCGGCTTGTTAACATTTCTCATTTAAAGTAATGAGCACTGCTCGCTCCAAGCTTGTTCACCCATCGCAGGTTGAGAGGTTTTTAATAATGAATGGTAATCTTACAAATCCATTTTGGGGGACGCTGGAGGAAAAATTGAAACACTGTTTTTTCCACATATTTATTGCAACATTCAAACTTGCTGTTTTTCAGCTGCTCTAAATTCATCTACGTGATCTAGTGTGCAGTAAATCACTCTAACAATTAACCATACTATTTCAGCACATAACTGATAGCAGCGCTATAAAATCCTGAACTTCCCTTCATAAAGCACCAGGGCTTGTTTTGTCTCCATATGATGCGTTGGAGTTGTATTAGTGGTGTTGTTGAGGGGGCCTGCTGGGCTTCTCTGGCAGCAGCTCTGTGAAGTCTTTACCTTTTTGTGGGCTGTCAACACAGAGAACGATATATTGGTGAAGTGTTTATATTGTGAGACAGGTGCTACTACTACAACACGGGGGTGAGAGCTGTTCACTGGAGACTAGAGGGTTTTTCTACCGATTTGACTTTGGCTGTTGCCAAGTTTATAGATTGAAGGGAGGGATCATCTTACCAGACTATCATCACTATCAGTACTAAAAGGTTTGCATGCATTTAATTATCGTGGAGTAATAAGGATTATTATGAAGTTTTAATTTCCATCCAATTTTTAGTTTCCATCCTGCCTGTTGATTTTTAAGTCAACGGACTTATTGTCTAATCCAAATCTGTATTCTTCCGATTCCGTACGTTTTTTGGTGATCTGCTGCTTCTGCGTACCTTCAGCTACAGAAACCATTCAAATATCGAAATGTTCAGCTCTTTAAGGACACGTGTGCACTTCTACTTTTTGAAGGAACGCTGTGTGATAATTAGAGGGATCCATAGGTAGAAATGGAATATAATATTAATAAGTATGTTATCTTTAGTGTATAAACACCTGAAAATAAAAAAAGTTGTGTTTTCGGTCCTCTTAACGGAGCTACCATGTTGCTCCGCCTTGTTTCTACAGTTGCCCAGAACGGACAAACCAAACACTGTGTTAACTTTTCCTTCTTGGGCCGGAGTCGATAACTTTACTCCCTCCGGAGTTAACCTCAGCCGCCGTGAAACAAGACACGAGAAACCTCTGTTGGTCTTGAGGAGCTGCAGCATTTATATCTGCACAAACTGCACGTTCACTTGATATTCTCAAAGCTAAACTCTGTCTTCTGCTCCACTAGCTCACTTGTTCGCTCACTCATTCGCCGCCGCTCTTATTCGCCATTCACGTTTTTGTGTGGGCCACCGTAGTTCTTCTACACGCTCGGCACACGGGAGAGGTTTCAGTTGGTTGCAATCTGCAACCTCACCCCTAGATGCTGCTAAATCCTACACACTGTTCCTTTAAATTATTAAGCTTTTTTGCATATTTCTTTTACAATAAGTAAGTCAGTGGGAGACATCTTCAAATCCTCTTAAACCAACTCCTCTTTGAAATGCTTCCACATACTTACTGACATCATTTAAACTCAAGTCATAAACTCAAAAAAACATTGAAGTTGTGCCACCTAATACAGTAAATGTTTGCGAGCAATCTCATTTTGAGTTTATTAAAAATTAAATCAGAATGTAAAATTTGTTTGCTTGATAGTGTATGTTGATCTCATCAATTATTACTACTGTAATATGAATCATATTGCATATAGTATTGTACTGTAGTAGCATTTGAATTATTGCCTAATATTGAATGATTGCCCTAAAAACATAACTCATTTTCAAGATTTATGCCCCTAATATGTTGTGTTAACACGGTCACTCTGATTCCCAGCTGTATCGTGAGACTTCTAGACTTGTAATTTTTATTTTTTTATCCCAGACACATAATAATTGCTTCCAGCACCAGTATCGTTTGCAGTTATCAGTGTATCAGTATCAGTTATCAGTAGCTGCAGTGGAACTGGCATTATTTGGGTTAATTCACTAACTTGTGGTCTGTCAACAGAAATCATGTGGTCATATTTAAATACTTTGTCGCCCAGTAGTACTGATGATGGCACTGGTGGGCGAGTGGAGCGTATGTCTGTCTGGGCCGTGGCCTGGCAGCAGGGTCTCCGTGCCAGTGATGTCAGCGATGCTCGTGTCTGCCTCAGTTATTACTGGCAACGTGTTGTTCTCCGTCTGCCAGCAGCGCTGAGCGACCGGCCCGGCTCTGTCGGTCCCTCCTCATCCCCTCCGTGCTGCTGCTCGAGGTGCTTTTTTTATTTTACTGGGTTGCAGCAGTGAAACCAGAGATGGTGGGGGTTTGTGGGGGGGAGCTGCCTGGTAACATAAAAGCGCTGTGATGTAATGAGCAAAATGATGCTTGGTGCATCAGCTCCTAAGGCGTTGAGGTCATACACCGGGTTGTAGCAGTGCCACTTTACCTGTACTTCCTGTCTGAACAATAAATTATGGGTGTGACAACGGGAGAGAGGTGAGAGATGAGTCAGTGATGAGCTAAAGAGCTGCATTATACAAGCTGTTAATACACCCATAAATACTGGATCCTGTTGTATATAGACTGGGGAAAAATCCAATTTGATGCACTTTATCTTTTTCTAGTAACCACATTTGCACAACCCTCCATCCCGCCTAATGTTGGGTACATAATACACGAGAATCAAGCCGATTTTTGGCCCGATTTCCCCCTGATTTCAAAGCCCTGATTTGTGTACGATTTATTATTTTAATAATAAATAACAATTCAGTCAATTTATTTTTATGTAGTTCTTGGTTACATTTTGTTTTAAGTGAGGAAAGAGATGTTTAAGTCAAGCGTGACACATAACAAAATGATCTCAGTCACTTCCACACAGTGAGGCATACAGCTTATTAATTCAACACTGGTATCGAATCGGTTCTCGGTATCGGCCGACACCCAAAGCCCAGGTATCGCTATCGGTATCGGGACTGAAAAAGTCGGATTGGTTCATCCCTAAATCGTTCACCACACAAAGGAACGAAACTGTTAAATTTAACGTAACATGTCGTTATGTGTGGCGTCTCTCACATTTTCAACATCTGTTAAGATTTGTGATAAAAAAGCTCAACAGTCACCACTGAAAAGGAAATGTGGCACAAAAGACTAACATTATGGGTCTGGATTATCAGCCTGATGGGCTGAGGTGGGACACAAGAGATTTGTAATAACCCTCATTACAATGATTTTGGGGCCGGTGGGCACACCGTTAGCATTCAGCTCACACTCTGCCACAGCGGCAGATATGTCTGGTTCTACCACTTAGCTCGACAAAACCTCCGCGGACTTTTATACACCTTAATTTAATCAAACAGGGGTGGGGGGGATTCTGAATGCTTTCCAGCCTGAGAGGGAGTGAGGAACGGAGTGTGAGAGAGAGAGATGGACGGTGAGAAACTCAAATGAAAGAGGCTGTTTGTGTTTGTGATGTTTGCTGGGTGTGTGTGTGGGTGGGTAGGTGGTAGCGGATGGCTGTGAAACCTGAACAAGAGATGGCAGCAGCAGCAGCAGCAGCAGCAGCAGCAGCAGCAGCATGGACCTGAACCAAATGTGTCACCGTCTCATGCTCACTGGGCCAAGGAAGGAATGTATTGGCAGCGACGGCCTGCGAGGAATTCAGCAGGGCGACTTGAGTGCATGTGTGTGCATGTGTGTGTGTGTTTGTAGTGGTCAGATTGTATTCCATCTCTTCACCCCCCCCCCCGGCCAGTTATAGGACCGAGCTAGCATGCTGGCGCTCCCTCCTCCTACAGACAGGAAGAGTTCATGCAGACTTCGCCCACATTCACATGCTCGGAGGGGAGCTAAAGTAATGAAGCTGCAGCAGTGACCGTGTGGACACAGGTAAACAAAAATAAATAGAGAAAACAGTCGGGGCTTTTCTGTTCTCTGCTTTTCATTATGCCGAGGAAACTTCCTGCATCTTTTCATAGGTTTACTTTTTGCTGGGCAGAAAGAGGTGGACGTGGGCTCTACTGTTACAGCAGCAGCAATGAGCTGCTCTCTCTCTGCTGCCAGCCACCAGCTGAGCGGCACAGAGCGGCTCGCATGCTTGATGGCTCTGCAAATATAAGGTTATATTGTATCTCTCTGTATGGCTGCCGCCCAGCTTTGCCTCGGTCTGGATAGTGAGCTCTTCAGCTTGACATAGCACTGTGGTCCTCCAGAGCCAATGATCCACTTCTCTAATGTGCTATTTAAAATTCTGCAAATTGCACTAACTGGTCAGTGGGAGGATAAGTGGATTTGATTTATCGCTCTGCCAAATAACCTTTAAAATATTGTGATTTGTCGATTGGTTAATGACTAAACGGCATACAACCGGCACCGCAGCAACTAAACGATGAGCTTCTCACAAAATCACATGCTTCTTGCTGTTAGTTACAACAGGGAACAAATGATACTTTTGGCAAGTCGTTAGTTTTGGTCTTGCTTTCCTACACTGGCTATCTAAAATGAGTAAATTAAAAGTGGCTGGTATTGTTTTCACCTTGTGAGTCTGTGTGTGTGTCATCATGGCTGACAACTGGAACTACCACAGAGGCGGTTTTAAGTACTTTGTCAGGTGTTTAGATGTCTGTCTGACAGATGTTATCACCGCGATAGCATCACAACCGTGCAAGATGCCGTCACGAAACTTTACAGGTGTGTAGTTTAGATCAAAATAAAGGCTGAGTTTGAAGATGGGCGTGGTCCGAGCGAGGGCGCTGGAAGTAGGGGAGTAGGAAGTGGGGAAGGGGCCGTTTTACGTCCCTTGTCTGATTTGCCGTCGCGGCTGGTGTAATCGCATCGCAACGTTTGCACAGATTATGGGCAGTATGCGTGATCATTGTGAAACTATTGAGCTGTGATATGTGGATTTAATCTACCATAACACTTTTTGTATAAATAAGTTTGCATGTTCTGATGACTAATAATTAATATAGTGCACTATGCAGTATGATGTGCCACAGTACACCAATTTATTGGTGTAAATTCATACTGCTTAAATTTTGCGTTTGTCTTGTAAATCTCTGTAATTATTAGACAAAGCATTCATTACTGTTTATAGTGAAACATATTGTGAAGACATTTCCAATTTTCTTGGCCTATTCCCATTTCCGATCTTTTAGAAAAATGTCTGACCTGCCGATTCTGATTTTCTTTCTAAGAACTAAAATTGACAGCGAAGCATCAGACAAACTTTTTTTGTCCACCATCCTGAAAAATAATTTCAACCGTCTCGAAGTCAGTGTTAAACCCTCAAAAATACAAAATGTTATACTTTTACTTTGTCATCTATTGTGGTTATCTGCATTTATTTAAATACTTTACTTTGATGAAAAAAAACTTGGCATTAGTAGTTTTATTTATATATTATAAGCTGCTTAGAGTCAGTGTTAGTAAGTTCAAAAGGTCATAATTCCCTCTTTGAGTCGTATTTTATATTGTGGGGACCGATCAGCTGAAAAATGTCCGGTATTGTAGTATAATCAGTAATCAAACTACGATTTCATTCAAAATCATGGAAGATTCCAGAGCTCGGTTTATTTCCTAAAACCGTAAGCAGAAAAATACACAAGTGTACTCAATTTACAATGTCTTCATCGCTGTAACCGGCAAATGTTTGGCTTTCATTTACTTTTTGTTTAAGAAGGAATCAATGAATCGACTAGTTGTTTAGCACTAATGCATTAAGATTGTGCTTTGACAATCTTTACAAAACTATTTCCATCTTAAAGTTGATGCTGGTGATGAGAGCTGGAGGCTGAGAGCATCATCAGGGAGCTCTTCTTCCCGTCAGTGGCTGTTAAATAATCCGAGCGGCGGTGCCAGCGGGCCGCTCTGCAGGCTGCCAAAAATCAACCGTGATGATGTTTTAACCTCCTTTTGTCCTGCGGCCAAATCAGGACCCTTTTACAGCTGTGGCATTGTGCAACTCAATTAGCTGGTTTTTATTTAAACATTAGGCCGTGCACAAATGTGCCATTTAGTTCTTGGCAGAGGTGTGTGTGTGCATTCATGTGTATGTGTTTATGTGTGAGTCTGTTATCAGATTAGTGAAAGGAAATGACTGGTGCTGGTCTGCGCTCTCTGCAATGGATTTTAAATTACATTTTTTTACAAAGAGCACATTTTGTTGGCTTTCTGTCTGAATTGTATTAGAGACCAGCCCGTGTTAAACTGGACAAACGTGGAGTTTTGAAGTGTTGGGTCATTTTGCCAACAAGGGAAGAGTCATTTGGCTTGTTATTGTAATTTTTTTCCCATTAAGGTTTGCACTCGGTGTTCTGCTTTTCAGACTTGGAAAGGTCACAGTGTTCAAAATAACTTTTACTCTGAGTGCATTTTAAATTAGATTAAACTATTTATTTTTTTTTACCAAAGATTTTCAACACTGGTGTTGTTCGGTCACCTAGAGTGCTGTGAAATTTTAATACAGTATTAATAGTGTACGCTCTCTTTCACCCACACATACTGTAAATGCGAGCATCTCCCTCTCTCTCTCTTCGTGCCTACAGTAATACTGTACACACACACACACACACACACACACACACACACACACACACACACACACACACACAATGCACACTCACATACTTTGTTAAACATGTACAGTTTGCCCTGAATGGCAATGACCTTGCCGCGTTTCCCCGTAATGCACCGGCAGCACCGCTCCCCGCCCGCCCTCCCTCGCTGCACTTCAAACACATTTCATCTGGAAAAACCCTTTAAATAGACGTGACCTTTGACTGTGAGAACACCCACTCGCCAAATCATTCAGAAACACACTGTCGGCTACACATCTGTTAACACACGGGCAAGGTGGCAAACGGCACAAAGGCAAATTCCTGCTATTTATCGGAGATAAAAGTCACGGGTGAAACCAGCAGAAAGAGGTGTTGCTTATCGGCGATGGTGACACATTGATCGGTCCAGCATCAATAAAAAGAAATGTCAGGGTGTCATGCGTAGCATTTTAACTGCAGTAAATCATTACCACATTAACTTTAGCCCCGACAGAGTCATTGGTTAATAACTGAACACAAAACAAGAGCACAGAAGAGAAGCCTGGCAGCCTCAACAAGCCTCTTTTATACTACGTCTTACATTATGTAATCAGCTGGATCACTTTCTGGCAAAAACATGCTGTTGACTTCTGTTGTACCTTGAGTTAGTTTACCTTGTTCTGATGACTCTTCTATCAAGAGCTTTCCCTGGCTTTCATCTCGCATGCTCTTCAGAATAAATCCAAGTACACATCTGCAAGTCGCAACAACCTGATTGTGTCAAAAAACAACAGGGTTTCTTTCATGCAACTGTGACTGATTTTGGAGATCCATCTGAACTCTATATTAGTAATATTTATGCTTATTATTAATACATTGGCCAGCTAAGGTTGCAGATATAAAAATAGCCAACGGGCCACCGTCAGCCCGATAACCAACCAACTGTCCCCCCAAGTTTCAGCTAGGAGATGCATTGTAAAAAACACACTCCATTAAAACTCGACAGAAACAAAATAAAACTTGCCTGGTTAGGGTTTCTCCACTTTTACAACAACCACCAACTCTGGTTTGGTCTAAATAAACCCTTAATTCACCAAGTTAGATGTGAAAATGTGACAGCTACACACTGTTTTCCCCTGCTGTCTCTCTCTGCCTGCTGAGCAGTTTCTCTCTCTTCTTCTTCGGTAGACCATTAAATTAGCAAAATAAAATCACAAAAATTGCCCTAAAATTGCCCCCAAAAAAAACAACCGGCGATGTACTCAGCCGATAGCCAATTACGAACAGTGGATTTGTTGTGTTTTAATACAGTTTTCACTGATAGTGAATACAAATCATAAAAATATGATAAACAAGATTTAGACCAGGTATTGTACCTTTAGCGTGAGCTACAGACTACAATTATACCCACGCTAACTATTTTCCCAAAATGAAAATCGATTTAAAGGCAAAAAGCACTAAAAAGTACATTACAAAAGTGGACTAAACCTAATTCCAAATCAAGTCTTTTTGTTTTTTCCTCCTCCAAAAACCATTATATTGCTCATTTAGGTAATCGGGTCATCAATAAGCAATTACAAAGATCACTGACAGACAATCATGACTCAGTGTGAACTATAGCAGTAGAGCAAATGTCTGAAAATCCTCCAGTGGCAGTTTGATGTCTGACTATAAAGCTACTGGCACAGTTTCACTCAGGCTCTGAAAGTCTTTTTGGCAAGAGGACAAAGAGGAAGATGGACCCAAATTAGACTTTTAATTAAACCCCCGCGACATCGTAGTCGGGGGTATATAGCGTTCCGCGTGTCTGTCCTTCTGTCCATTCGCGTTTCACACTTTAGTTTCCGTAGCAGAAACTATTTCACTTAGGAACTTCAACTTTGGTATGATGGTTGAAAGTGTGGTCTAGTTGTACCTTTTGGGGTTTTGGAAGTCCAGGGTACCAAAGTTTTGAAATTTTGGCCAAAAACTGTGATTTTTTTCGACTTCAATTTCATTCCCAGAGTACAACTCGGAAACTATTTAACTTAGGAACTTCACATTTGGTATGATGGTTGACAGTGTGGTTTAGTTCCATTAGTTCCAAAAGGGCAAAACTTTTGGCCCTACTTTAGTAGGGGTAAAGCAGTGAGTGGGGGTATGTGAGTCTGCGAGTAATGATTAGTTTTATTATTGATTAATCCGTTGATTCTTTTTCTGAGTAGCTGACATTTTTTTAGTCTATAAAACATCATGAACGTCCATCAAACCGAGGTGATGTTGTGAAGATATTCAATTTATCGCGATATAAATACTCTAATAAAATGACTCTTCAGTCGGTCGATTAATCATTTCAGCAGCACCACTTGGTTTTTCTGTAACTCGGCTACAAGGACAAACAGGAGCAAAGCAACCGGAGTTCCTGGAGAGACATGGCGACACCCAAGTCATATGACACAGCAGGTGCAGTGTGTGCGCTTTACGCCAACGAGAGAGATCATGTGTGGTATGTGTGTGTGTGCGAACATGTGTGTTTGCATGAGAGGTGGGACGTGTTGTGCGAGGGCTGTCATGGACGGCGGCGTGTTTACGTAACCCCCGGAGGTTTACCGCCCGTCCTTCATAAATGTCATGTGGATATCGACGGGGGCCAAAAAAGTCAAACGCAGAGACCCAGAGCTTAGCAGCTGACAGCAGGTCACCGGTCAAGATTGTCTCGTAAGAGGAAGGTTCGGTTTAATTCCCTAATGTCATGTGTGCCTTTCAGGAAGAAACAAAGTCCGCTGGAGCTGCAGGGGAGCTAGACTGATGAATGGAGATCAATAGAAGACCAACAAATCACAAAATGACTAAACTGGCTTGAAAGGCAGAGTGGTCTTTGGATCGCTGCTTTCTCTCCGATGACAAAGAAAGGAGCCGTTTTGTCTGAACAGCTTGTTAGGGTTTCTGTGTTTGGTTAAGAATAACATGGCATGAAATCACTAGTTGCATATCTTCTTTTAGATCTTCCACTTGCATTGTCACAAAACCCCAAATTAATGTCTGAGACTAGATGCTGCTGTGAAAGGGAGAGATGGCAACGTGATGAGCCTCTTTATCTGAACTGTTTGTCTGGATTCTGTGTCTGGGTAGCTTTTATAACGCAGGCTGTTGTATCAATAGCAAAAGTTCTTTTTGACTTTCCGGTCGACATCTCAGAAGTTACACAG
Source organism: Sebastolobus alascanus (assembly GCA_916701645.2). Taxonomy (NCBI): domain Eukaryota; kingdom Metazoa; phylum Chordata; class Actinopteri; order Perciformes; family Sebastidae; genus Sebastolobus; species Sebastolobus alascanus. The sequence goes on from CAKAOJ020000109.1 coordinate 1,252,295, forward strand.
ACGAGAAGCCGCGATGGATTTGATGGTTTTGATGGAGGCATATGTTCCCTGCTGGGATCGGTGCTGAAACAGGTGCCAGAATCCCAGAAAGAAATCGATGCTCTGTATACAGCGTGTCTGAGCTCAGCTGATTGGTGCAATCAGTCTAGTGTTGGTTGTATCTGAGAAACCCTGCTGAAGCAGATGGAGCTGAGTTTGTCCCGACATGTTCGGCTTCAGATTTGTGGATTCAAACTGACACTAATGGTGAGAGGAACGACTCTGCAAGTTTGATTAATTCGTTGGATTGATGTGTTGCAGACAGTCTGAGGAAATAATTAATGCCGACACGTTTCAGTGCATCGAGCTTGACATCTTTTTATTAGTGACAAGCTGATTGATCCGCTACTTCCCTATAATGGACTGTATCAGAATGGGCGGCACTAAGCACAGGATGCAGCGACGGTGAAGGGAGGAGAATGGCATTAAGATACAAGGAATCCATCGGTACCGACCATGTGACACTAGCTTGTCGGGAAGGAGGTTAAATAAGGCTCCAGACGTGCGCTAAATTTTGGTGAGGAAAAACTGGCATGGCCATTTTCAAAGGGGTCCCTTGACCTCTGACCTCAAGATATGTGAATGAAAATGGGTTCTATGGGTACCCACGAGTCTCCCCTTTACAGACATGCCCACTTTATGATAATCACATGCAGTTTGGGGCAAGTAATAGTCAAGTCAGCACACTGACACACTGACAGCTGTTGTTGCCTGTTGGGCTGCAGTTTACCATATTATGATTTGAGCATATTTTTTATGCTAAATGCAGTACCTGTGAGGGTTCTGGACAATATTTGTCATTGTTTTGTGTTGTAATTGATTTCCAATAATAAATATATACATACATTTGCATAAAGCAGCATATATGCCCACTCCCATGTTGATAAGAGTATTAAATACTTGACAAATCTCCCTTTAAGGTACATTTTGAACAGATAAAAAATGTGCGATTAACTATGGATAATCGTGATTAATCGCGATTAAATATTTGACATCAATATATCTATTGACAGCCCTAATGTGAAGCAACTGTAGTCTGAAATGTGGGGTTTGCATTAGTAACTTAAAGGAATATTTTACCCACAAAATGACCATTTGTACATCATTTACTCGCCCTGTGTTACCTTGAATTCATGAAGAAAACTTTTTTTTTCTCGCACGCCTCCACGATGAACGAAGAGTAAAAAAAACAGAGAAAAGTCTTGAAGAATTGAAGTGAACGGGGGGGAACGCGTTTAACAACAGCAAAACTATATCAAAATATTTACAAACTCTCACACAACGCCTGCAGTATAATCCAAGTCTCGTTTGTCGGTTGCTCACTACTTCCCAAACACCTGCAACTTCGCTAAAACACTTTCGCATGAACAGTCTCACGCATGCGCAGGCGCACGACTTCGAATTGTTTTAAATGCCGGTAATACGTTTTTAGTGAGAAGAGTGAGGTGAGTGATTGATATACAAGTCAACATTTTGTGGGTGAAGTATTCCTTTAATTCAGCTCTGACACGACTGTGGAGAGTAAACGGTGAGGCTGATATCATGGAGATAAAATGACAAAATGGGAATGGTGGACTTCACCACTGTCTCAAAAAACAAGGTTTGATTTCATGAAAATCTTAAGGATTAACTCTACCTTTTGAGAACATTGTCTTACTTTGTCAAATGAAAATAAAAATGTTTTTTAGAATAAAGTATCATTTTCATATTGGCACCAAAGTCTTTTGAAAAGTTTTTTTTTGAATATATGGTTGTTATGTAAGTCTCTCATGGCTGGAGAGCTACAGTAACAGAGGAAGGTAGAGTAGTGCCTCAGTTGTCCTTGCAGATAAAAGTTTATGGGACAACAGAATGGATAAGTGGAAGCTGCACTGTGTGCTTTTAGCTGATGCTGTGTTTCAGATGCACTGACCTCTTAGCCTCAGTGAGCTACAGTACAATAATGTGAGATATAATACATGATGAACACGATGAAAGCTTTGGATCCAAAGCCTTCGAGCACTTATATTCTCATCCGACCCTCATGGGCTACATTTTGAATGCCTTTTTGTACGTTTTTGTTCGTGTACAGTGAGTTATACAAACTTATCATAGCTCTCACCTTGTTAAATGAGACCGTGTACCATATTAGCACTCCAGGTGCTCCGGCCCACAAAACCACATAAGAGGACACGTCAAAACAAACGCTGATACAGAAACTCTTGTTATAAAACCAAACAGAACTCTCTGTTTTCTGATAACTTTATATGAGTCAGCAATTATATATATATATAAAGGGTAAATCAATGAATGTGTTAGCAGATCTTCAGGGACATTTGTCTTTATGTGTTTGATGAAACCTGATTTCAAATGGGTCAGGATTATAAAACTTCCAGCTAGTGTTGTCATGATATCAACCTTTGATACGATACCCTGCCTAAATATCTCGACACCGATACTGAAACAATACCACGGCAAAATCTTAAACATCAGGAGAAGTACTTAAAATATTATTATTATTATTATTTATTTTTTTTATTAATTAAAAATGTTTAAATATAAAAATGTATTCATTAAAAAAATGAAATGGTATTAAACAGCGTTTAATAAGGCTTTTTTAAAAAAAAAAACATCGCCCCCGCTGACGCTGTAGTAACAGTTAAGGTGGAGAGTGGTACTGCAGCACGGGAGACGAAGAGAGTATTAAAACTTGTATTAAAACACTGTCATTCTTAAAGTATCGGTACTAATAAAACGGGGTATCGTACCATTTGTAACGGCAGGGTATCGCGATGCCTTTCTAGTATCTGCATACCGTGCAACACTACTTACAGCCCAGCCTCGTAAAACACAACCCTTCCTACTATCAGCTGTTTGGTGTGTAGTGACGTGTTGCCAACGTCCCGTAAAACAAGGAATCATCCCGTAATTGGAAACTGAAAGACTTGTTCCCTATTGAACTGATAAGGGACGCGCTCTGTTCTGTAATTTTGAGAATCAATTCAGTGCAAATCTATGGGACTATTACAGGTTAGACTATTAAGACAGGGTAGTTTGTATGAGATAGAAGAAAAACCCTCTTGATCTGTCATCCCTCAGCCTGTCTGTCTCACAGAAGAGAGAGTTAGGGAAGCCGCTGTCAGGCGTCTCGTAGCACGCTGTCACTCATGAGTGACGAGTGACAGCGTTGCTACAATATGCCTGACAGCGGCGCAAGATTTAAAAATGGCGACCTATATGAGCGTAGTCCGCTGGCAACAATAAAAAGAGAAGAGATTACAGAAATACAGAAGGGAATGGGGAAAATACAGCAGGGTGAAAGTAGATTGAAGTTCAACTAGGCTACCCCAACCTTCATCGCTTGATATTGTTCTCCTCTCACACCCCCAGCTTCATGCTTAACACACGATTCAATGCCTGTATGGTTGAGAAATAAATTAGAAACACTTGACATCATGTGTAGCTAATTATTTATTTAAATGGTGAAAGTGCTGCAGAATAATTTGTAAACGTTGACAAAACAACAACTTATTTTTTCATGATTTGAGTTGTTCAGATTTAAGGGGGCATTCGCATGAATTTTACCAGTCGGGAACTCGTATTTCCGATTATTCCGACACCACATGAATGCAGCACAAAGGCAGTGTCACCCCCTGTCTGAAAAGACCTTAATGCAAGTACAAACAAACAGACACACCGAACTGAAAACATAACCACCTTGGCGGAGGTAACTAACTGTATATTGACCTGATGTTAGCAGATGTGTTTTCCTGTTGGAAATGTGATCGTGAGTGACGGGTTGTATGTGGGTTTTGGCCGGTAGCTCCCGTCTTCTCTTCCTGGTACTGCGCACTGGTCCTGAATCTCTTGGTGGTACGGAGTACCGGACCGATCCGGCCTACTTTCACCCCTGAAATACAGAGGTTTTATTCTAATAAATGAGAAAATAATATATGTTAAACTGTTTGTTCGCACAGCCCAAAGAAAACTCTTCAACTCTTAAACGCTAAAAGGCTTGGTAGAGCTGTTAACACTCTTACAACATGGTCACTCCAGGTAGAAGCCCTTTGCTCTTTCAATCTGCAGCAACTGACACAAGTAGTGATGTTACCATTCATGTATTCGACACTGATACCTTTATGTCATCCAACTCTACTGAAGCTGCACTATTCTCGCTGTGAGAATGAGACACAATGGATTCAGAGATGTAAGGTACATTCTGAACACGTCTTTTATTACCTGTATTAAAGGGCATTTTTAAAAGGGCGCTTTATAAAGCTTTTAGAGCTACTTTCCACTTTTTTTTCCTTCACAGTTCAGGTCATCGTTGCCTCCGCTCCGCTGAAATGACACCATCACGTCTATTATGTCTCGTACTATTTTGAACCTCGCTGCAGAGGGGAATCACAGCCGCCGAAAAACAACATCCCAGGACACTGACATGCTGCTCCTATTCATATTGTGTGAGCAATCAGACATGGATTTATCAGTTCCCCATGAGGAGGGCTTCACATATCAGCCGAGACATAAACAAGCCTTTTGTGTGAATGTGCGCGATCAATATCTTGAGATTTACTGCTCGGCTCACTGAGAGGATTTGAGGTGTCCTCAGCGGTCATAAATACCTCATAAATACCGTTTAATAGTCTGGCAAGGAGATCAGCGTTAATAGATTTAACGTATTGTATTTAATTTCATAAGCGCTCTATGAATACTGCATGCATCTATTAGTTCTCACACATTTGTGTGAATGAGAGATGTCTTATGGCTGTCATCATGGCATAATTCACATTATTTCTTGACACGTTTATCGTGCTTGATTTATTGTATTTACGTCGCGGCGTTTTGTTTAATGTTTATTAAAACAGAGGTGTCTGAGCATGCTTTGCTTCACACATTCACACTTGTAGATTATCGCTGTCCTGTGGAGCAGTGTAAAACAAGCCTCGCTGAGCGACACTGTTTTTAGTGGAATTGATTCACATTAACATAACAAACCATTAAACTAATAATGGTGGTTAATGGTGTCTTAATCCTGTTAGCATCATTTGCTACTAATTTGATTTAAAGCTACGGTGAATGTATTTTAGAAACGTTTTTTGTTATATTTTTTGAAATTCTCTTAACGTCCCGACAGCAATCAATACATCAAATGCTCTGACAAAAAAAGAAAAAAATCTGGTATCTGTGGCTGTCGCAGGACTGCAATAAACTCGTCCAATCACGTTTAGAGACCTTAAGGGGCGGGCTGTCGGCGTTACCGACTTGGTGACTTTCTCTCTAGATTTAGGGACTTTCGGAGCTAGTGCTGCTCGCTACTTTCATTGGAAAAGAGTTGGCGACACTGGGCTGGGTTTTTCGGTCGGATCAATTTTAAAATCACAGCTAGTACGCTTACTAGCTAGTTTCTCCAGTGTTACCTACCCAAGCTTCAAGTCCCCATTTATGTAACATTTTCCTGACAAGGTAACTCCATCCATCCATTTACTTCCGCTTATCCGGGGTTCGGGTTGCGGGGTCAGCAGGCTAAGCAGGGATTTCCCAACGTCCCACTCCCCAGCAACGTTTTCCAGGGGGGACCCCGAGGCGTTCCCAGGCCAGGAGATATATAATCTCTCCAGCGTGTTCTGGGTCTACCCCGGGGCCTCTTACCAGTTCCAGGAAAACCTCCAAAGGGATGCGTCCAGGAGGCATCTTGATCAGATGCCCGACACCACCTCAGCTGGCCCCTTTCGATGCGAAGGAGCAGCGGCTCTACTCCGAGCTCCTACCGGATGTCTGAACTCCTCACCCTATCTTTAAGGCTGAGCCCAGCCACCCTACGGAGGAAACTCATTTCGGCCACTTGTATCCGCGATCTCATTCTTTCGGTCTCTACCCAAAGCTCATGACCATATAGGTGAGGGTTGGAACGTAGGCAACTAATTTTTTTTTTTTTTAAATGTAATCCATTTACACGATCCACCAAAGACCTTTTACATACATATTCATAATTTTTAAAAACCTGTGTCACCAGGGATGCTCCAGGTAGCTCACCTGTTGCCCCATGTACCGCAGCGGCCCGGGGTTCGAATCTGACCCGTGGCCCTTTCCTGCATGTCGTCCCCTCTCTCTCTTTCATTTCCTGTTTTGTTTCTTGTCATTTATCCTGTATATCTAATAAAGGCAAAAATCATAATCTTAAAAAAGTGTCACCATAGCCAAATACTATAGATGGATAGATAGATAGATTTGTATTTAACTTTTTATTTTTCCAATTTTTATTATTGTAATTTTTTTATGTTTGTTTTAAATGACTTTGTTATCCCCAAACATTCTGCCAGAAAAAAAGAAAATGTTATGACAATGGTACAAAAAATGGTTACAATATGAACTGTGTGTTTTTGCTTCAGTGGTTTACATCTAACAGGTTGCAACGACTTCCTCCAGATCTGTAACACACATGACATCACCTGCATCGACCCAGGAAGCTGTTTATCGGTAAAACCGAGCTGACAAACTGCAGCTGCCGTTTAGCATCGGCTGTTGAATTTTTGTGTCTGAGTCATAAGTCACGGCTCAGAGGCCTCTCAGGACGATCTGTTTTCCTTTTCAGGCTACAACTGATCGATTATAATCCCATCCTGTTCAGACAGTTATTAATTCTTGGAGCGCCTCAGACGGGGCTGCAGGGCTCCTCGTTATGTTGAAACAGAAAGCGTATCCCCCTGAGGTGAAGCTACTATCTGGAGCGCTGGGTGTTTTTGTCCTGTAACACACACTCTTGCAGCATGACTAACACTATCTCCAGTATCCTGAGCTGCTCTCCTCTCTTGTGGAATGGAGCAAAGGTTCTCCATGCTCCTGAACACCCTTTTTTATGCATTTCACTCAGTAGAGATGTTTTATGGCCGGCTGTCAAACATTCATGTGTAAATGTGAGCACAGTCCCCAGTGGACCACTGCAGGTGATTCGTCAGGTCTTATGAAAACTATAAATTCTTTACGTTATGTTCTTTTTTCCTCGGTACCTGACAATCGAGCACGCGGCCGGCAGCAGTTGAGAATGACATTATGCAGGCAGCACGAAGAGAAAAAAACAAACTCCTCCAAACCGCAGCAGAAACTAAAATGAATACAATGTGTACAGTCACTGTATGGTTGGTAAATCACTTCTGTGAGATATTGAGAGATTTGTCATGTTGTTTTAGTTTAAATCAGTGGGCTACCGCTGGGTCTGAGAAGTGAAGCCAATGCTGAAGTGCCTTAAACTGTCATTCTTTCTAATAGCCAGCAGGGGGCGACTCCTCTGGTTGCAAAAAGAAGTCTGATTGTTTAGAAGTCTATGAGACCGTTAGCCTACTTCTCACTTGATTTATTACCTCAGTAAACATTGTAAACATGAGTTTATGGTCTCAATCGCTAGTTTCAAGTCTTCTTCAATACAGCATGATGTTCATTTAGTAAATTATGGTCTCATTTAGAGTCAAACAGACCATAAAGCAAGGGATGCTTTAGGGCGTGGCTACCTCGTGATTGACAGGTTGCTACCACGGTGTTGTCCGGTCTGGAAGTTGTTTGTGTTTTCATCTTAGAACTTTAACCCTTTCACGGTGTGTTTTCGGTTCATGACAGTTAATTATAACATTTTGTTAGCCTAAAAATGTCTTATTCAGCGTTCAGTTGTACTTGTACTTCATAGGTTGTCGGGCAGCGAGTCTTGCGAAAGTTTTGCAAGTTTTTGCAGATTTCAGATCAGATTTTGCAATTTGCAAGTTACCTTCTAGACACAACCCTTTAACCCTTTGACCCTTAGGAAAAAATGCCAAACTCGAGGCTTCAAAACGGCAGTCCACAAACCAATGGGTGACGTCACGGTGACTACGTCCACTTCTTATATACAGTCTATGGTTTTAATCTTGTATTTTGTGTTTCTGGTTGGTGCTTCGTATGTCTTTTCAATGATATCCATGCAGGAAACCATCATAACTGGATTTAAAATCCAGTGCACAAGTGTTGAGCTGCAGGTCCTCTTTTTGCCTCTGACTGCAAGAAAACTTGATGAAACCCACAAGTCATTGCACATGAGGGTCTCAGTTTTTAATTTTCAGATTTTTCTTTTTTTTTTTAATGCATATTGGTTTAAAGTTAATCGGGCCCAGTGGGTGGTATGCTTGGGTATTTGATTGAGTAGTATGTCAGTCGATTACACCCACATCAGCTCCTCCTGGGCTTCACTGTCACTTAATGAAACCCCAAATCTAAATTTTTTGGGAAAAAAAAAAAAGATAGTCGCAAGCAGTGAATTCATGAACTCAAGGCAAAATATCCCTTTAGTAAATGACAAAGATTACTATTATTAGTAACAGTAATAATAGTGGTAGAGATGGCTAAGCTGACAGCAGGGAACACACATCAGTATGAGCTGAAAAGAAGGTGGCAGTGCACTTAGATGTGACCGGTTTCATGTGACAACCTGTGTCCAGGTCTCCTGCTGTGAGAACTAATATTGGCATTGTACTGTAAGTCCCTGTTATGGAGGCCCCTGCTGTCATGTCACCCGGTCTTCTGGGAAACCTTGTAGTCCTGCAGGGTTTGATCTTCTGCTACATCGAGCAGGAATCTGTACAGCGTGAGTAATGTGAGCCGCTGCAGAATGGAAAGCAGCGTTACTGCGCATTGATTGTTGTTAGAGATGGGGAAAGGTTTCTGAACCTTTACACACAAACACACACATGGGGTGTGTTTGCTGAGTGTGCACGGCGTTTCTCATCAATGCTGTGCGTATGTAGGAGACTGCTAAGCAGCTCTGCTGGAGCACTTCAGGGGCAAGAAGTTACTGTCAGAGGAAAACAGCATGCAGCACTGACGCTGTTCTTATATGTTGTTGACGCCCTCTTGTCCCTGCATATATCCTTTTTGATGGTGTGAATAAATTACTCTGTATACTTATATCTTAAGGGTTTATATTTATTGAACGGCAGGAGAAGTTATTAGTTTACGTGGCATATTTTTTCAACCAAAACTTATTTATATAATCTTATCATTTAGCAACAAACTGGGTTATTCTCAACACTATTTATTTTTCTGATGAATCGCTTGTTATTCTGTTCGTCTGTAGAATGTCAGAAAATAGTGAAAAATGTGCATCTAAGAGTCTTCAGATTGCTTGTTTTGTTCATGCCTGGTTCAGACAACACAATATTTATCTATGTCATATTCGGCGATTGAGAGTCATAAATTCTTGTCGTGACTTGCCCGCAAGACATGACGGACTACACGTTGGTCCCTGACCAATCATCGCCAGTTGTCTTTCACGACGTGCATGATGTCATCAGGAAGGAAGCTTGATGCTAATGGCGGTAGCTTACTCACCGGGGGGGCTGAAGGGCCTCTGCTGTTTCATGTCAGCTTTTTTCTTTTTTCCCTCTGTCGTGGTAGTCCCTCGAGGAAACATCTAAAAGTCTGTGGTGTTGTTACCGTAGCTCCACAAATGTTTTCCTCCATTTCACAATTCCATCTCACAGCACCAGCATTGTTCCTTTTTTGCTCAGCCATTATTTACAGCTGTTCTTGCCTGCGCAGCAGATCGCTCTGTGCTCGGCCGGTCAAATTCACGGCCGTGACGGAACACGTCGTGGAAGGCAAAAAAAAATTATCAAACATGCTAGACTTTCTGTCAGGATGTGATGAGGCGTCCCAGACGCGGCGTCAGTTGTCGCCTACTATTACACACTACAAGAGATAAATCGATCGATTGTTGCGCACGAAACTCATTATCCCGATCCGAACCGACACCCTACGACGGTGTCGGGCTATAACCGAGCTGATATTGTGTAGCCTCAACCAGCCATCAAACAAACAGTCCAAAACCCAAAGATATGCAATTTACAATGATGTGAAATAAAGAAAAGTATCAAAGGGTTGACATTCAGCACTATTATATTCATAAACAAGCTAAGATTAAGGTTTCCAAAATTCCTTTTGAAAGAGTGTCATCATGTTGTCAGACAAGGACAAGGAAGCTTATACCTATTATCCTTTAAAATGTTGTATTATTTTTTTTTATTTTAATTATGTGCTGTCACATTTTCTTTAATAGAGATCAACACTGAAGTTAGTCAGTTGTTCATTGACTTCAAAGCTGTTGAAACTTCAGTACAAACATCAATATACCACTGCAGTCATTGTCAACTGTCTGCTGGGAAGCATTCAAGCTCCACGGACACACACTCACACACACACACACACACACACACACACACCCACACGCACAAACACACCCACACACACACACACACACACACACACACGCACACGCTTCGACCCCGTGTTGTTTACCCTGTCAAAAGCTTTTACACTCTGGTTGAGGCTTAGAGTGACCGACTGAGTCTATAACTGATGGAGGCCCCGGTCTAGCGTTTTGTGCTGAGCCCAACACTTTGGCTGTACAGGAGGGTTTGGGTGGGGTTAGTGGGGTGGGGTGGGCGTCCCGCAGCCACCCATCACATTCTACACCGGGCTGGGAAAGTCAGGGACGAAGGGCCTCCAAGCCCGCTACTCCTCTGGGGAATGATCGGCTCGTGTGTCCGCTGTACTTGTGAACACAGCGGGGGGTGAAAATCCAGGGTGATACCCTCACACACTGTTTGCAGTGCAGCCGAGGTTTCTAATTTTGTCTCCTCTCTCTCTCCTCCCTCTGTCACTTCAGTCATAACCAGAGGACCACGGCGTTTCGCCATCCTGTGAGCGGACAGATCTCGCCAGAAAACATGGATTTTATCCTGCAAGAACAGTGAGTGATTGAGTTTGTTACTTCTCTGCAGCCCCACACACACCAACAGTGAATACACTGTTGAAATAGAAATAATGATTTGATGTCAGATGCTTTGTGATACATTGACTTTCTCCTGCTTTTGGTATTTTTCATCTGTGAGTTATTTTATCACTTTCTTTAAAGTGATGAAATGATACTGAAAATGAGGCAAAGGATTTAAAGAAAACCCTCTTCTGCTCTTGTAGTTCTGCCTGTTTGATGGTTTGTTATAGAGTTGTCTGTAGTTGCCTGACCTTCTATTTGACTGTGACTTTGAAAACATCTTACCCATGCCTTAAAGTTATCATTTACATATTCTTTTCCTTAAGTTTACTTCTTTATTGAGTGGGTGTATGGCGGCTTTCAAGAAAAGTTCAGGCTTGTTTTAAGTGAAGATGTGGGCCTTTTCATTCCACTGCTTTTTAAATAGAGAAGTGAAAGGAGAAAACTGAGCTTTAGAGGTGCTGGTAGTCAGATTTATTTCCCTTTAGACAGAGCCAGGTTAACTAAGCTAAGCTCATTGGCTGCTGGCTGTAGCTGCATGATTAGTGAAGCAGGTTAGGGATTTCCGGCACAACTTCACCTACTTCCAAGGTGCATAGAGAAAGGAAACAGTCTGAAGAGGTCAAACTCCAGCCACATCTGTAGTATGCAGAGCAACTTTGTTGTTAGACCAACGTGTTTCGGCTTGAGAGTGAGAGTGAGATATGAGAGTGGTGTCGATCTTCTCATCTGTCTCTCAACAAGAAAGCGAATACTTGTACTTCCCAAAATGTCGAACTATTCCTCTAGTCCTAAACTAGAGTGTGTTTTTGTTAGCAGTGCAAGATGAAAGGGTTCAATCTACAGTATGTCTGCAAAGGTAGTAGAACATATTCGCAATTTGTATTTTAACTGGAATTCAAGAACCTTATTGCCATTATGTAAGCATAAAGACATTGCAGTTGTGTCAACCACAAATGGTGCATTGTATTAAAGATTTCACCCATATTAAGGAATAAATAAGTCACGAGCAATATAAGTACAACAATAAAAGCAATATGAGTAATACAATAACGATAAAATTAGGGCTGTCAAAGTTAATGCGACAAGCTAGAGTGAAGATACCGGTATCATATGAAACTAGAAAACCTAATGAATCCATTGGTACCAACCGTGTCATACTAATCATGGGCAATCACGCGATTAATCACAATTAAATATTTGAATCGATTGACAGCCCTAGATGAAATACAAGTGTGCAAGCATCAGCAGTAAAGGTCCAGTAAAGGTGCAGTGTGGCAGCACATCGGTCCTGTCAGACTGCACTTAAAAAGAACACAAATATTTGTCATGATGCCATTTTTAAATTTGGATTTGTCATTTTAAGAGACCTGGTAAGTGCAGGTCTCTCTGGAATAACCAGGTCAGAGTGCTTACTCACTCCTGCCTGTTTAGGAGACATCGTACTCTGAGGGCTTTGTGTGGGCAAAGCTTTCCTGCCAGTGACTAAACCCAACACCGGACTTTCACCACAATAGAGACAATCTCTAAGGTCTCAGTTACAGTAGAAGGGACACTCTCTTCTCTTCTCTTCTCTTCTCTTGCTGCCCTAAATGGTGAATTTTGCATAAACACATCCTCTAGCTTGGATATAGAGAAAGACGGCTCCACTACAGTCCAAAACAAGAAAAAAAAAAACTTTTTCGGAACGTTTGCACGGGGGGTTTGATTCGCTAGTGGGTGTGTGCCTTTGTCAGGCCCATAAGAAAAATAACTAAACCAGTTTTGGTGGAATATAACTGAAATCACAGGGATTGACAGTGTTCCCATGTATTCAGTATTGATGTCCGCTGTCTGGAAACAGACTGCAGCTCTGTATATTCCAGCCCTTCTTCCATTTCTTTCAGCTATTCAAAAAAGCTACCTGCATATACCCTCGGGAGGCGAAGTCGAATTTGAATGTCAGCTCGCAGAATACATTTGGCGAGAGCATGAAAACACAATTGAATTCTTTCCTTTGCAGCAGCCGCGGTGCTATTGAACATTTGTCTATCGTTGCTGTATGAACGGAAGGGTCAGAGTGCCGTGAAAATGAGTCTGTGATACAAAAATAACAGCGGCAACAAAATGGTGTATTTTCCCGACACTCACATTTTGGGTCTTAAAGCTGCATATTGTTGTCAAAGTATGATAATTGCTTTTTTTAGTTGATAAGAGGCATCATTATGTTGCCTTCTATGGATCCGTCTAATCATTTTGATGATACCATTAATCACAGCATTTTGTTTGATAAGTTGCTTTTAATATTTGGTAACACCTTTTTTTTTTTTTTTAACTCCTATCTTTTTGGTAGAACTCAAACTGTTATTGTCTTTGGTTTCAAATCAAGCCCCCAAATGTTGACAAATCCCATAAAAGATCAATTTTAGGAAACGTGCATTTCTGTCCTTTGCATGAATATTATTTATGTTCCAACTCTGCTCCGACATGGTCATTTTTATGTTGATGATACCGTCTTGTGTGCCATTGGTTTGGTTTTATTCTGTCGTAAAACAACTTACACATAACACACTATTTCACATATTGACCAAGAGAACACAAACAAAAGCACACAAACCAACGTAAAGCATGGACTGCCACACAGAAACACTAAACAAACTAAATGAAACTAACTTTAAACACCAAAAGGTTACAGTAACTTATTTCCTTAGTGGTCCTGGTCTGCCTCCAAATCATGACAACAACACAGACTGCTGTACCTCTGCTACAATACTGAAAGTTGTGAAAGCAGATTATAGTAGATAGATGCAGTTTTACTCATTATACAAATTATACACATTAATTATTAAATATATTCACCTATCGGCTCCACCACTAACCTGACCTTCTCAGGGTTACTGTCTGCTTTTGATGACCTCTAGACCTCTTTCACACAGTGTGTAGCAGGTATTGTTTTCACCTTGTGTGTCATCATGGCAAAATGTGGTCCCAGAGACGCCTACTGTAGAGGGGAAATACCACAGAGGTGGTCTTCAGTACTTTGACAGGAGTTTATAGTTCTCTCCGTGGACAGATTTTTCAACGCAATAGTGTTGCAACCGTGCAAGATGCAGTCACGAAACTTTACAGGAGTGTGGTTGAGATCAAAATGAAGTCAAAGTTCGAAGATGGGTGTGGTCCGAGCAATGGTGCCGGACGTAGGGGGGTAGAAAGTGGGGAAGGAGCCCCCTCCACGCATAACGCCCCTGGTCTGATTTTGTTGCTGCAGCTGGTGTGATCCCATCACAAGATGGTCTCTAAAAAGACAAAATATATGCATTTCACAAGTGCTCAGACATTGGTGATCCTAGATGAATCCATACCCTCAGAATGGGAAATCTAGTAATTAATTTCAGGTAGTAGGGTGGATAGTTGTAGAAACCAGTCTTCACCAGTGGCACTGTGGTAAATGGGATCCAACGATAGCAGCATGCGCATACAGAAGTCCTACTTACAGTATGATTGGGTTGTTCAACATGAGTAATGTAGGAATCTGCTATCTAACACTGTGCTGTATCAATTAAACAGTCTAAAGTTAGAAACCATTATTCCTCATTCCGATCAGGACGTTTACTTCCTGATACTTCAGTAATATCTGTGATTGTTCTAATCAGTCTCTCTGTGTGTGTGTGTGATGATTGTTTTTTGTGACTGCCTTGTCCTGCTGTGATTTTGTATGTAGTTTGCTCTCAGGCATAATAGATATGAATTAATCAATGAGCCTTCCTTAATACATAAAGATTAACACAGTTATTTTCACTTATTTTGGCTGATCAGCCCTGTGTTGGTGTGTGATGCACACCAACTTTGTGTCTTTTGTGTGTACTATGAAGATTGGTGACCTCAGCAAAGCTGCACTTACAGCTTCACTCTTCTAAAACCTGAAGAAAGGTTTTATCAGCCTGAATAAGTAAAAACCTGTGCGTGGGTGTGCAGGACCTTGAAACACTGAACACGTACAGTATGTCCAGCGACCAAATAGCTCTTAATTCAAGAGTGTCAGACAGAGGAGGCTTTGATGTGACTCTCTCCTTCAACTTTTACTTCACCTCCCGTCTGGATCTGAAACCCCACAGCTCCGTAAGTGGGGGACTGTGAGGAGTTCACCTTGAGCTGAGGGACCTGAGATCAGTGCTGTCAACCTGCTGGCTTTGAATTTAAGGCCCGATGTCCTTCACTCAACCTCAGATCTTCAGCTGACAGATAGTTAAAGGGCTCTCAACTGAAGTAATATTTCTGATTTGACTAAATTAAACTCCTTGACAAAACTTGTCATTCAGTAGAGTGAATATGCTGAGTGCTCTTCAGGTTTAATGAATGAGTCTTGATGTTTTTTCACTACTATTTAGATAGAAGTCACAACTGTTCATGTTGATGATTTTAGGGTCAACAGGGCTCAACACTAACTTTTAAAAGTGGTTGTCACGCCTCAGCTTTTGGTTGCCGAAACTGAAAATATGGTTGATATTTTTAGTCACCTTGTATTATGAGTAATTAAACCTGCAGTAGGCAGAATATCTTTGGCATCATTGGGCAAAAATTCCATAATAATCTTTCAGCATATTGTAATTCAAGTGTTCTGAGAGAAAACTAGGAAAAATCTAGCCTGTGACGGGAGACTTTGACCAATCACAGGTCATTTCAGAGAGAGAGAGAGCGTTCCTATTGGCTGTTCTCGGGCTGTTCTTCGGCTGGTGGGCGGTGCTTTGTATTTCCTCAAGAGATCTCAACATGGCTGCCGGGTCATAAACTTTCTCATTTTACAGCTAAACAGTACAGAACAAGATGATTCTGAAAACATTTGAGGTGAGAAATAGGCATTACAGTAACAGAATATTGATTCATATTTGATAAGGGCTGCATAGTTTGACCGTTTGGTCGGAATTCGTGAGTGATTGACAGCTGCTCAGAGACGGCAGGCTCCAGCTCGGCTCTGATTGGTTGTTTTCCTCCGGTCTGTGAAATCTTGCAGATGCCATTAGGTGCACCGGAGGACACAGAGGCACATGATTTTTTGCACTACTGTCAGGATATAGGGACCGTTTCATAAAACTAACATTTTAAATCATATTTGCTCCATTTCTACCCACTGCTGCTTTAAGACACTATTCAGTTATACGTCATCTTAATAATGAAAATGTGACATGAATACATGTCACATTTTCATTATTAAGACGTATGTTGTAGATGCTTCGCAGTATACCGGTAATTCCATCTCCCAAGACTTCACAAATCACCCTTTTTGTTTTTCACTCGCGTTCATCTGGTTCTTTGTCGTTTGAATTAATTTTCACATTAGTTTGTGATGTTGACGGGTTAGTCGAACCTTCCCTCCACAGTCAAACAACTGAATTAGCTTCGCCATTGTCTCTAAAACAGATGCCCGTGTAAACGCACCAACGCACACTCAGCGTTGTGGTTCTGGTTCTGACTGTAACAGCAATATTTAAATATCACAAATTCAACAAATATTAAAAATGTATATATTTAGGGGTGCACACTTTTCTGTTTGCTGGTGCTATTTTTATATGTTATATGTTAAGTAAGGGATAATGTACAGTGAGACGGTCATTGTTGTGAAAGACTCCGACAACAATGACCCGCTAGCTGTACGTTATCCCGCTTATTACTCGGCTACTTACGTAAGAAATCAACAATTTGACACAAAAACGGTCCGCCAGAGTCCGAGATCAGAACTGCGCCCATAGCAACTGTCTGCTATACATAGCAACGGTCTTCTATACATAGCAACGCTCTGCTATACATAGCAACGGTCTGCTATACATAGCAACGGTCTGCTATACATAGCAACGGTCTTCTATACATAGCAACGGTCTGCTATACATAGCAACGGTCTGCTATACATAGCAACGGTCTGCTAAACATAGCAACGGTCTGCTATACATGGCAGCGGTCTGCTATACATGGCAACGGTCTGCTATACATGGCAACGGTCGGCTATACATAGCAACGGTCTGCTATACATAGCAACGGTCTGCTATACATAGCAACGGTCTTCTATACATAGCAACAGTCTGCTATACATAGCAACAGTCTTCTATACATAGCAACGGTCTGCTATACATAGCAACGGTCTGCTATACATAGCAACGGTCTTCTATACATAGCAACAGTCTGCTATACATAGCAACGGTCTGCTATAAAAAAATAACAGACCGTAGAACGCCGTGATTGACAATCAGAATTGAGTATTCAACAAAGCCGTGTAATAAAGGCCAATAATTAGTTGCCTATTTCTCAAAAACAGCAACCCTTTCAGTCAATCCCTATTGTCTTGTTGCTTTTATTGCCTTGAATTAAAAGGTATTATCAGGTTCTCAGCAAATGAAAGTGTCAACATAAAAAAGGATTTTGGAAACAAGTCACAAATTTTACAATTCAGCTAGCATAGGTGCATCCTTTTCTGTCACAAGACTCAATTCTTTCATTATAGCTGCTACGACTTTGATTTAAAACCACATCTCTTGAAGAGACCCTTCAAGGACTCTACGGAAGAGTTTCAATCTTTTCTACTTTAATCCCCAATCAGACTTCAATTAAAGGAGGGTTAAGCTCTCGGTGAACAGTTCATCATATATAGTATATGTCCCCTTTTGAAAGATTGGATACTGGTTTTCTTTTCACATCTTAATTATTAGTGTCAAATATATTTCACCTTGTTTTATTAAATATATTTATGCAGAGATCCTGGAACACTACCCATGTCATGTTGTAATTATTCCTGCACAAATTTTTACTAATTCAGTCAGGAGCAATTAATAGGGCTTTTGTAGCTGCTAATGTAATGAAGAAACTCATTAAAATGTAATGAAGTTTCACTGCACAGGCTCCATTTCTGGCAGCCTATTTTCATTTCACATCCTGTTCGTTTTTCCGTTTCTGTCTCCATCTCTTTCTTTTCCATTTCCTGTTCTCTCTATTTCCATTCGTCCCATCCTGTCCCACTTTTTCTGCCATTTTTGCTTTCTCTGTCTTCTTCTTCTGTCTCAGGACTCTGTTTGTTTCATTCTCTCTTTCTTTCCCTTTCCCGCTGTTCCTTTTTATTTTTCCCTTATCTCATCTTCTGTCTTTTTCCTTTGCCCCTTTTCACTCTTTTATCTCTCTTTTTCTTTTATCTTTGCACCTGCCTCTTGTTGTCTTTCTCTTTTGTATAATTTTGAATCTGTCAGACAATATATGTGAACTTGTCACTTCAGAGAATTAATCCAAGGATGGATGCAGTTGGAGACAAACATAAAAGAATGACACGTAGATGCAGTTCTTACTTCAAAGACTTAAAAAATGATTAAAATACAACATTATGCAAATAAGATGCATGAAATGTGTATGATGGATGCTCAGATGTTATCATTTCTAATTTTTTGGCAGACTCCAGTGTGGATGCCAAAGAAGCAATGCTAGCATATATATAATCTTTAGCATTTAAAGGGAAAATTCACCACTTTTTTTACGTGGATGTCCAATCAGTTCGTGCTATATTGACTCAGAAACTGAGTTCCCCTGCTCACCGAGCCGTGCCGGCAGTGTCTACATGTACCAGGATGCATTGTGTGCGAGCTTCTGATGCCCCGCTGCATTTCTTTGACTGTACAATCTGGCTCGAATAAATGCGGCTGAATATTCGAGTCAGCCAAAAAACACTGTAAAATATATCATCCCCCGTCCATAACATCGTCTGCACTCTTATTTTGGGATGCCATTTTCGATGTTGGAAACGTAACTGGTTTGCAATACTAGCGAAGAGAACAAGGAAGTTCTGTTTTTTTATATATTTTTTTGTTTATTCACACAATTTAACTTACAACAGGTTTAGAAGTTCTGTTTTTGAGCAGCATCTAGAGCCATGATTATAGAACAGAGATGCTCACGAGTCATTTTTTGCAAGTCAAAGTCAAAAGTGTTGTCACCATACTGGAATTTCTAACTTCAATACAATATCCTGAAAAATATCGACGTTAATACCATTTTCAATAAATTGAAACAACATTTCGGGCATAACATTTTAGATTTATATCAAGAGATAAATATAACACCCCGGGCCTTTCCAAGCCGACCTAGAGCCGCACTGACCCGCCGAGATTTAAGTGGCTACCCAGAGGTGGAGACTAGAAGTCCAAGCTGAAGTAGCCTGTATTTCTTCCGTGCATCCAACTACATCACTGTCACATCAAATGATGACACTAGAAGCAGGACGAACAACAGATTTTGCAGCTGCAAACTCATGTTTCTGGGTCAATATATCACGCTCTGAGGAATTTATTGCCTCAATCGACTACATTTACCATCAACACTGATTGGACATCCACATAAAAGATGGTGGATATTCCCTTTAAAGTCTCTCTCGGTGAGGATTATTTTTCACAAGTGTGCAGGAAGTGCATTTCTGTCAGCCTCTCCTGTCTGGCACTGAACACAGACACACACCTCCTTCTGTCTTTTATATCCTCCTGTTGGTCACTGAGCACCGACTCTTTTCTCTTATTTGTTTTTCTTCTATTTCTGCTTCACTCAACCCCCTCTCTTGCTTTACTCTCTTTTTTCCCCCCTCACTCCCCCTCATTATATTTCTCTCTCTCTCCCTCATTTCAGTCCATCTCTCCATTCTAGACGAGGAGGAAACAGGTTACATCTTTCCTTGCTATGTTCTGATGGATCTGTCTTATTAGCAGCTGCGTAGGCGTGAAGCAGGCCTGTCCAAGCTGCTATGATAATGTATCAGTGCGACACACACACACACACACACACACACACACACACACACACACGGCACTACAGAAATTGGTGTGTGTGTGTGGTTATGAAAATAGATGCTGAATTCTGCACAAGATGGAGGGAATCAGTGGTTTATAGAGGATGTGCACTTAGAAGCCGAGTACTTGCATTATTTTGTGCCTCAGTGTATTATTGCCGTGATACACTCGAGGACATTCTTTGCTGTGATTATGCAACGCACAGCTGAGTACCATCAGCAGCATCAAACTTCATACTCGCAGTGAAGAACGTCCTCGAGGGTAAATGCATTATGGCTCTGGAAGATTAGTAAAACCAACACGTGAATATTGACTGAAGGAGCCTCGTGAAAAAAAAGCGCCAGAGGAAAATAAAGATCGTTAACTAATCCCCTGGTCACTTGCTAAGCAACTCCTAAATCAGAATTTATCAGACTGAAAATACAGCACTCGCTCTATATTTAACTGGGTTTATATAAAAATGTGTTCAAAGATGTTTAATGAAGATGTTGAACAAACTGACTTGTGGTACAAAATCAATGCTTCTTTTTAACTTCAACTTTTGGGCTAACTTTGGGCCTTTTCTAAAGATGTCTTGGTGTTTTATTTTTCAACAGGATCTTAAGATCACTCCCATGGTGTGGTTGTCTTTGGTTCATATAAGATACTTGGACCAAAAACGTTATGTGAGCTTGTTTTTAAGAAGCCTAATTTAATCTTCAATGTCTGTGACGTAAACCTCAAATGAACTCAAAGTGCCCTTGCAGAGTGGAGAGTTGGAAAACAAAGTTTATGGCATAGTTACAGTACTGTGAATGTCCAAATTTAAGAAAAAATTTTTCTGCAGATAAAAGTCACTTAAATGTCGCTCATTATCATGATCATGGCTGACAATGCCTTTCAATAACTAAGTACAAGTCAGTACCTGAAGGAATAGTTTGACATTTTCTAAAATTTGCTTATTCGCGTGTATGCTGAGTTACATCCAATCAATACAACTCTCATGTCTCTGTGTCAAATACAGAGCAGGAGCCAGAAGGCTATTAGCTTAGCTTAGCATAAAGACTGGGATCGGGAGGAAATGGCAAGCCTGGCTCTCTCCAAAGTTCAGAGATGTGCCTCTCAGAACCTCTAAAGCTCACTAACAAGTATCTCATTTGTTTTGTCCGTACACAAACAGAAATGTGAATACAACAATTTGTGATTTTAAGGGTATCGAAACTTCTCCAGTCAAACAGCACCTGCAATCGATCGTACTAATTTGTAGACTCTTGGTCTTGATTGGATCCTCACAGAAGCCTCATTTCCACTGCATGGTTTGGCTCTGCTCGACTCCACTCACTTTTGGTACCAGGTCATTTTCCACTGCAGATAGTTTCCACTGCAGATAGTTCCCCCTCAGTGTAGGCAGCATTCTCCAGCTGATCGCCACAGCGCCGCCGCGTGAAACTCCTGTGACATCATCTTCAATGCGACACTCGCTGAATCCTCTTATACGCAACCAAACAGAGGAAGGCAGTTTTGCAGGCTGCCGTTTTTTAAATCTGGATCAAGCGAATAGAAAAAATTGCGGTCGCTATTGACAGTAGCTTGGCTATTTAAAAATGGCGTGTTCGTGCAGGATGTCTTGCGTCGTGCAAGTGATGATTCTCTCTGACCAATCGGTGGTCTGCAGGGTTTTAACTCCACCTTTTAGTATCGGCTCAGCTCGCTTGGAACCTCGACCGAGGTGATACCAAAAGTAGTGCCAGGTGCTATCCACAACTTTTGCTAATGGAAAACCAAAAAAGAGCAAGTCGAGGTTAGTAGAGCCGTGCCGTGCCATGCAGTGGAAATGCGGCAATAGAGGAATTATTGAAGTTTTTCTTAAAAGACAGAACTGTATCTAGAATTTTAAGCATGTCAGGGTCCAGTATATTTGGGGCCATAAATCAGTTAAATAAGACAGAGTTTGTTAGAGGCTAGTTCCTTTAATCACAGCACATCGGTGCCATTAACCATTATATCCAATGACCTTGTGTGTGTAATTGCTGTTGGTCTTCCGTCACCATCAAAAAATATCCCTTTTTTCCCCTTTCTCACCATCCTTGCTTGTGTAATTCCATTCATGATGCTGGAATGGTAATGTTAGTATTACGAGTTACATGTTCGGTTGTAAATGTTCAATTCCTCTCATCTAATTGCAATGTACCGTTCAAAACAAAGATTATGTGATTACCTCTTGTATGTAGTCGGCTGTGTTTATGTACCCACCTTCTGTTTGCTGTGAATCCTAATTGTCCAATTATCATCATACCACTGCTACCAACACAAGAGAAAGGATTTCAGCTGCTGCCCACGGCGCTATCCACTGTGGTGCTATTTAAGGCTTCCACCAGCCTGCATGAAGCTCTTGAGGGTTTCACTGAGGCCAGAGCTCTTTTGTAAACTTTTATATTCATCCAAGGATGCAGTTTTGGCTGAACTGAGCTGCTCTTTCTCAGCTTCACATTCACACACACATTCGTACCTTTTACCGCCGACCACTGAGCCTCTCAGCCGGAGCAGAGCTAACCTTTAGATTACCGCCACCCTGTCGACACCACGTGCTGGCACACAAGTTGCGGAGTTCACTGGAGCTCATACTCTGGTGTGTATATCGGTCACCTCCAGCTCCGGCTCCGAGCTGCATCAGCCAGCCGTCTTCTTTTATTTGATGTCAACGTCAACTTTGATGGAGGCATCGGCTCACAGTCCATCAAAGCAGAGTTGAAACTCCATCTGAGAGCGTTATTAGCAACAGGGTGCGGCGGGTACGTGTGTGTGTGGCGGCCGGCGTCAGCGGGCCTGCTCACCAGGGGTTATCGCGGATTAAAGTGGCTAAAGTGTCAGGACTTTACAGCTCCTAGGAGTACCTTATCAGCTCTTATTTTGGCAGCAGGAGAGATGGAATAACTTCCTTGGCTGTTGCTGTCTGGGTCTCAGTATCTGTCTGCATCTGAAGTGTGTCTGAGGCTATTCGCACCACGTCTGCCTGTCTGTCTTTCTTCTTGTCATCAGCTCTAAGGTCACGGATAACCTGGAGATATGTAGCGTGGAAACTAGTGGAATTTAAAGGTTGTGTTTTCCTGGATAGGTTGAATTTAAATTTAAGGTATTTGCTATGTAAAGATATAGAGGAGTAATGTCTACCTGAGCAGAGAAGGAAGTCTCTCTCCCTCTGTGTGTGTTGTAAACCGAGCTACTCTGTGCTTTGTTGACATAGGCGGGCCGGCAGTGCGTACTTTTTAACGGTGGTGGCAGAAGTACTCGAGTACAAGTAGCAATACTACAGTGTAAAAATACTCCAGCATTCAAAGTAGTTATTATGCAGAATGACCAATTTCAAAATAATATCATATTACTGGATTACAATAGTGATGCATTAAATAAGAACATCACTGTAATGTTACAGCTGGTAAAGGTTGGGTTGATTTTAGCTACTTTATATACTGCTAACTCAATCCATAATATTACATCATAATTTATTTGTTGATTTATATTTTGTGTTAATCTGAATCTGCAAAGTAACTAAAGCTGTCAAATAAATGTAGTGCAGTAAAAAGTACAATATTTACCTCTGAGATGTAGTGGAGTATAAGTTAATAGTAGCATAAAATGGAAATACTCAGGTAAATTCAAGTACCTGAAAATTGTATTTAAGTACAATTGAGTAAATGTACTTAGTTACATTCCACCGCAGTCTTTTAGTGCATGTGAGCGTGCCCTACTGGCTAGCTCATGGCCGCCGCTGTGCTCTCTGCTCATACGGCGGTTACAGCTGATAACGCCTCCTGACCGACGGTGACGCCGCGGAAGCGTAGCGTCACCCTATGGTCCCCCCCCCCAGGTTAACACTGTTAGCTCTGTCATCACTGTTGCCGTTGTTTGCACCGTTAGCACTGTTAGCACCGTCAGCTGCTAGCCGCTGGCTCAGCCGTCGCCATGTTGAGAGCCGTTGAGAGGCAATAGATATGCTCTGAATTTCAAATTTAGCACCTTTACTGTGTTCCCATTAGGGCTGACTCGAAGCTTCGACCATTGCCGTGGTAAACAACCTCCAAATCAGTATTCGTATGCTTAGTTTTTTTTTTTTTATATATATATATATATAAATGTGTAATAATAAAGTATAAATCCCCAAATAGCCCATGAAATAAGGAATAATCCCCCAAAGCTTCGAATATTACTCAAACTCGAAGCTTCAAAGCCCAAAAAATGGTATTGGGGATAACCCTTTCCCTTTAATTGTGTTATCCCAGGCTTTATCAATAATCCTAATAAAGTAAATTACCCGGACTTTTTAATTTACTGCTCAACGTTGTTGTACAACATGATATAAATCTCTAATCTCCAGTCTAGGTTTCAAGACCAATTTTAGAGCAATATCCTATTTAACAGCGCTTGCATGCTTGGTGAAAGCTCACCCCTCTATAAATGGAGGTGAACAGAATTCCTGGCTGTCACTTAGCATGCCTTTCTCTTTGTCACATTTGTTTCTCTCTACTCTTCCTCCATTTTATGCCCTTCCTGTCTGTCTTCATGTTCTCCAGAAGCTTTTTTTCTGTTCTCTCTCTTGTTCACCACATAGATTTTTGCCTCTGACCCTTCCCCTGCTCATTGATATGGGATCTGGTGATTTAAGAGAAGCTACGCCAGAAATGTGATGAGTGAACACATGGTGCTTCACCAGGGGGGCAGCATGGCAATGCTTTGGTTGACTGTTGCCATGGCAGCAGTGTGGAATGGAAACCGGGGGATACAGTTGTAGATGGAATGTGTGGTCTCATTCGCTTTCATTTTGGGTATCCAAGACAGTCAGTAGATTTGAATTTGATGAATTAAGCTTCTTGCTTTTCTGATAATCTTACAGCGTGTACAACAGTTAATAAATGAGAAGATTGATGTGAATCTCATGTTTGTGATCAGTGGGGGAGTCGAGACATGTTTAGCCTAGCTTAGCATGAAGACTACAAGGAGAGGGAAACTGGTAGCTATGTTCTGTTCAAAGTTAAATAAATAGATAAGTAAAATGCCTTTTTATTGCTTATTTACATAGTAGGTACACTTGTACAACCTAATACAATCCAATACAACTTTTGTGCCATAAAGTCTACTTTTATGATGCCGATATATATATATATATATATATATATTTTTATATTCCTCTGTGCTGGCGACAGCTGTGGACGGAGGCATTATGTTTTTGGGTTGTCCGTCCGTAAGTCAGCGATATCTCAGGAATGCCGTGAGGGGTTGTCTTCAAATTTGGCACAAACGTCCACCTGGACTCAAGGATGATTAGAATTTGGTGGTCAAAGGTCACTGTGACAAAAACGCATTTTTGGCCATAACTCTAGAGTTCATATGCTAATTATGACAATTTCACACAAATATCTAACAGGATAAAATGATGAAGTGATGACATTTTGAATCAGACATGGATGTAAACTGCAACTTGACTGGCTGGCGGAGGCGTACAACCGTGAGGCGGTAATTGTAGTTTGACATTGTCATAGAGGTCAGTGATGGTGTTGTACTGGACTACATTATATTCACAGGTGTTACTATTCTGTCCCCCTTCATGTATGAAAATGAGAAGGACAAAACTGTCCTCAATATAATGTAGTCCAGTACGATACCACCTTTAACTGTGACCTCAGTGATAAACAGAAAATTGAATTTACACATTTCCGACAGAGAATCTGAACATTATCAACTTGGTAAAGGTAGAATTTGTGGCAGAGCTGCTGTATTGAAAATGGGAGCAAAATGTTGAACTTTTCCTTTAATCCACAAAAGTTTGACAACTGCGGCGCTCAAATCAGCAAATCAACGCTCAGTGAGTTTCATACTAAGTTTTAGAAATAAAAAATGACAAAACAATTGACAAGCAAAACAAATATAAAGAATATATTCAATGAAAGACTTTGCTGCATGCAGCAGAAGACAATTTAGCCCCATCGGCATCATGGAGGAAGATCACACTGAATGATTTGTGAAGACAGAAGTGTTAGGGGGAAAAAAAGTTGTGGAAAGTGGAAAATAGGGATGCAGTAGGAGGATTTTTTTTGGAGAACCGTTATTGCAAGTAATATTCCTTTGAAATGGAGACACTGGCTGTCCTCACCAACATCCAGTATTTAAAAGAAAGTTTGGTATTGACTTAAAATTGGGGAGAAATTGGGTTCAACAATGTGTCGTTGCTGAAATAATGATCTCCAGTCTCTGTTTGAGGACAGAGTACCTGTGTTTTTCTCTCATATAATTTAACACTTCTGAATATTTTGGTCTGCAGAATCTAAGCGGTGCGTTTAAATGTCAGCTGTGCCTGTGTGGGCTGCCATTGTGTTGTTTTTGGACATATTGTGCTGCAGCTGTATGTGTGTTTTATGTGTAGCTGTGCTGGTGGGGGTTTGTCAGGTTTTTAAGTGTCTTACTTGTTCCTGTTGTCTTGTGAGAGGTATCATTAAAATGCAGGAAAAGCCTTCTGGTAAAATGTCAGAATCCTTCCGACAATTACTTTTCCTGTGTGATTAAATCTCCTTCGTGGCCTCTTTGTTCTCAACATGGCCGCCTTGTCCTCCAACAGACATAACAAGAGGAGGCGAACCGCTTTCCTCCTGATGAGCAGCCAATGAATGCCCTGCAGCCCGATCTGTAGTTTCACTTTTGACTCCCGGCCAATGCTGCTGAGTGAGATTAATATGCAGTTCTCTTTAGATCTGTGTCCCTTCCCCGTCATACTCTCACAGGGCCGCTAAGTGCCCGTCTTAAGTGTTGGTCCTTGAGTACTATTTGCTTCCTTTTTTTCTTCTTCTCCACACAATAATTTGTTCACATCAGAGATGGAGAACAACAATGTGCAGCATATGTCCAGCAAGGCTAGAAGGAAACTGACGTGTTTGCATTCACTTGAAGATTTCACAGAAGCTGAGCGTTGTGTGTTTGTGTTTGAGGCGTCATCCTTGATGACATGTTTCAATGTATTTTTTAATGATGAGCTGTGAGTATGAGGCTTTCACAGTTTATTCATAAGACTCTAGCTTTTGAAGTCACTTCAAAGGATTGTCTTTGGGTTGAGGGTGCAACAACAGCCCAGTGCATTTTGGGTAAATAAGTTGATTTCTCTGAAATGATTGCCTGATTAAGTTCCATCCCGACACCCCTTCCATTCATTGGTGAAAATTCATCATTCCGTGAAGTGTGATTTAGTGTTTCACTTAGAAGGTTCTAGCCGCAGAGCTCCATGCTCGGGCCCACCTCCTCCGTCTGACCCTCTCCGGTCCCGAGCTTGGAGAAGGAAGTTACGTCTGAAATTGTGTACGCCAGAGACGATCATCAGGATACGATAGCGTGCGTTCATTAGTTTGAATAAGCCACACGACCTCCACCAACAACACCAAGGTAAACAATACTACACATGTGATAATACACGTGATGACACATGATTTTCCACCATGGGTCCTGGTGATGGAGGTGGGTCCCAGCGCCGGAGGTGGGCCCGAGCGTGGAGCTCTGCAGTGAGACACTATTGATAAAGTTGAGGGACTCACAGGAGGCAGATTAATAAATAATTGTCAAAATTGAAGCAGCTAACTTTTAGTCTCTAGTGGACCAAGCTTAGAATATACACACCCCACACCTGGGGTTGGGGTTTGAAGGTGGTGTGATGAAACATGCTAATGAGTTGCATTATGGGAATTGTAGGACCCAGTGTTTTTGAAGCTTGACCTATACTAGAGAATAGAAGTCAGGATATCTCGACCTCTGCTGCTTTGATTTTGACCATGTTTTTTAGTCTTCCTATTGTGAGAGCAGTACTAAATCGCTAGAGAACCCTTTTAGTAACACTTCAGGATGACAACTCATTTGCATCTTTCATTACACCCCATTCAAACCCCACAACTCCAGCTTGTAAAGCATTTGGAGTTTTAAGTGTCAAGCCCAAGCTGAGATAACCCTGATGAAATGCGCATAATTAATATTTGAAATTTGGAACGCTCCTCCACAGTCACAGAAGATATTATACAAAAGTTCTCACCAGCTGGGTAGAACAGCACTCCTTGTGACGAGTAAACTGAACTTTTAGTGTAAAATCGATGGAGTGCCCCTTTAATTTTAAAAGGTGTGAGACGCTGACGGTGGCTTTGTAGGTACAACAGAAACATACAGTAGCACTTTCTAAAGAAAGGAGTGGCGACATCTGTCTGTTTGCCAATATCTCTCAGCTCTGAGCAATGAAACCTGCTTCACTGCTCCACTGCTGCTGGTATTGCTGTGTGCAGCAGATGCATCCAAGCTTGTTTCTTTTATAATTAGGCTACTGATCCTCTTGATTATTTTTGTTTATTACATGTAAGGGGGCACTGACTGTAAAATTCTGGGCCGACACTGATACCGATGTTCAAAATAACAATTTTAAACATTGGTCAACTGTGACACTCAAATCAGTGTCGATAGCCGATGTTTGTGTTGTTATTTATTCCCCTTTTGTGCCGGGGAAAAAAAAGAAAAATAACTGGACCGTTTTAAAGTCATTCAGCGTTTCAATCCACTGTCTTTGAATGAGCACAAATTCAATCAGAAATTTATGAATTATACACCATATAACTACCTACTCAATGACAAGAATGTTTCAATACTTGCATAGCCCAACAAAAATATTTGTTTTGTGAAACATAAATTAAATTAAATTTAATGTAAATGTAAAGCAATTAGAAACATAAATAGGGCAATTTTTTTACCTCGTGTGTTTTTCATACAGAATACAACGTTCTTGTCACTGATGTTTCTCTCAGACGGTGTAATTCTCCCACGCGGCCAACTTTTTCTTTCACTTTTATTTGTAAACAAACCGCACGGGACATGGCACTCGCCGTCATGCCAGAGTCGTGTCCAGCCAGTGGCTTCTTCTCCAAATCAGCAGCAGGTTTCCTGTTGTCCGAGAGCGAGCGCAAATAACCAACACAACATTTAGCCAGCGCAAAGTTGATGCAACACAACAGATAAACATCGGAAAATGAAGCGAATAAAGCTTTTGCCCCCTCAGCTACAACAATCAGCGTGCCCTTGAGCAGAGCACTTAAATCAAAGATTTTTCATGTGTAAAAGCTTATTGTATGTTGTCTTATTGTATGATGTATTACAGTCTAACAGCAAGCTGGGGAGTTATTGTTACTGGAAGTCAGATGTGGACAAACTAAGTTGATTAACAGGAACTCATTTTTGATTCCCTGTGTTGGAGCATTTGTTATTACCTGGACTTCACAGAACTGAATCAACTGAATTGATAAGAAATTTGTTTGATACTTATCTGAAGGGTAGACTAAGAAACCTAAGTGTAGTGGCAGTCAACTTAGGTTAGGATGTTTAATATGTTTTTTAAAAACATGTTATTATCAAAATTTAACTAAGGCTGTCAATTGATTAGAATATTTAATTGTGATTAATCGCATGATTTTCCACAATTAATCACGATTAATCACACCTTTTTTATCTGTTCCAAATGTACCTTAAAGGGAGATTTGTCAAGTATTTAATACTCTTATCAACTTGACTTGACTATGACTTGCCCCAAACTGCATGTGATTATCATAAAGTGGGCATGTCTGTAAAGGGGAGACTCGTGGGTACCCATAGAACCCATTTCCATTCACATATCTTGAGGTCAGAGGTCAAGGGACCCCTTTGAAAATGGCCATACCAGTTTTTCCTGGCCAAAATTTTCCTTCGCGACAAGCTAGTATGAGATGGTTGGTACCAATGGATTCTTTAGGTTATCTAGTTTCATATGATGCCAGTATCTTCACTCTAGCTTTAAAACTGAGCCCGCTACAACCTAAAAATTGCAAGTTGCGTTAATACGTTAAAGAAATTAGTGGCATTAAAACAAATTTGCGTTAACGTGTTATTATCGCATTAACTTTGACAGCCGTAATTTTAACACGTCACACAATCAGTGTTCTCCCAACCCAACCCATACAAAGAGTATATAACATTTAACTGTGCCAAAATAAGAAAAAAAGGAACTAAACATGACAAGAAGGGACACTTACTTTGAGAGGTCTAAATGGTAATGAATTACACTCCTATAGCATGTCTATATTGATGTTGGCAACATGCCCATTTAATCCAAATAAGAAATTGATGTCCAGTGCATTTTTTAAAGTGACACACACCATAAATCAAGTCATATAAAAATGTCAGATTATAATATTGTGGTATATTTATTTTACACAGTGCAAAAAATATCAAATCATCACCATAAATCAATAGTGAGATTAACACTTCTCCATCTGCTCCTCTTCCATAGTAAAAGCACTCTACTGTTGACACCACACTGATGGAGCTGCAGCGACAACATGTTTAGTGGAGTGTGACGGTCTCCTTTCATGTGGTCTCCCCTTGAATTACTTGGTCTTTCATCTGTTTTCTCTTTTTCTCTTCCGTTTTCCCTCTCAGTTAGATTAGTTCAGTTCGATTCAAAGAGGCTTGTTGGCTTGGTGAGAATCTCTAAGTTGCGGTTTTAAAACCAGCAAGTAGACCACAAAAACATAGATAACTAGAAAGATGCACTCAGTAGTGCAGATCTCCGCCAGGTGTCTGCAACGACCGCTGCTGTAATGTTTGATTGAATGAATACAAACCACAAATCGCCGCCCCGTCTAGACCGCAAGCGTATCAGACACTTTTTTCACTCGCATTTCTTATGCAACTCATTTTAACAGATAACTAGCTCTCCTCCTACCAACATAAGAAGATGTGCTGCATTGTGTTCAGCGCTTGGTTCAGTTTGTCATTTGCTAAGCGGTATACACTAGGGGTGGGAAAAAAATTCACTTATGTATAGCGGGTTTTTTTTTTGTATGATTCTGAAATTGATTTTTTAATGCCATAATCGATATATTTGCTTCATTTGAGTCTATTCGGAGGTAGAAGGAAGTTACTGCTTTTATTGTTGTAGTCTGAGTAACATGACGTCATATCCGCTCCGTATCCGTCAACCAAATCAAACCAAAGCCGGCCAAAACGTCAAAGCAGAAAACGGCGGAGGGTCCGCGTGGATACGAGCTGCACCCTCACATATTAAATCCAAAGTGGTAAACACTACACATACAGTAAAGTATGGAAACACTTTGGGTTTCACACATTGCAGGAAAAGCAGAGCTAGACATCATGGCTAAAGCTGCATGCTAACTCTGTCATGGACAGGAAACGTTATGGTCAAGCCAGCCGTCGCTCTCATCTCCGTGGTCAAATGGGCCGACGCTACAACTGTAGAGCACCCATATACTGACATTTATGTTAAATGCATTCAAACGGCCCGTGTGACTACGTCCGGTTTCAAAATAAGGCGTTAACAAAGGGAACTGTATATACAAAATATATATATGGACATTTTTACTGAATCAATTTAGATATTTTCAAAAGTAAAAGAACCTAGAAGTGTGTGATTCAACTTTTTCCCCATGGTCTAGTGTTAAAATAGTTAATGGTAATATCGAATCGCAATACTTAAAAATCACAATACATATAGAATCGGCCCCCAAGTATCGTGATAGTATCGAATCGGGAGATAGGTGTATCGTCCCAGCTCTATTTCACATACATATATACATACATACATGCAATTGTCTTGCGTGCAGGCGTGCAAATGAAGAGAGGAACAATTAGTAATCCGTAGCGGAAACAAGAGTCCAAACTGAAGCAGTTGTTGATCACTTGCTGCCCCTACCGGCTGGTTAAGAGGATTGAGGAGTCAGCAGGCAATGACGGTATAAAACAATCAATAAAATAGGTTTTTCAGAAAGTGTGAATCACTGCAACCACGACAGGTCCTTGAGCATACTGTCATAAAGGAGCACAAAACATATTATGTTGATGAGTCCAGCAGTATGCGGGATTAGCCGCGGACAGACAGACAGTCGGAGATAATAAAATGAATTATGAACAGATGAATTATCAGTAAACAAAGCAACGTTTTAACAGAGAGTTGTGGTATGAATTTAATGTTATTTTGCTTTCGCTCTCTGTGCCCTCTGTCTTATAGATTTCTCTATTTTTCTGTCTCTCCTGTTTCCCTCTTCCTCTCAGACCCTTTGTGTTTCACTCTCTCTTTTACCTCTCTGTTTGCTGCAGAGAAGTAAATAGATTACCACCAATGACCTCTTCCTCTTTGGGCATTTGAAGTAAATAAGTGGGTTGTGTTCCCGTGGACCTCCAGGAGCTTTGTTACATATAGATTAATTCACCGAAAAGAGAGGTCATGCCTTTCTCCAGCCCTCCTGAGCAAGGTTGCGAGCAAATTGCGCCCCTAAAGACTCAAGAGCTCCTCTCTGATCTATTTTTTTTACTTGAGTGAAGTAAGTCGAACTCCTATAGAGAGACTCCCAGTACAATCTGTGTCCTTTATGGCCGATAGAAGAATTGAGCCTCGTGTGCTTCACAGCAGACAAAGTAATAGTCTAATTTGTCTGGTTTTTGAATATTTCTGTGAAGAAATCAAAGACTCTGTCTTTTACATCATCTCACTTTCCATTTCAGTTTCTATTACCTCTCCCTGCTGATTCCTTCTCTCTTTCAACAAGAAGGTTACAAGCACTCTTATCATTCTCTTGCTCTTCAGTCGCTTCTTTGCAATTGGTGGTATGTCAAAAAGATAATTTCAATGACAAAATTCCACAAAATCCCCCAGAAGTCACACGTAAAGAAAGATGTTTTGGTAGAGAAATTACACACGGAAAGCAAAGAAAAGTGTTATTATTATTGTCAAGTGTGTGGTTCAGTTTCATTGCACAAAAAGCTGAGTACCTTTCCATGTTTTGAAATTATAATCAACCTGAGCTCTTAATCAGAGAAACAACAACTTTCTCTGATGTAAATCATATTATAAAATCAGTTCTATTTAAAATCTTTCCGGTGAATGCTTTCTTTTGACTTTGACTTTGATGAAAATGCATCTAATTTCCATTTTATAGTTCCTGACCTTTCAGAAGTTTGCATGAAATTCTCTTGACGGCAGAATGAAAACAGCTAATGTCTCTCTCTCTCTCTCTCTCTCTCTCTCTCAACCCACCCACACCACATTCGAGAGATTTACATTATGCATCTACAGATAGAAGTCGGTAATGTACTGACACTGGTTGTGTTGGTGTGTAATGTGGAGGGCAGAGATGAGAAAACGATGGCAGCAACAACAAAACAAAATCTTCATCACAAGATTAAAAAATGAGACAAAGATGGAGAAAGAAAAATGTGAGCGGAGACCAATATTATGATATATTCCAGAAATGTTTGAAAATCAAACAAATTAGAGCATAATATGTTCACTAAAACAATTCTTCATCCTGACATATATGTGTGTGTTCACGAAAAAAAAAGAAAAAAGGTATGGATTTATTCGAAAAAGATAGAGCGGTGTGTGTCAGAGAGAAATATAGTGTGAGGTAATTAGGTTGGATTCTTGGATGGAAGAAAGCATTACAGTGCCAGTGTTTTCCCTTCTGAAACTAATCAGACAGATTTACACACATACTCCGCCTAGTGTCAGCCCGCTGACAATAAAACATCCAGCGTGGAACGTCTCACATGTCTCACCACGGCGAGACAGCAGCAATAACAGGCCTGTCATCATGCAAAGAGATACTCAAGAGAGGAGCCAGCAAGCAGGCACGCACATTGTGTTGGGAATTGTGTGTGAAGTTTTTTTTTTTTTTAAACCTGCACTATAAAAAGTTACCTTTAGGTATAATATGTAGATCTCATTCACAGTAAACTGCTATAAGTGCAGAATATTCTTCATTATTCATTAGTATCTATTTAGATCCTCAGTAGTGCCCACTTAGTTCTTGCTAGTCTTTCAGGGTTACACATAAAAAAAGGAAAATTAAGAATAAAAATGAAGCATAAATCAGACAAGCAAAGGTAAACTTGAGAAAATAAATTAACTGATCTTGCAAATTAAAACGACAAATATAAAATAAATTAATAAAAGATCAGACAATAATACAGTAACTGAAACAAAAGTACAAGTTTGTGAGATTCATCCGTCTTCATGTTATGTTGGTGTGAGGAAGGTCTATAGAGAACATTATTTTTATTATAAATAAATAAATGCATACAGTACTACTTTAGGTGTTTAAAGGCAATTTCAGTATTGGAGATGCCTTTAAAGGTGCTAAATGCGAGATTGGGAGCGTTTCTATTGCCTCCGCACGGCTCTCAACATGGCGATGTCTGAGGCGGCAGCTCGCAGCTAGCGATGCTGCCAGCGCCAACAGTGAAAACCACGGCAACAGCGCCGACGGCGCTTACAACCTGAGGGGGAACTGGAGGGTGGGAGCTACGCTTCCGCAACAGCGCCGTTGGTCGGGACGGCGTTATCAACTGTAACTGCTGCATGAATGCAGTGCAGAGCGGCGGCCGTGAGCTAGCCAGTGGGGCACGCTCACATGCACTAAAAGGCACCGGCCCGACTATGTCAACAAAGCACAGAGAAGCTCTGACTACAACACACACAGAGGGAGACATTACTCCTCTATGTCTTTACATAGCACAATAGTTGTTTGCTGCTATATTAATGCTCCGGATATCGTATAGAGAACCTTTAAACACTCCTTTACTAGAGACATGCGACTACCGGAGACAGGATTTTGGGATGTTTTTTGTAGCCACGGCTGGAATAAATCAAATAATTCATTCATTCTCTCGGCTAAACAAATGATGACAACTGAGAAAAATGTGAATTCTATCAGCAGGTTCCAAAAAAAATGTCAGCCTGCCTGAACATTTTTATCAAAACTGTCAAATTTGACAGAACCATCATCAGCCATGCAGAAGAAATCACTCACTCGCGTGTAGGCGTAGACGTAGAGACTCATCAGTTAGTGTGGCTGCCATCACAAGACCCAAACATGTAATATCAGTTGATACTGTTGATGTGTTTGACAACAGTCAAATTCTGGTCTTTGTTGAGTAGCACATCATCTCAATCTGTGTATGACTGAAGCTCATTGGCCGGTGAATGCACATCCAGGTATGAGAACCAGTCAAAACCCTCACACACACTGGCTGCTGGGAGAATACTGTACATTTCCTAGTGTTATAGCCACACAGTATAGTTAGTTACTACTAGTTAACAAACAACTCAGATTAGATGGGTTGCTCACTTTCTCCTAAAGCCGAAATTATACACTTTCCGAGTCTCGCATGATGTTCATGTCGTCATCAGAGGGTGTACACGTACTGCCAAATTGTCCGCGCAGCCACCATGGGTGTATAAATGGCTTCTACGCTACAAGTGTTACCGTAGCGATCTACTGCACATGTGTGGTTGCTCCCCGGGCGCTTTACAGCAGCCCACTGCTCCTAAATGCTTAGGATGGGTTAAATGCAGAGGTCAAATATCATGTATGTACCTGTATGTATATGAAGATTGTGTTTTTTTATAAAAAAAAGCCTCATGTAATATCTGTGTCCTTGGCAACCGATAAAACACATCCGTCCAAAACATGCTGCCTGTCTAAAAAATAGATAAGAACATGATCTCCAGTGTTTGCTGCTTTTTCTTCTTTTTGAAAACTGTGGTGGAACAAAAGCTTAACAAGCAGCGGAAAAGACTGCAGACAAGAAGATGTGTTAATATTTTATTGTAGCAGGTTAGAAAATCTGTTTTAAGGTGAGGTTTGTTGGAGATCGCCGTGAGCTGTGCAAATAAATGTATAAATGTATGCATGAGAACTTTCAGTCCAAGATTAACCGAGCATCTTAGACTGAAATCCAAACCCTGAACAGAAAGATCTAAAACCTGAACTCAGACCTGTGTTTCTGTGGTTCTTTATAGTAGAGCATGACTCATTAAACCATTGTACTGTATGTTTTCAGAAAAGTCTGGGTGTTCACTCTGTCGCTATTGAACCCTGAATAGTTTATATGGAGTGACTCATTCATTCACAGTCCTTTTAAATCATAGATGACGTTGTAGCTCTGTTTGTCCTGCCTGGTCTGGACTCATACTGTTCTATTGTTGCCAAAGGTTCATGTTTTTACATTTTTTAACCAGGCGGCTACCTCCAGTTCTGAGAAGTGAAGCCAATGCTGAAGTGTCTTAAACTTGCATTCTTTCTAATATCCAGCAGGGGGCGACTCCTCTGGTTGCAAAGAGAAGTCTGATTGTATAGAAGTCTCTGAGAAAATGACCCTACTTCTCACTTGATTTATTACCTCAGTAAACATTGTAAACATGAGTTTATGGTCTCAATCGCTAGTTTCAAGTCTTCTTCAATACAGCATGATGTTCATTTAGTAAATTATGGTCCCATTTAGAGTCAAATAGACCATAAAGCGGGGGATGCTTTAGGGCGTGGCTACCTTGTGATTGACAGCTCGCTACCACGGCGTTGTCCGGTCTGGGAGTTGTCCGTGTTTTTGTCTTAGAATTTAACTCTTTCACAGTGTTTTCAGTTCATGAAAGTTAATTGTAACATTTTGGTTGCCTAAAAATGTTTTATTCAGCGTACAGTTGTACTTAGCTCCACCCTCTCGTGTCGCTTCTGGTTCCAAAAAACTAAGATGGCGACGGCCAAAATGCCGTAAGACTTCAAAACGGCAGTCCACGAACCAATGGGTGACATCACGGTGACTACATATGTCCATTTCTTATATACAGCCTATGATTTTAATGTGGCTACATGCTCTTCAGTGGGTTGAAAAGTTACAGTATGTATGCTTATGAAATCTTTTTCATAAACTGTTGGATAAGCTTAAATTGCATGGCGGTCAGTCTGAAAAGAGGTTTTTATGTACTACACACAGGATCACACTTGTTTACTGCCATTATTTGAAGTTATTACAGCAAATCTCTTTAAAAATCAGGGATTCTGGGTTGTCCTGTTGACCCAGCATTCCCCTGTGATGTTTGTGGTTCATCTCATGTCAACTCTCCCTCTAATTCCCCACATCTTCTGTTTCTCTCTCTTCGAGAAATTAAAGGCTTAATGCATTAAAATACTTCCATTTCCCATCTTAAAAACATAACACAGATTACATCCAATACAAATGTTTGGAAATGCAAATCCATTTTAAAGCATCAAAATCCTTCCAAACAATTTGCGACTGTGTTATGTAGTTTACATTGGGATTAAGAACTGGTGCTAATTCATCTTCTTGAAGTACACAGTTACATAACACAGTCTGCTGCTGTTAGCACTTTTATTTTTCTGCTGTCTGGTTTGTAAGTCTATTTATCAGCTTCCTGTTGTGAAACAGTCATGTAAGGTAATAGGTCTACGCTAACCTGAGGCTACGAAAGGAAAATAGATCTTGTACGCACACACGCACAAACACACACACACACACACACACACACACACACACACACACACACACACACACACACACACACACACACACACACACACACACACACACACACACACACACACACACACACACACACACACACAGACATAGGGACTTTATTCGTTGCCCTCCGAGGTGTGTGGGGTGGAGAGAGGGAGAAAGTTTAGGACATCCTGTCTTCAGGTCATTCAGCGGCCTCAGTGTTAGATGTTGGCTGTCACGCACGCACACACACACACACACACACACACACACACACACACACACACTCACAGGATCTGTCCATGGTCTCGAGGAGCTCCACAAACATTTTCTACCCAGATTTTTCCTCGTCACACTTCAGCTCACCTCCTCCATCCTTCCCTCCTTAATGTCTTATTCATCTTATCTTAATTTACACACTTAGTTACTTTACTTGAGTCTTTTTGAAACATACCTAATGATGATGATGATGATATTAAGATGTAATTCATATGTTGTAATAACCAAAGTGACAAGAAACCATTTGTAAGGAGTCAAAAGGTCAGACTGAGATTTCTCCAACAGTAGAGATGCAGATGATTGTGGAAATTTAGAGCCACACATAAAAAGTTTAATGACCACAAGGGATCTCTCTCTCTGTCTTTCTCTAATTTTCTAAATAATAGACTGTCCAATAAAGTGAATTAAAGTAAGAAATCAGAGTCCCCGCTGTAGTGCTGCATAATAGGCCCGGCCATCCAGCCTTCAGAGCTCGGAGCAGCCGCCTCTCAGGCAGTTTTTACCCCCAGGCGGTTAGACTACTGAACAGCAAGCACTTTAAATAACTCATAGTGACTTATTTATGTATTATTGTAGAATTTGTTCTTTTTGTTGTTGCCTCTTATTTATTCTTATTATATATTGTTTTTAAGGGATGAGAGAGCCAGGGCAGATTCATTTCATTGCACTGAATCTGTACTTTTAAATGTATATGACTTGATCTTGGAGTGTGAGACACTGTACTGACCAGTGAAAAATCTTTAAAAACACCCCAGAGGATGTATAAAACTAGGTTGTCAGTGGATTAAAAATATTTAATCACGATAAATCGCAAATTAATCACACATTTTTTATCTGTTCAAAATATACCGTAAAGGGAGATTTGTTAAGGATTTAATACTCTTATCAACATAGGACTGGGCAAATATGCTTGTTTTATGCAAATGTATGTATATATTTATTATTGGATATCAATAAACAACACAAAACAATGACAAATATTGTCCAGAAACCCTCACAGGTACTGCATTTAGTATAAAAAAATATGCTCAAATCATAACATGGCAACAACAGCTGTCCATGTGTCAGTGTGCTGACTTGACTATGACTTTTCCCAAACTGCATGTGATTATCATAAAGTGGGCA
Source organism: Sebastolobus alascanus (assembly GCA_916701645.2). Lineage (NCBI taxonomy): Eukaryota > Metazoa > Chordata > Actinopteri > Perciformes > Sebastidae > Sebastolobus > Sebastolobus alascanus. The sequence goes on from CAKAOJ020000109.1 coordinate 1,290,644, forward strand.
TGTCTGTAAAGGGGAGACTCGTGGGTACCCATAGAACCCATTTTCATTCACATATCTTGAGGTCAGAGGTCAAGGGACCCCCTTTGAAAATGGCCATGCCAGGTTTCCCTCACCAAAATTTAGAGTAAGTTTGGAGCGTTATTTAGCCTCCTTTGTGACAAGCTAGTAGTATCTTCACTATAGCTTTAAAACTGAGTCCACTACAACCTCTGAAAGACCGAATAGCGTTAATTTGTTAAAGAAATTAGTAGCGTTAAAACAAATTTCGGTTAACGTGTTATTATTGTGTTGACTCTGACAGCCCTGATAAAACACTACTGTATATTGGATTTGAAAAAGGTGTGTTAACCGTTTGTGTGTGTGTTGTTGTTGTCCAGGCCGCAGGGTGCTTCCATGATGTCCAAACCGGTGGGTGAGCAGCTCTCCAGCACCACCGTCAGCGAGGCCTCCACTGCCGTCACCTCCTCCACTGTGGACACCACCTCTGCCTCCAAGGTCAGTCTGCGTGCTCGTATGTGTGGTTCACTGTCTGCTGTGGTTGTATCTAAATCTAGTCAGCATGTTGGGAAAAGATGCATCTAATCCCAGTGGAGTGTGTCTGTGATGTATGTGTAAATGTGTGCATTTTGATAATTTACTGTTAGAGTAAACAGTGAACAGTGCATTGTAGCTTGGTTTGCTTTCAAAGCAAGGTATCCATTTTGCATACAAACTCTCACAAATCAATATTTGCCCTTAGTTTCAATCTGATTTACAAACAAACATAAAACTGTGTTGCTCGCTTGTTTCCTTTTTACACTTGCAGTTTATTCTGGTGTATTTTTTTTTTGTACAAATTCCAGTCCAATTGAGAGTGAAATAAAACCTAAAGTATTATTCTATTAGAAGCTCTCTGCAGCTGCACCCTTCCATCATTGCTATATGATCATGGCTTTACCCAGTGATGAGAATGATCAAATGGACTCGGTTGAATCAAGTTGTAAGCCCTTTAAAGGCAGACAGTTTAGCTGTCAAGTATTGAATAGTTTCAGGTTGTTGAAAAGTTTTGGCTGATTTTGGTCCACTCCTTCTCCAGCATTCAGCCCTGGCTATCACACAGACCTCTGTCACTTAGCTGTCGATGTATACCCAAGGACCATAAAATCACAAGAGCAGAGTGCAAGGGTTATAGCCATATCTGTGTCTAGAGTAGAGAGTAATGTAAGACAGAACGTCACAGCAGAAGCTGTTGAGCTGGATATAAAGATCGCAGTAATGGAGCAAAAATTTAGCGTCTTGGTTTAAAAAGACAGAAGAGAGCAGAGGAAAGGGAGTAAATAACAAAAGCGAAATGAACTTTGCGTCAACACTTAATCAGTTGTCAAAAGTTGCAAAACCCCCGTTTCCACTGCAGGAACTTTTCCCCGGAACTAAGAATCTTATGAGGAACTCATCGCGATTTGACTGCAGGGACCAGGGTCTAAATTAAGACATTTTATGGGGCCTTTTTACCCCCCCAAAAGGCCCTGGTTGTGGGGTAGTACTTTCTGAAAGTACAGGAACTTTCGGGGTGGAGTTTGCAGGGATGACCGTCGCTGATTGGTCAAACACACACTTCGCCGCTGCTCCAACTGTACCGCTTCATTCATAAAACAAGGAAGTACTCTAGTATCGATTTAGGACCATTTTAGGACGAGGGGAGAGCATTTCTCTTTGTTTGATAACATTAAAAGTAAAGTAAGGCTCTGCTGTCGGTTTCTCGACTCATTTTAAAAAAGACAGAGAAAAAAGAGATCTAGATCAGAGAGGGCGAGCGGTACAAGAGAGAGAGAGACGCAGCGCGGCGGTGCTGTGAATGAGAGAAAGGAAAGTTATTTTCTGATCGTTTCCTTTTTTTTAGAGGTCTATTTTTTTTTTACTTCTTGACTTTAAAAGTGTCCACCCCTGACTGTTATGACAACCTCTGACACCCTTAGCTCTGTCTCTGATAGATCAGCTTCCTCCTCCTGTTTTCCTCCATGAAGAAATATTTGTGTTTCTAGGAAAACAAATACACCCAGTGCAGACGCCCACACGGGCGAACAGTCGGCTCAACACTGGTCTTGTTTGCTAACATTAATTGTTTTGATGGGTGAAGTCAAATGGACTAATGTAGTAACTGTTGTCAAAACGTTGAACACAGCGTCCTTTCTCACGAGCCAGAGGACAGCCTGAGGTCTTCAGACACCTCTGACAGTCTCTCTGTCCTAAAGCTGACAGGTGTGCTTTAGCCGTCAGGCTCCCCAGACTGTGGGAAGTCATGCCTGAGGCTTTTAAGCTGGCAGACACTATCGCTTTCAAAAAAAGGTGACTCACACTGTGAAAGTTTTGCATTCCTTTTAACATTTATTTTGCTCTTGTTTAACCACGATATGCTGAAATGATTATGTCCAACTATCTTTTCCTACACTCCTCCTCGTTTTGTCCGATGTTCGGATGAGATCTGCAGTATTAGTAGTAGTAGTTGTAGTAGTAGTAGTAATAGTAGTAGCAGTAGTCGTAGTAGTTGTATTGACAGAACTAGAGCCATTGCTCGTATTTGTGGCCACTGACCTGGTTAGCAGCAGTTTTAGCTGACTCATGCCAGCTGTGCATGGTGGATGGTGATGAATGGGGATTCAGAGGTCTTCTGCGGTTGACCAGTATCCATGACAGACCCACAGGAATGAAACCCTGGGGCTTAATTGGAGAAGGAGGTGGAGGTGGAGGGTTGGTGGCAGTGGAGCGGCTTGATTAAAGAAGGATTCAGAGCCAGGCAGGTAGATGTGAAGTAATTACAACTGACTCCTGCCTGTCTGTCTTACAGGAAGGGGTACAGAAGGGCCCTTTTACCAGAAAAAGGCTGCATTGTTTTAGACATTTCGTTTAGTGAACTTGGTATCTCTCTCGTTTTTTTCAGGCACTTAACAACTGACAACGTGTCACTGCAGCTTTAAAGTAACTATTAGCCTAAACTCAATCTTGATTAGTACTCAATTTGTGAATTATTCACAGCATACCGCTAATTACAAATGGAATAACTTCTCATGATATCTTATACCATGCACAAGCAATACAACTTACATCTTTAGCCATGGTAGAGGCGCGGCTGTAGGGATTACAGTGTCCATCTGACTGTTGTTCTATCGGTCGGTCGGTCCACCAGTTTTGTTGCAGACTGAAATATCTCAACAAGTATATAATGGAAAGAGAGATAACTGGTTGCTCTGTGTACTCAACCGTAAGGCAAAAACATGTCGGGTGCTCTTGGAAAATGGGGAAAAAATCAGGATAGACAGGAAGGCACTCCAAAATATTAAAACAAGTAGCAAATGTAAGTTTAAGACTCTTCAGCATTGGCTTCACTTTACAGACCAGGACGTTGCCGCCTGTAGACATTATACCTGCTAAACATCAACATGGTGGTATTGTCATTATGAGCATATTAGCATGCAGATGTTAGCATTTAGCTCAAAGCACCGCTGTGCCTAAGTAGCTACAGAACCACAGAGCTGCTATCATGTCTGTAGACTCTTGTTGTATACTCAGTTAGCAAAAAAAGTAAAATTCTTCATCACTGTTCCTCTCTTTTGCCTTTTCTTTGGCCTTGTACTGTATCTGTATATACAGTACTGAATATGTGGGATTTCTTTTGGCTACATTCACATTGCAGATCTTCATGCTGAATTCTAAAAAGCCGTTCATGTCAGATTTGCTGTATATCACTGCTCATATCTACTCATGAAAACAACCCACACACATACCAATATCAACTGAAAGGGATGCCGGAAAGACGTGTGAAGAGTAACAATAAAACAAGACACAATTAAATTTGTGCGTGGTCGTCCTTCAAGCTGTCATTGGCTCAGGCAATGTGCTGTTGCTGCCAAAATTATGGAATTCGTTGAAGCGATTCAGCATAAGCAATGCTGACGAATCCCAACTGCAGATCTAATGGAGGTCACATTCTTATCTTTCTGTTTTTTTTGCAACATAAAGTTGTCTATGTAGGAATTGGAAAGCCTCTCTTGCGGTCTTGGTTCTTCATTTCCTCCCTTTTCCTTGGCTCACTCTTTCTCCCTGTCACTTTTCTCTCTTTCAGTCTATATCTTACACTCCCTTTCACTCACTCACTCACCCGCATGCTTGCACATACACAGCTCCACAGTGGCGTGAAATCTCATCCTGCCCCATCAACAGGTGCCGCGGGACTGAGATTGAACATGTGTCATCGGGTGCGTTACAGAGATGACAGGGCATCTATCAGGACGGCCGGGCCGTCGCCATTTCCACGCCCCGTGTTTTCCCGGCCTGCAGCCCTCCCAGGTGCTCTGGCTCATCACCCCTGCCATCGAACAGCTGGGAAATAGCGCAGAAGCCTCATTCTGACGAGAAAAACTCTTAACAAAAGAATCTTGTCTCAGAGGAAAGATGAGTCATTCGTGTCCCCCTTGCACAGCACGCCGCCGTCAAGAAACGAATCCACTGTTTGAATAAGTCACATCCATTCCGCATCTGACAAAACATCAGAGGGAGCGCCGAGACAGAAATCATCCCGTTTCTCCCACGAGTTATGTGTCACAATTCTCCTTTGAGCACTTGTGTTTTCTGTTGCTGGGTGCATATTTAGTGATGTTGTGTTCATAACCGGTCTGCACAACTTCTTCGGGATTTATCAAAGTCAATGTCATTTAGGAGGCCCTGTCGTTTCTCAGCTTGCAGTTATGAATATATGCAGCTTCATGTGCCTCGTCACTTCCCCACCTCAATATTTGAAAATAAGTTTTTAACAGTAAGTGCTACTTTGAGCATGAAAACCAGCACATACCACGATGAATGATTAGCCTATATAAGATAAGATAAGATAAGATAAAATAGAACTTTATTAATCCCGAAGGAAATTCTTGTGCCAGAGATTGCTCAAAATTACAACAAAATTACAACAAGTTCAAGTGTATAAAATAAAAAGTACTATTTCTAGCACCAGTGCCTAATAGAATAACAATAAAGTAAGATACATTTAGTAAAATGAGTAAATAAGATAAGTAAAATAAAAAAGGATAAATAGATTTAACAAAAAGTAAGCTAAAAAACAGAAAAGGAAGTAATATTGCATATGCTGAGAAAAGTAGTAACATTGCACATGATGGACATTAATATTGCACACAATGAAAAGTGATATTGCACATGAGAATAGAAAAAGTAGTATTGCACATGATATTGATATTATTTTTGTATTTTGTATTGTATTTTTATATTTCATTGGACAGAGACAGGTTAAAGGATTGGTTTGTCACTTAAAGGCCTATGATTTGAGTTCCTGTATGAACTGGTAGGGCTGCACGATTATAGCCAAAATAATGACCACGATTATTTTTATCAATATTGAGATTACGATTATTTACCATGATTATTCATTGATTTAAGGGTCAAAATATTTTTATTGCACTTTTCACATTGAAATCATCAGAGCAGTGCTTTCACTTCAAAAACACCTGTACTGTTTCTTTAAGTGTGTCTCCATTCACCTGTTTTTAATGCACATTTTCAATTAGCGCACTGGCAAATCGTTTCAGCGCTAAAAGTAACCCAGATTGGGAGCTGCCATGTTCAACTACTCTCAGCTGCTGCTAACCAGTGATAAGATCGACTTGAACAGATTGGGATTAGGTGTCTGGTGTAAATATATCTCAACCAGGTTTCTAAACGGAGGGGAAAGCACTGCTCATGTTTAATTACTTTAGCCGCCCAGGTAATTCTTGTCTAGCTGGGGATTTGAACCGGCAGCCTGCAGGTCTTCGACTGGTCTCTCTTGGCCTTTAGGTTGTCTGATCGTGTTCCATTAAGGTAACAAATAGCTGCTCTGCACCCCGAGTCACTCACCTACAAGACAGAGTGCTACTTTGCAGCAGGGGACCACAGCCTTTTCCACAGAATTACCTTCGGCCTAAAAATAGACCACCGCATCACACACACACACACACACACACACACACACACACACACACACACACACACACACACACACACACACACACACACACACACACACACACACACACACACACACACACACACACACACACACACACACACACACACACACACACACACACACATACAGGCAGAGACAAACACATTAAACATGCATGGACATACACATACTGTATATTCAGATAAGGGACCCAAATGTGACAGTGTTGGAGCCGCTCCGCGTCTTTGCATCATGCTTGGCCGGCCAGCCTCCCTCTAATTAGCGAGAACGTTTGCAGTTTTCCAGCTGTGGATGCCTCCCAGTGCTGCTGCCAGTCCATATACACACTCACACAGCCGTCACACCAACACTTAAATGATAATAGCAGTGTGACGAAGGTGGCAGGGTATTTGTGTGTGTTCGCGGTGCCATGGGGAGTAGTCTTTCTTCTGAGGTTTCAGAATAGAGGATGGCGTAATGAGATTTCATGAATATGTGCTTGGTGCATAAGCATGTTTGCTGGCTTATACAACAGGCACGCACACACAATCACAATAATAATGCAAGAATGTCGGGGTTTGGTGAGAGATGGAGAGACAACCAGCACCCATGCATTTCTTCAATGTGTGCAGTGAAAGATGAATTGAGGCCAGTAACTCAGATGTTGTACTTTTATACAGTTAGTAGAATTATAACTTAAAGGGCTGGAACAGTAAATCAAGTTTAACACTGTTAATAGACCTCAGCTGAACAAGTTAAGTCAAACTGCTCAGATGGTTCCTTACAATATAAGTTCGAGCTGAAGCCCCATCCCCGCGGCTGCACAGAGCGCTATCGCTTGTTTATTCAAAGTTTAGGTTCAGATTTTTTTGGTAGGGCTGTCCTCGACCAAAAAAATTCATAGTCGACTAACACTCATATGATTTTGTCAGCTAATCGATTAGTTGATTTAATCGACAGATCTGTAAAACTGAATTTCTCCACAAAGAATCACACAAGCACCACTTTAAATCTGGTGTTTACCAGATATGTGCTCATAAGTTTCTTGGAAATGAGTCATTCAGCATGAAAAAAGCATAAAAAATGACTATCTAAAGAAATCTTAGTCGACTAGGACCTAAACGACTGATTAGTAGACTAATCAACTAGGAGGGGGCGGCCCTAGTTTTCTATCAAATCAGCTACATACATGACGAGGGTTGTCACAATACTAAAATGAAAAGTTACGTTTTTTACCTCACTTGAAGACATGTTTACTCTCAGTCACGGTCTTGTATCAAAGTCTTTTCCCCTTTTGAATGGTGTTTCCCTCCTGTTAGAATGGTGCCGTACCCTTCGCCGCTCAAACATCAACAGAAATCAAAGCGCCAGCGTCCTGTAATTACCACTTGTGGCAGCAGAGGCCACTGAGGCAACAACTCTATTGTTACATAATCTCAATGCTCCGTTTTATAGATTGGCCTTTAGTTAAAATCTTTTTCTTCCTTCATTATTTCAGCTTATATTATACTTACATTGTGCATTCACTAAATGGATTTATGCTTCATACGTGCACAAATCATACACAATTCACAGAGAGTTGGAGAAACTGGAGCCCACCTTGTATTTTTACTCTGGGGCCACCAAATTAGGTCAGTCCAGCCCTGCTCTCAGCCACTGTGTGCTGGGATAGGCTCTGTACAGGATAAGCAGGTATTTCTAATAGAAGTAGTGTTCTGACAATGGTTAAAATACTTGAACATACAAACATCTATATCATTGAAACACAAGTTTAAACAGAAAAATTACAAGGGCACCAGATCTCTGCAAAGGATGCAGAGATTCAGTGTTTTAGGACATTTTGACATACACCGGCTTTTTTTGGGGACAAACTGTTTCCTCTTTTCTATCACGAACCCTTGACTTCTTTATGTAGGAAAAGTTGCTCAGCAATGTTGAGCTTTCAACGTACACACTTTGATGCAGTTATTGCCTCCCTCTCTTTGATGGTAGCCGTTCAGGTTCACTGGCCAGACTTTCCAGCAGGTGTCTGTCTGGCAGCCGAACCAGTGACCTGCAGGTCACAAGCCCACTTTTCTAACCTCCTACCTGATAGTCTATAGAGGCTTTGTCAGTGTCTGACTAATGTCATGGCAACCATGGCTGACATAGAGGTCCAGTGGAAAATTGGCTGTATTCAAATAATGGCTGTAATTATGTAACAACTGGAGCAGAAAAAGGTACCAAAAAAAAAAAAAGCTAATCATGGTGTGTGTGAAGGTCCATTCAGTAACGTAGTAAGTCAGACTGAATGGTCTGATGAGGCACAGACGGCCTGTTTCCAAATATACGTTACTGAGACACACAGAACTGTCTCACTTTTAGTCCCGGCCTTCTTTCTGCTACAGAGAATAAATGTTCTGGCAAATAGTTGTTAATTAACCAAGCTAATATAGCTCTGCTAATGCTGCTGAACAAATTAGATGTGTAAAAACAAAATGTTTAGTCAACTAATGAATCAACAAGCTGACAATTTAACACACAACAGCTGATTGATACAAAATTATAATCTCTCAGTAACCTGTATGTATGCAATCCATATTCTTTAGATGCAATGAAATTGTTGATGCCATATGTAACAATATCAGCCATTGCTGAGGACTTTGATTATGTTTTTTATTACATCTAATGAAATCCTTCTCTTGTCTGTGTGTGTTTCAGGGCCCCCGGAAGGTGCACACCTTCGGGAAGAGAGAGCAGGCCATTAAAAGGAATCCCAATGTCCCCGTGGTGGTCCGAGGATGGCTGTACAAACAGGTCAGGACACACACACACACACACACATACACACACACACACACACACACACACACACACACACACACACACACACACACACACACACACACACACACACACACACACACTGACTGAAACACACTCATTTTAACATAATGTACATTTCAAATCATTAGGGATGCACCGATACCGATATCGGATATGGGGCCGATACTGACTCAAAAAGCGGCATCGGGTATTGGTGACAATGGGACCGATCTAATCAATTCAATTCTATATGTATATACTGGAATTTGAAGTCTTGTTTAAGTGTTGACCAACACCAAACAACAACAACAGAGAACAACTATTATTTGAAAAATCAACTAATAGTTTCAACTCTAAATTGAGCTCTACTTCATATCATTAAAATGAACAGGATAGTTGTTTAAACAACCTTTATGAACACCTTTATTAAATAGACTATAGTTAGTTTATTAGCTAATTTTAGTCTTGAGATGTTCGTGTCTCTTTAATACTCGACTACAGGGATGAGCTCCAGCCTGTACGGTCCTGCAACGTTTCCTCCAGCGGCCTACTTCTATTTTTTTCTTGATTTATGTCTTTTGCTTTGGCAATATAGAGCACCTGCTGTTGATCACAGACAGGCTATTACTGGAGACACTCTGAGTATCAGAAGTCGTACTCAAAATATCTGTAGTTGGCATCGTCCCATTGGAGAACGCCTGGCGTCAGTACAAGACAAACAGCGAGTGATGTTACTGCGAAGCAATTATACTTTAATGACCACACACTGAGGCGCGCACACACACAACTAAATGCACAGCCACACACGCTCATATGCACATACAGTCTATTTGTGCAGTGCAGTCACATTTTAATTAGAAAAGCACCGGCAGGGGAACACACATGCACATAAATGTACACATATACTTACATTTACACACACTTCATCACTAACAAATAGACAGCCATGTGCTCCCTCACATCTCCACATACGGGGTTACTAAGATGAAGCATGTATCTGTCTGTGTTTGTGGTGATTTCATCCCTTCTGGATCTCCTCTCCTCTTCAAACTGCACCATTTTCAGCCGGGGAACATAAAAGACAAAGCGGGCAGTGAAGCAGCCGTGGCAGGCCCAGCGAGCCGGTGAACGAGGACAAATGATCACTCCCTTCCTCCCTCTCTTCTCCTCTCCTCTCCCCCTATCCTTTCTTCATATTTAAGATGTCGGTCTACTCCTTCTTGTTATCTCCTCCAATCTGTGCCACTTTCTGCCTCATTATTCATTCATTCATTACTTACACTCTTTATCCCTCTTTATCTCTGCAGGACAGCTCTGGGATGCGACTTTGGAAGAGGAAGTGGTTCGTCTTGGCTGATTTCTGCCTGTTCTACTACAAAGGTGAGTCTTTTGTTCAGTGTAATGTCGACCGGACCTAACACATGGAGAAAATGGTTGAAATTCCCACTTACTACCTGTTCCCACCACCTGCCTCTTTGTGTTTTTTTTTGCTCCCCCACAATCATTCATTCAGGAAAGGGCAAAATAACACAAAACACCTGAAAATCAAATACAATTCAAAATGCTAACACCTCCACTGCTTTTAAAATTACCACAGCTTTCAATCAACACCTCTCAGGAAGCCTCAACAAAAGCTGAGTGTTACAAGCTTCACACGTGTAGGATCTATTGAATGGCTATTGTGTTGGACTGGATTGTGTTCTGCAGGTGTCTCGTTGGTGTTGTTTGAAAAAATGAAGCACCTGAGATCACAAAAGTTTGCTACCATAAAGGTGGAATGAACTGTTGAGTAATCTTACAGATGTTAGCACATACAGAGTCTGTTGGATCAGTATCACGTTATAACATGAAAAGTTTATTCTTATTACAGCATGTTTTTCACATTGTAATAATATATTTTCACCTTATAATGACATAAAAACTTATCAAGTTATAACAAGAAGCTTTTCTTGTAACAATATACTATTTATCTGGTTAGAACGTGAAACCTTCCGCACTGGAGCCCCTCCAGCTGACCGTTTTTTGTTTTATTTATATGACAATTCATTTTAAAAAGACACTTACACTGTTACACCAATGTATATACGCAGTTAAAAGAACGTCAAGGATAACACTACAGTGAATATGCCAGTTTGAACAGGTGAGTTTTGAAGTGGGATTTGAAAGTTGTGATAGTGTCAGACTGTCGGATGTGTGGAGGGAGGCTGTTCCAGAGCCCGGGAGCAGTGCAGCTGAACGCCCGAGCTCCCATGGGTGCTGGAGCGTGAGGCGGGGGCTGGTCAGAAGACCAGCTGAAGATGAGCGCAGGGAACTCGGGAGGGGGTGTAATCCTGAAGGAGGTCAGTGAGGTAGGTGGGGGCAAGGTTGTGGAGGGCTTTGTAGGTGAGCAGAAGGTTTTTGTAGTCAATCCGGTATTGAATAGGGAGCCAGTGTAGCTGGAGGAGAATAGGGGTGATGTGGTCGGAGGATCCGGTGCGGGTGATGATCCGGGCGGCAGGGTTCTGAATGATTTGAAGTCGTCAATAAGTCATCACGGTATAACATGAAATGTTTCACGTAATAACAAGATAAATAGTATATCGTTATATCAACAAAAAGTTTCTTATAACATGATAAGTTATTATGCCATAATAACGTGAAAACTTAGCTTAAGAAATCACACTCGGGGCGCCGTGGTAGCTCACCTGGTAGAGCGGGCGCCCCATGTACCGAGGCTGAGTGCTTACTGCAGCGGCCCAGGGTTCGACTCCGACCTGTGGCCCTTTGCTGCATGTCATCCCCTCTCTCGCCCCTTTCATAACTATCTCTGTCTCTATCAATAAAAGAATAAAAGCCCCCAAAAAAATCGAAAAAAAGAAATCACACTCAAATATTTGTACATGCTTTCTTCTCTTTCTTGGCTTTAAATTGAGGGAAGTGCAGACTACCAGGGGGAAATATGTCTTTGGAGATGAATAAAATATATGTCTGTCATAGAAATGTGACAGTTTCAACAAAAAAGGTTTGGACAAAGTTGAAACGTTTGAATTGATGGTGCTGGATTTGAAGCGAACTGCAGCTGACAAAGGAGCCAGTGATTCAATCTGGGCTGCATTAATCTGATCTTTCTCAGTGAGTTATAGCTCAAACACATGGAGAGATATGGACACACACTCAGCGACATCACACACTCTCTCACCATGCCTCCCTCGCCATCCGTCTCCATGCCCTGGCTGTCTTTATCTGCCTCTCCACGCCTTTCTTTTTCATCTCCATATTCTTAACCGAACCTTTTGGGACGCGCTCCTCTGCCTCCGAGGAGGAAATCAATTCTCTGTCCTTTCTTTTTCTCTCTTATCCGTCTTTCTCTCTCAGTTCAAAGGTTTCTCCTCTCAACATGAAAACACTTGATCTGTCTCCACCAGCTCTCGTCCCCTCCCTTCATCTCTTGTTTTTACACAAACAACAAAACCTCCCATCGCTATCTTTGTTTTCCTATTATTACCTTTATTTGTTTGATAGTTCCTGTCAGGGCTTTAGAGGTCATGTCTTGGTTTTCGTGTGTCATTTTAGAAAATTGGGAGTTGTAGCAACCTGGTGTTTTAATTTTAAGTTGCAAATTGTATTTTTATTATCTCCACCAGGAGATAATGAGATCGGTCGTGTGTGTGCATCTCTGTGTCTGTCCACGGCTAATCTCGCATACTGCTGCACCAAACTGCAGAATATTTTGCGTGCTCATTTAAGGCTGCATGCTCAAGGACCTCTCATGGTTGCAGTGACTCACACTTTCTCAATACAAGGGCCGCAAATGGTCACACAGCTGAGTGCATCGCCGCTGCTCGGCCGCCGCTCAGCCACCGCTCAGCCGACGCTCAGCCGACGCTCAGCCGACGCTCAGCCGACGCTCAGCCGACGCTCAGCAACTGCTCTGCAGTGAGAGACACAGTTATCCCGTGCCTTTTTATTGGTCATCAACCTTACGTTTACACGCTTAAAGAGAGTGTACCTTTCCAGTTTAGACTGAATTTTAGCCAGCAAAACATAAATAAACACATAAATCTATAACAGGAAGAAATTGAATGCATAAAATTAGAGCTTTAACATTTAGTCTATCAATTGATGAGTAGATCGACAGACAATGAATCAGCAACCCTCAATTTATTCCCAGTCATCTTTCAAGCAAAAAGGCCACACTTTCTCTGATTTCAGCTTCTCAAATGTGAGGATTCTGTTTTCTCAGTCATATACTGTATGATAGTAACCCGAGTTTCTTATGTTTTTTCATAAAACAAGGATTGGGCCCTGGGAAATAATAATGGGCATTCTTCACTATCTTATTGACAAAACCTTTAATTAAATCTGCAGAATAATCAATAATGAAAAAGATTATGAGTTGCAGCGCTCAATAAAGTAGGAAAAATCTACAGACTTTTTTTTTTTCATTTTTCCGATGGGCCAAAACTTTCCGAGGGGGGGGGGGGTGTCCGTTGTGGGGACTTAGACATCCCTGGTTTCTCCCTCTTACTTCTTTTACAGCCCTGTAGCATACACACACCCTCTATCCTTAGACCCTCAATTCATATCAGAAAAAAAAACCTTTAACTGGGGACAAAACGGACAAAATAGAGTGACAAAATACTGCCATTCATGTGCTGTTTGGGTGCTATCTAACTTCACTTGTCACGGTCTGGTCGGCTCAGTGTGTTTGTGTGTGTGAGTGAGACCGACTGGGCAAAGCAGATAAAGAAACCTCACCGTCTCGCCCACCATGTAGGGAATGTCTCCTCCAAAGGTCCTTGAATTATTTTTAACGAATTGCCCCTTTAATCCACAGCGCTGCCTTATCACCTCTCAGACAAACATAAACGCACAGGTGCCGCTCACACATATTTTCATACCATTACTACATTTAACGATGTGGTAATCGTTGCGTACACACACACGCGCTCACACACCTACACATTCTAGCGTGCTGTCACAATGTTCAGTGGAAAACAAATACTGTTAGATATTTAGTCGTAGATGTGTGAACTAATTAAGATGGGACATATTCTGGCTGCATGCGTGTGTTTGTGTTTGTGCTTTATATCTTTGTGAGGACCAATACGAGTTCGAGACCTTGAAGGATGTTTTTGGAAAGTGAGGACATTTTTAGCAGTCCTCTCGTCTCCACAGGGCTGTTTGAGGGTTAGAGGTTAAGGTAGAAGGTTGAGGACTACATTATTGTCAATGAGGGTCCTTACAAATATAGAAGGACAAATGTGTGTGTGCTCTGATCTCAGCATGTGAACCGGATGGGGGGGCCGACACACAGAGGAATGGCGGCTGGCTGCCAGTTGGACCAGGCCAGCTTTAACTCTGTGACACTGGGATACCAGAGTGGTCATTTACTGTTTGGCACGACACCGCGGTCTGAATGACGGCATACGAGTGTGTTTATGTGAGTGTTATGATATTGGTGGCAGGCAGTGATGAAATTAGTGGGTGATGAGTGATATTTAATCTCTCGCTCTTTCCTTTCCTCCATATCTCCCTCCTCACTCCTTTCTCACCTCCCTCACCCTGAATATCTACTCCCTCCCTCCCTTTCTCTTCCTCATTCCTCCCGCCATCTCTCTCTCTCTCTCTCTCTCTCTCTCTCTCTCTCTCTCTCTCTCTCTCTCTCTCTCTCTCTCTCTCTCTCTCTCTCTCTCTCTCTCTCTCTCTCTCTCTCTCTCTCTCTCTCTCTCTCCAGACAGCAGAGAGGAATCGGTCCTTGGCAGTATTCCTCTGCCCAGCTATGTCATTTCACCCGTGGGACCTGACGACCACATAAGCCGCAAGTATGCCTTCAAGGTACGCCTCTCTTTGTTCTACACACTACTCTAATGCTGACTCATACCTTTGAAACACTTTCTCTGATGTGATTGTTTTTTTTGTTTTCTTTGTTTGGAGTGTGTGTGCGTACTAGTCACCTATATTTTGGATTAAAAACAAAACAAAGAAAGGAATGATTTCTTCTGAAATGAAGAAGAAATGCAGCACAGGTTGATTTTCATGAGGTTATGACACCTAATTTGACCAAACAGAACCCTGTTAACTTAAAATCCAAGCTAGAGTAGGAAAAAAAACAATTCAAAATTGTTTTTTTTTAATCTCACAGCATGAAAGTTTCTGTTAAAGCTAATTTGTAGGGCTGTCAATCGATTAAAATATTTAATTGTGATTAATCGCATGATTGGCCATAGTTAATTGCGATTAATCGCAAATTAATCACACATTTTTTATCTGTTCAAACTGCAACTTAAAGGGAGATTTATGTAAGTATTTAATACTCTTATCAACATGGGAGTGGGCAAATATGCTGCTTTATGTAAACGTATGTTTATTAGTGGAATTTAGCATTTAGCATAAAAAAATATGCTCAAATCATAACATGGCAAACTGCAGCCCAACAGGCAACAACAGCTGTCAGTGTGTCAGTGTGCTGACTTGACTATGACTTGCCCCAAACTGCATGTGATTATCATAAAGTGGGCATGTCTGTAAAGGGGAGACTCGTGGGTACCCACAGAACCCATTTTCATTCACATATCTTGAAGTCAGAGGTCAAGGGACCTCTTTGAAAATGGCCATGCCTGATTTTCCTCGCCAAAATTTAGCTTAAGTTCGGAGCGTTATTTAACCTCCTTCTCGACAAGCTGCCAATGGATTCCTCAGGTCTTCTAGTTTCATATGATAGCAGTATCTTCTAGTTTTAAATCTGAGCCCGATACAACCTCCGAAAGATTGACTGCGTTAATGCGTTAAAGAAATTAGTGGCGGTAAAATGAATATGCGTTAGCGTGTTATTATCTCATTAACTTTGACAGCCCTAATAATTTGACTAAACATTTGTATCTTAGGTAATGACATGTTTGAGGCTCAATGCAGAGAATGCAGGGCTATCCTGCACACTTCATTTGATACTGTTGAACATGATGCATCAATTAAGTCCAACTTCATGAGACTTGAAGAAAATATTTAAATACTAAGACTTTATTCCCACTTTAGGCCCTTATGCTAAAACTGTATATCATTCATGCTTTTTAAAGCACTTTTGAGAAGAGAATCCACCAAGTGGTTCATATTGTTAGTGACAAAGACATTCATTTGAAATAATATAACTGAAAACCTGCCTCTTTAAAACAGAATACTACCGTCACACCTGTTGCACTGTATGTCGAGCAGCAGGTTTGGTGGCATGCGACTATTCGCCACCCCCAACCTCAAGCATAATTTATGACTTATATAACTTCAAATTGTGTGTTCATTTCTTTTGAACAAATATTTGTGTGCCGTTAATGACAAGCCTGTTATAACTGGGGCTGAGACAACAAGCAATGACATTTATTTAGGCTAGAGGCAGAAAAAGCATCTTGAAGTCAAAAAGATCACTTAATTTATGTGTTTTTTTAAATTCCTTCTCATTCAAAATAATAATTGCAAAAAATTATAGTTTTTAAATTATTGTTTTTTCAGTAGTTGCCCAATTGATATAGCAACTATAACAAAAATACAGAAATATCTACAATGATTTTTGAATGTCCGTTAATAAAACAGATCAGCATCTTCCTATAATCATACTCCGGCCGACCCACCCACCCCCCCCCTCAGCTCTGTGCAGCACTCAGCACCTGTTGTAGTGACGTCCATTACCGCTGATTGTCTGTCAGTGTCTTTATTGAGACAGACAAGCTCCTCTGGAATGGAATGAAGCTTCTCCGTTCCCCGAGGCGGTGAAGTCTTTGAGTCGAGCCCGACATGTGTGAAGTTAAGAGGCAGGCATAACGTACATAATGAGTGTTTGCCCTCATGTGCAAATAGGCTTCCACTTTATTTATAGATTAAAAATGTGTATCCATACACACATGTATATATATGCACAAGGTTTTCCGGTCCCACAGGCACAGCCATTTGCTTTTTGTCATCACTAAGTCGTCAAGTTTATTTAGCTTTTTTGATTTATTACATAAAGTGACATGCTTGCGTAGTTGTTAAAGAAAAGCCTCGTTTGAAAGCTGCAGCAGCATGTTCCCTGATCTATCCTCGAGCAAGACACAGATCCACTACCGTTTCACTGCTTAAAGGTCTTTGGATAAGTTAACTTTCACTAATTTAGTGACCACAAACTGGACAAGTTGGGACTTATAGATATGGTCAGACATTACCCAAAGCTTCCCAAGCATTCTGCAAATGGCAGTATGGAGGACGGAAGCTGCAGATCCAGATGTGGTCCATAGCTCTCTACATCCAGATATTGTGTTGTGGACCAGAAGATAGTCCTGGTGGAGCTTACAGGGCACACGAGAGGATTGCCTCACATTTGACATCAACATCTGCTCCTGACTAAAGGCCACAGTTAACCTCATTAATAGGTAACTGGAGAGAGCACCAACTGGTGCATACTCCAATCACAGTGGGCATTAGAAAGCTGCACTAGTTGAACCTCGATCGTAGACTGTGTAGCTTCATAGCTATGATATAAGTCAAAATATTGTAGTCAGTTTCTCCTTGATGGAAAGAAGGAAATCATCTTTTTCACAGTTCATTTAATGTAATTGCACACAAGTCTTTCACATGAGCAACCTTGAAAAAAAGGATTAATTTTTGTTTTTACCAATCAATTCTCAATTAGCATAATCTTGTTTTTGATGTTGTTTTGAGACATCTTATACCTGGAAATGACGGGGAATGAAGAGGAAGAATCACCATTCACAGAGCTCAAGTGAACTATTATAAACTAATAACAATATTGTACTTACATCATGGTCAGGAAGCTATACAGGAAGCTGTGAATGATGGCCGTTGCTTTATGATGTTTGTACATTTATGTTCTCTTTCTTTTTTATTTAGTTTAGACTTTTTAAAGAGCATCTTAAGCAGCAGCTTAAAGTCTTGTTTTTGCTGACCTCCACTGGTTTAACGTCTCACCTTAAGATGTTTTGAAGTGGGGTTGTATGAGGTACTTATCCATAGTCAGTGTATTACCTACAGTAGATGACGGTCGGCAAGCCTCCAGTTTGGAGAAGCAGACAGGAGTTACCGCACAGAACCAGCCGGCAGCGAAACGCCCTCGGCACCAAACTCGGGGCGTGCCGACCGTCATCTACTGTAGGTAATACACTGACTATGGATAAATACCTCATACAACCCCACTTCAAGACACCCACACTACTGAAATAAACTGAAACTGAGCTGAACTGAAACTGAAAGTTTCTACTACAGGGAAAGTTACCCATCTTACTTGAGAAGGCTAACTTCCCTGCTGCAGTAAACCACACCAACTGGTTCAAACAAACTCTTATTTAAAACAATTTAAAATGCTGCTAAACCCAGTACAGGTCTGTAATCCACACCAGCAGGACCAGTTAGCCACCCAAACGAGCCTGATGGGGTTGGTATTATATGATGGTGGTTTGCTGTGTGAATGCTGCACCCATTAACTACCAAATCGACCTGTAGCCTACACATCATGACGCCACAAATGAAACCTTCAAGCGACCTCCCCCCCCCCCTTCCCCTGTTCACTGAATCCTCTCCCCTCTCTTGTTCCCATTGGCTGGCTGCCCGACTGGGACTTCCCTCTCTCCCTGTGAGTGTGTCGTGTCGCCCAAGTGACAGTCCTCCCATAAATAGGTATTCTACCCTCTCCCGTGCTCTCACTCTGCCAGATGTGAACGTCATATATATCCTTGTTGTCCGCCGTTGGTGTGGCTTTTAGGGTCCAAACATGACAGAATATACAGCAGCCTTGTATATTCCTCTGTTGGGGTTTTTGATGCATGTTTTGAGAATAACGTCCTTTTTGGCTGACGTGGTTGTGTTGTGTTTTTCTTTCAGTGTTCTCTGTCTTATTTAATTACCCCTCTCTCTCTCCATCCTCCTTATCGCAATATGAATCTTTGTATTTGGCTTATCTGGCGTGGGGCTTATCGTTCATCTATGTGCTGCTCTCGCTGTCTCCTCCATCTGTCACATCTACTGTACCAGCATGCAGTTTTCTGATGGCTTGGAGAAAGACTTCACTCTGTTATGTGGAACTCACGTCACCTCACACTACTTTTGCGGAAATGAAGAGCGGAAAAAATATGTACTGTAGGACAGTGGTTCCCAACCTAATTTCCTTGAAGCCCCCCCCAACTTGTACGAAAAGCTGAGCCCCTCCCATATTATCTGACGTCATCACGCTTAAAAAAAAGTTACAAATCCTCGAACAAGATCCTTAATTTGAATAAGGTGATTCAGTGTATTAAATGAGTTCATCTTTTTTTATTAAATCAACTTTCATTAATGATAATAACTCCTCAGTTTCGTCATCATAAAAGTGATGACATCTTGATGGATTTGCCAAACGAATGCAGATACATAATATAATCTTTTTTTGTAACGACTTAATTAATTTACTATAATAGTGTTAGAGCCGGAATTTTTAGTATTGTGTAAATAAATGTAATTTATGGTGTTGTGAGATTGCTGCTAGTTAATACAAGTGCGGCAAGCGTGAGAGCAAACAGTTTTTTGACCGCAGTGAAAATGTTGTTTTTGAAAGGCTTAACGGCAACAAATATGTATTGACGCTGATTATTTCGTTTGGATCACACAAATCTGAAACAATCCTACGCAGCCACCACTAGAATCTAATTCTATAAATAGTATAATACTAATAATATTAGTTAGGGATGCACCAATACCGGATCGGATATCGGGCTGATACTGACTCAAATGGCTGGATCGGGTATCGGTGACAATGGAGCCAATCTATTCAATTTAATTCTTTGTTTATACACTATATACATTATATACTGGAATTCACATAAAAGAATGATCCCAGTCACTTCCACACAGTGAGGAATATTAATTAAACACTGGTATCGGATTGGTACTCTGTATCAGTTGATACCCAAAGCCCAGGTATCGCTACCGGTATCGGGATTGAAAAAGTCGGCTCGGTGCATCCCTAATATTAGTGTAGCCTGATCTTTATCTGCAACTGTGCAGAAATACCGGCTTCAAACAGAATGTGGCCTATTAAGTAACAAAAAATATATCTTTTTAAATAGTTTTATATACAGACTTTTGTATAAATTATTCAGTAAGTGTGTTATTATGATTTTAGTACAGTACATGTGCAAATCTAATTTTGACAACCTCAAAGCAGACAAATCCTGGCGTACACCCCCTGTGATCTTTGGGCTCGGACCCCGAGGTTGGGAACCACTGCCTGTAGGAGATCTTTCACTGTAGATGTAGGGTACAGTATGCAACCCCACAGTCACTAAAATGTAGATTTTTTCCAAAGCAGCTGCTGCATAAGGGAACTTTGAAATAGAGAAACCTCTTATACTCCTAACAGTATTCTTTAACAAACAGAGAAACACTGAATGTTCTTCTGAAAGCAGGCGTGACTTAAAACCGACACCCAACTAGCAATTGTTGTCTCCATTTGGATGTTTTTCAGTGTAAATTCAATTTCTACAGTTGCATGTTTAGGAGAATGCACCTTATCAGGAGCTTTGTGGTGCTCTGGCTGCTGAGGCTTATCTTTATGAGCACAATGACTCTTTAAATAGCGCAGTGACAAAGAGTGTGTGTGTGTGTTTGTCTGGGTCTGTCCACAGTAAAAGAGCCGACACCATTGTAAGCCCTTCTAAGAGCAAGAAGTGAGCGATATTTTCCAGTTTGTAGAAAAAGAGAGGCTGAAGGAAAGAGAAGGCAGAAAGGGAAGGAAGTGATTAGGGATGGAGAATAAAGAGAGGAAGCGATAGGCGGAGAGGAAGGAAGTCATGACGGCTAGTCGCTGTGAAGTCGAGGGCAGAATGAGAGGGACTTTTCATATTTTTCCATAAAGCGCCGTTAAACAATATAGTGGAGAAAACAAATGATCAGGAACACCCTTAAAACTCCCACACGGACACAAACCACAAAGAGAAAAAGCGGCTTAGCTGTGCATGAATTCAGTGTGTAGGTGTATCGGTCACGCACTCACAGCTGAATGACCCACTCAGCATTCCTGCTAAAGAGAGGCACAGTCTCTCAATGTTATTTTAGGCAGCTGGTGGTGTGTGTTGGATTTTGTCGCTATTGTGTGTCTAATGTAACTAAAAAAGGGAAAAAGCAAGGCTGGTGATATGAGATTGAAATCGACAGGGATTTTAAATGTGTGTATGGTCTGGTGGAGGTCGCGTGGGCGTGTACTTGTGACATTTTCTGCAACGTTTTGGCCAAAAGCACCATGTGAATAGGATTTTAGAATTAGGGTTTTAAGATTAGAGTCTTTCGTTAAAAGTTTCTGTGATTCAGATTAGGGTTTGAATTCAGTTTATTCAACATGTTTGCAGTACAAGTGTGTGTCTGTGTCTCTCTACCGTGTGTGTTTACTGCACATGCATGCCAATATCGCTGCACGTGCCCAAAACATCTGACTAGCTGCGCAGTCCTCTGTCTCTCGTCAAGAAGCCCGTCCCGTTGTAGCTGTAAGAGGCCGTCTGACAGAATGTTGATGGTGAGCGAGCAGGCGTGTTTTGACAGCTGCTTCCTGAGGATGCTGTTATTCCTTTCGTCAAGATTGTTCGGGCGTTTTAGGAGACATCCACCATTCGTTTTTTTAAGATGAGTGGTTGCTAAATAGTTTCCCTGTCTGTTTCCTGTCCTCTAAACACATATTAATGCCTGTGACAGTGACAGGCTGACGGAGCCCAGTGTATGGTCCACATCTGTTGTTTTCCTCTGGGTAGCGTTGTGGTCAAACAGTCCGCAGATGTTCATACTAACCAAATACGTATTACTATAGATGATTGTAAATGTGACATATTACCATCATCATCTCCACATTAGAATAACCTTAAACAACAAAAAGTCATGCATACTCCTCCCCACTACCCATCCACTTAAGCATCCCCGAAGAGCTAGTGCATGTTTATTAGGACTTGGATGAATCAAGTGAGCGGTGGAACCAACTCCCAGACCTTTAAATATGTATCAGCATCAAGTAGATACTCAAGCACAGTAAATAAGGAAATTATAGTTTAAAGGGGACATGTCATGGAAAAACTCACTTTTTCAGTGCTTGTGCTCATACATTTTGGTATCTGGAGTGCCTACCAACCCACAAACTGTGAAATAAGACAACCCAGTCAGTTTTTTGTGGGCTGTCTAGATCAGAAAACATGTGATTCAATAAGCCATTCAGATTTGGCTCCCCTTCCTATGTCACATACAGGCTCATTAGAATAATATTTCAGGAGGGGTCTTAAAGAGACAGGCGCTAAAACGGAACGTTTCAGACCAAGGGTGAATACAGGACAGACAGGATGAGAAAAATAATGTGTTTTTGAACATTAAAGCATGTAAACATGTTCTAGTAGAAACCTAAAATACAAGTATGAACCTGGAAATGAGCATGATATGTCCCCTTTAAGTCATTTTATTAGTACAGCAGCAGCCACTGAAATGAGCTTGTTTCAGCAGCAGCGGCGCTTTCAGAGGACAGGTGACTTATAAAGCTGTTAGGGAACCTGGGAGGGATGTAGGAGCATTCATGTTTGTTTGTGTACATGTCTGCATCTGTGTGCTCGGGTTTGTTCAGACTTTATAGTAACAGATAGAACAGCAGGGGTGCCAGTCTTTGTTTGCATTATTCATGAACGTTGTTTAGTGTGTACAGTACATTGAACTGCACAAGTGGGTGTTTTGTGTGTTTCCGACTGTCATCACGCTGCAGACAAGATTTTATCACAATATAAACCGAATAAAGAAATCACAGTGAAACGAGTGCAGCCGCTGAAGATCCAACCACAACACTCCTCACACACTTATTATCCTGCATTCATTATTCAGGGAATGAATTAGGGTAGGGAAGATTTAGCGTTTAATTACTTTTCATTTGCATGCATCTGTTGTCGAGTCGGTTCTCTCATTTGTCTTCCAATCCCAACCTCCGAGACACTGAATGAAGGAAGGAAGGAAGGAAGGAAGGAGGGAAGGAAGGAAAGGGAAAAGTAGGGCATATATAGATCTGTGCTCAGTGGAGTGCAACTCACTTTAAAAGGGCTTCTAATAACCCCACTTTCACTGCAAGGACATCTTCATCAAGGATACAAAACACTTGCACGCTTTTAATTAAACAGCTGTTAGTGATGTACTGTTCCTTGGATTTCTTGGCCATCTTTTTTGTTTGATGGTGTGTTTTCTCATCCCCGTGGCTGGCTAGCCAATTATAATATCAGTGACATCATGTTGAGATATTTTTAGCACAGCTAGAAACGAGATAAGTCGCGGGAAGATTTTCCGCCTATATGAATTATCAAACAGTGAACGTCTCGGTGTCAGCCTCTCAAGGACTTCTCTCTGGACTCGCACTAACTTAAAGGCAGAAATCCATAGTAGGAGAAGCAGAGAGATACCAACATCTCTACTGATGGTAGTCTCAGTAGACCAAAATGCAGCGCAGCCAGAAACATGTTGATTTTTGAGAAAGAAGCAGCAGCTCTCATTTTCCTTCTGCTGGAAAGAAACTCTCCTGCAGTTACTGTGCTATCGCTAGTATTACTGCTCTCCTCACAACTCACAACTTTTTCAGTGCTTGTGCACATATATTTGGGTATCTGGAGTTCCTACCAACCCGCAAACTGTGAAATAAGACAACCCAGTCAGTTTTCTGTGGGCTGTCTAGATCAGAAAACATGTGATTCAACAAGCCATTCAGATTTGGCTCCCCTTCCTTTGTGAGCATTTCAGACAGAGGGTGAATACAGGTATATTCAGACACAGTATGAGAAAAATAATGTGTTTTTTTTTTTTAACATTAAAGCATGTAAACATGTTCTAGTAGAAACCCAAAATACAAGTATGAACCTAAAAATAAGCATACGTCCCCTTTACTCATTCGTTTGAAGACATGTTTCTGGCCACCTGACAAAAATAAGTCCATATTTACTCTCTTTTTAGCTCTGTTATGGTCTATGTTCACCAGCTAGTTGCTAAATTGGCAGGTTGATGCTTGTCAGGTAGTGAACGCTGGTTAATCTGAGCTTTTTTTGCCAAAATCAGCAACATGCTGCAGCTGGAAATGAGGTTGATGAGAGTTTTTGCGGGCTATAAAACCAAAACAATGAGCTGAAAGACATTAAATCAAACTTTAAAAGTTGCAGAGTCTGGTGATAATTCTTTGTGGGTTTGACACTATGAATGACCCCTTTTATTTTAAACATTTTAAGCCAAGTCAACCGGCTGTTGGGTGCCGCTTCATATTCACCATACAGACCCGAGATTGGCATCTCTATTATTATTATTTAATCCAACTCTCGGAAAGAAAGCATATTTCTCAAAACGTTGAACTACTCCTTCAATGATGTGCTAACTCATCTGAAATAAAGTGTGGGCAGGAAACTACCAAGAGTAAAACCACAGAATACTTGTGATCACTGGGCATGTTAAAGATAGTAAAGATTGACAGAAATATAGACAGCTTCATTACACAGTATTTTGTCCATTGTTAATGTAGAAAACTTGATGAGCACTTCTTTAAAGGGGACATATCATGCTCATTTTGATGTTCATACTTGTATTTTGGGCTTCTACTAGAACATGTTTACATGCTTTAATGTTCAAAAAACACAATATTTGTCTGTCTGAATATACCTGTATTCACCCTCTGTCTGAAACACTCCGTTTTAGCGCCCGTCTCTTTAAAAAAGCCCAGTCTGCTCTGATTGGCTGGTGAGGAGAATATAGTGCAGCTTTGCAAAGGTGCACTATGTTCACATGTTTTCTGATCTAGGCAGCCCACAACAAACTGACTGGGTTGTCTTATTTCACAGTTTGTGGGTTGGTAGGAACTCCAGATACCCAAATGTATGAAGAGAAGCACTGAAAAGTGAGATTTCATGATATGTCCCATTTAAAGCACAAAATAAATGTCGGAATGCACTGAACATGGAGTATATATCACACTGGGCATAAGGGAGGGTTTAAAATAGAAAAACTGATAAAATCAGATATTATTTGATTTATACAGTAGGCAGTCAAACATCAGTCAACACAAACTACAGTCTATTTTATTAGACCTACAGTATAGTATCATTGTGTATGTGTCTCGCCTGTGTCGGCTCTGCTTGAAGTTTTGCTGCAACATCACACATCAAATGTTTTGTTCAGTATACTACATTCAGTGTGTTGATATTCACTACACAATGCGTTTTTATATCCTTCCTGCTGATGTAACGGTGCAGATGTGCTCTTGACTGTCACACACCGACAAAAGCGTATTAGATCAGTGACTAATAGCCTTTTTTACTGTGCACACAAAGACATATCAATCTCAAGTTTAAGTATGCCTGTCATGAGCTCAGCACTTAAATCACAGAGAACAATTACCTTGTCATGGTGTCTAATCAGGCTTGCATTCTTCACTGCCTCTTTGCAGAGCTAATTTTCCATGCCAGACCGCTGTGTTACTTCCTTATTTTACGAGATATACTGTTGAGAAGTATAAATGAAAAGCTATTATAACGTTACTGTTAATGTTTGTAAACTCTTATTTGACCCTTTTATGTGTTCTTAGTAGGTTTCTAAGCTGTAATAGCAGGAAAAAAACAGGTTTGTGAGGAGACTTTGGGGTTCTTTTCTTCACATTTTCTATTCTCCATTGTACCGAAGAATCTTTCCTCTCATTGGTCAAAAGTTTTGGCTTTGTTGGTCGTAACTGGCTCGCATTTTGTCTGTATTTCTATTGTGTGGTTTCCTTCATTGCCTCTCTCTCTGTATTGGTCGATGCTTATGTGGCCTCTTGATGTTGTTTCTCTTGTTGGACACTGCAGCATGACACCTCCCTGTCTCTTTGACCAAAGCTGAAGCTGTCAGCCGATCTAACGCTAACCTAGCCTCTTCTCTCTTCCTATAGGCTAGCCACACTGGTATGCGCTCGTACATTTACAAGCAGAGCTCTGTGATTGGCTCGCAGGCGGAGCACACTGGGATGCGGACGTATTACTTCAGCGCCGACACCCAGGAGGACATGAACACCTGGCTGAGGGCCATGAACCAGGCCACGCTGATGCAGAACCACGGCAACACACTCATCAGGTAGGGACACACACACACACACACACACACACACACACATACACGGAGTATCTCTCTCTCATTGAACTTGAACTGATCACACACCTTACAGGCATTCATTCCCCTTCACCAGGCGGCTGTAGAACGCCAGCAACATACTCAAGAGGTCCATGAGTACATTCAGTCAATAAACATTACTTATTTAGGTTGTAAAATGTAAACTTTCTTTAGGAACAGGAAGTTCCAGGTCTCTTACTTTTACGGTTTCTACTGACAAAACATTGATTTCTCCACCTTACGCCACGAGCTCCCCCTTGTGTTTGTTGCCAGTATTTAGATTCCTACATTGATTAAAATAAACAACCCCAATTGGGATTACACTAGTGTACAATAGGCCTGACTGAAAACACACATATACACATACTCTGTAATTCAGTCAATACAGACACCTAACACACATACTTAGTCCCTTGAAATGTTCATCTTCCATCAGTCCATCTTTGCATATTGCTACTCAATCGTATTGTACAGTATTGTAGAGATTGTGTACTACACTTCCTCACCTCACCTCACCTGTTAATCGAGCAGGAGGCCCTTTACTGTTTACTGTTAGGCCTTTGTCCTGTTTTTAACTAGAAATGAGGCATTTTCAGATAAAGAAATTTAGATTTTGTTGCACTGTATTGCTCACTGACATAAAACTACAATCTTCATTCATTTTTATACCTCTGTGCCGGCGACAGCCCTGGCCAGAGGCATTATGTTTTCTGGTTGTATGTCCGTCCGTCCGTCCGTCCCACTCTTGTGAACGTGATATCTCAGGAACACCTTGAGTGAATTTCTTATAATTTGGCACAAACGTCTACTTGGACTCAAGGATGATAAGATTTTGGTAGTCAAAGGTCAAAGTCACTTTGACCTCACAAAACACATTTTTGGCCATAACTCAAGAATTCTTATTTTAATAATGACAATTTAACAGTGATGACATTTTGGACAGACAAGGATATCAACTGAAACTTGACTGGTTGGTGGAGGCATACAACCACGAGGCGGCAATTCGACTTTTTATATATACATACTGTATATACAGTGTATATATGTATATATATTGCAGTTATTTATTTGTTGGCTTGCTTAATTTATATTTATTTATTTATCTATAATTAAGCAAATTGTTTTCACTCTTAATCCTCTTTAAACCCCCCCCAACATGCTATCAGTCTTGTTTTCTTACAGGAAGTGTTCTAAATATTCTACACTGCATTGTTTATAAATACTTGCAAGTACAATCCATAAAACGTCAAATGCACTAAGCGATTGGGTGACATGACAATATCTGTTAATGCACTGTACAGTATACGATGGCTACAGTTTTTATATCCTATAAAAATTAGCGCTGTCAATCGATTAAAATATTGAATCGTGATTAATTGCAAGATTGTCTATAGTTAATCACGATTAATCGCAAATTAATTGCACATTCTTTATCTATTATATTCATGTGTTCATATAAGGGAGATTTGTCAAGTATTTAATACTCTTATCAACATGGGAGTGGACAAATCTGCTGCTTTGTGCAAATATATGTATATATTTATTACTGGAATTCAATTAACAACACAAAACAATGACAGATATTGTCCAGAAACCCTCACAGGTACTGCATTTAGCATAAAACATATGCTGAAATCATAACATGGCAAACTGCAGCCCAACAGGCAACAACAGCTGTCAGTGTGTATTAACTGCATGTGATTATAATAAAGTGGGCATGTCTGTAAAGGGGAGACTCCCATAGAACCCATTTTCATTCACATATCTTGAGGTCAGAGGTCAAGCGACCCCTTTGAAAATGGTCATGCCCATTTTTCCTCACCTAGCTTTAAAACTGAGCCCGCTAGGACCTAAAAATCGCATGTTGTGTGATTGCGTTAAAGAAAAGTGGCGTTAAAACGAATTTGCGTTAATGCGTTATTATCACGTTAACTTTGACAGCCCTAATGAAAACATACTTCCTAGAAAGTGTTGCCATTTGTTTGTCTATTCTGTCAAGATAGAAACATCCCACTCTGCTGTTTACAGCTTTAACAAGTCTGTTTACAGTGCTGAATCTATAGCACATGAGCGTAGTGTGCTTATTTTTACATGTTTGCTTGCTTTCAAAGAGTAGATGTTGTGAAATGCTGTTTTTGTACAAGCAGTCTCTTTCTCCATGTATTATTCATATGTTTACGGGGGGGGGATGGCACAGATCAAATATGTCCCATCATTCACTGGCAGCCTCAGACACCCGCAGCTCGTACTGCTTCGCTTTCTTTTTAGTTTTTGGAAGGGGAAATCCCACAAGACTACTCTAGTTGTTAATGAATGACAGGAGGGGAAACCTAACTGAAGACAGCTTCCACTTGGGAAGTTTGTAAACCACTTTTTCACCCCCAGTTTCTGCGTTTTCTTATTGAACAAACTAAAGCAGTACTATTACTATTTGCTGGCACGTTGCACTTCTTTTTCAAGAGTTTGGTTAGTTTTACAATATGCAAATACATTTTTTATAGCATGACGATGCATTGCTAGCAACACACTGCTCTTAAAGGAACAGAGTGTAGCATTTAGGTGGATTTATTGGCAGAAGTTGGAATATGATAGTAATAAGTATGTTTTCTTTAGTGTATAATCACCTGAAAATAAGAATCGTTGTGTTTTGTTACCTTAGAATGAGCTGTTTATATCTACATAGGGAGCTGGTCCTCTTCAAGGAGCCGTCATGTTTCTACAGTAGCCCAGAACTGACAAACCAAACACTGGCTCTAGATAGCCAGTTTTGACGTCGGCCACCATAGTTCTCCTACAAGCACAAGGAAGTTTCAATTGGTTGCAATCTGCAACCTCACTGCTAGATGTCACCAGATTTGATACACTGCACCTTTAAACTAAAAGATAATGCCTTATATGCTCCATTTAACACAATCTAATAGGGACAAACCAGTCATCATAATGCTAATTTAAATTGCATATCTTCAGCTGCTGGCAGGGAGCACGCCAGCACCTGTTTAATTCATTTTCTAAAAGTAAACTTTGGTGCGTGGTTCACTGGATTTCCGAGACCTGACTATTCCTCCAGCTTCTTGTCACAGGGGATTTCATTAATGAGTTTCAAATCTAGCTGTGGTTACACGGCTTTGCTTGTCACCTGCCCCGCTCTAAAGTGGTCTGTGTGGTGTATTTAGCCCTGTCCTTAAAGTTTGAGGTGAGGCTAAAAGTTTCCCTTTTATGTGACAGTCGTCTAGTTCAGATTCAGCTCAGCACACAAGAACAAAGACTAGGACAGCTGAAATGGTAGAACCCGACGTCCATGGGATATCAGGGAAGTGATCAAATAAAAGAGAATTGGTGCTTATTGAGTAAAAGCCACTGAAATCCTCTGAGAGGTCTGAGGAAAAAAATCAGCTGTAGTTAATTATCATCTGGTCTCTTGTGTAGTGTAGGTTTATCCAAATATTCAAAGTAGGGCTGTCAATCGATTCAATTATTTAATCGCGATTAAACGCAAATTAATCACAGATTTTTTATCTGATCAAAATGTACCTTAAAGGGAGATTTGTCAAGTATTTAATACTCTTATCAACATTGGAGTGGGCAAATATGCTGCTTTATTAACAACACAAAACAATGACAAATATTGTCCAGAAACCCTCACAGGTACTGCATTTAGCATAAAAAATATGCTCAAATCATAACATGGCAAACAGGCAACAACAGCTGTCAGTGTGTCAGTGTGCTGACTTGACTATGACTTGCCAGAGGCCAAGGGACCCCTTTGAAAATGTCCGTGCCAGTTTTTCTCTGCACAAATTTTGCGTAACTTTGGAGCGTTATTAAGCCTCCTTCCCTACAAGCTAGTATAACATGGTAACATCGGTACCAACGGATTCTTTAGGTTTTCTAGTTTCATATGATGGCGTTTTTTTCACTCTAGCTTTAAAACTGAGCCGGCTATATAACCTAAAAATTGCAAGTTGCGTTAATGCGTTAAATAAATTAGTGGCGTTAAAACAAATACGCATTATTACAGCGTTAACTTTGACAGCCCTAATTCAAAGTAAGAGTTGAATGCCAGACAGGAGAATAATCATAATCCTACCACTGTCACTTTACTTTCTGTTCAACTCCCTGTGTTGCTCACAGGTGTGTCTGACTTATCTCCTCACCTTCCTTTCCTGTCACTCTCAGGAATGAAACTCTCACAATGTTGAAGTGAAAGTTACAAAAAGTATAAGAGTGTAAAACCCTAACCTCTCATGTAATCTCTCCTCTCCACAGACCTTCTGAAAAGTTCGAGACGTTTAACATGTTTCAGCAGCAGGCCGTCCCGCAGACGAACCACGTGAACCACCACAACACCCCGGACTCTGAGTTCATGAGACCCGTCGTCCACGAGGTCCTCCTGGAGCCCATACACCGCGACGCAGACGACCGCTGCAGCTTCCACAAAGACTCTCCTGCCACCCCCATGTTGGAGCGCCCTATCGGAAGCACAGCCCTGGAAATGGACACACACATGTCCCTCCCCTGCAACCCGGCGCCCTCCGCCCTCCCGCAGTTAGACCACGTGTCGGCCTCGGCGCCCGTGTCCAGGGTTCCGTCCCGGGCACCGTCGCGAGCCGCCTCCACCCTGCCCTCCAGCGTTTGCACGAGGAACGGCCTCGTCTCCACGCCAAGCCCCATCCTGGAGCCCAACGGGATCGCGGCGGGGACGTACCAGAGGGCCCCGGCGCCGCCGCCTGCTGACCCCCACAAGCAGGTGCACAGGAGGAGCACTCTGGAGCAAGTGGAGCAGTGGGTCAAAGTGCAGAAGGCTGAGCACAAAGGGTACGTCACTGTCTTATTTTGTGAAAATACAAATTATTATGTTTATGGACTATGCATCATGCAGACGGGGTAGATTTGCACCACATGTGCTGTAGACGTTTATTGTAGTGTTTCCTGTAGTGACCTTTACTTGCAGATTGAACATGAACGTGAATACCAACCCGTCACGAACACATCAGGTCTGCACAGCGCAATGTTTTATTTCTGACAATATTGAGCTTGTTTTTAAGAAATGGAACAACAGATCAAACTGTTCCCTTGTGAAGTTAAAGGTATACTTCAGTTGTTTTGAAGTGGGGTTGTATGAGGTACTTATCCATAGTAGGTGTATTACCTACAGTAGATGACGGTCAGTACGCCCCAGTTTGGAGAAACAGACAGGTTTACCAGCACCGCAGCAAAGCAATACAGAGCTGTGGACGGGGGCAGCAGAAAAACTTATTTTAGCCACTTAAAAGAAAAGCTCACCTAAAACATTGATATCAGTTTAGGTGTATGTTATATTTAGAATATTTTCTGACAGCGAACTGAACTGAAAGTGAAAAGTATCTATACTGTTTTTGTCATCTGAGCCTGCTGGCTTCGGAGAGAGCATAGATAAGTTTCACTTTCACTTCAGTTCCCCGTCAGAAAGGAGAAGGAAATGGCTGTCTGACGGCAAGACAAAGTAGTGAAAATATTCTAAATCTAGCGTACACTTGAACTGATACTGACTTTTTTAGGTGAGCCTTTCTTTTAGGTGGCTAAAATAAGTTTTTCTGCTGTCCCCGTCCACAGCACTGTATTGCTTTGCTCCGGTGTCGATACTTCTGTCTGTTTCTCCAAACTGTAGGCACACCGACCGTCATCTACTGTAGATAATACACCTACTATGGATAAGTACCTCATACAACCTCACTTCAAAACACCCGAACTATCCCTTTAAAGCCCATTTGTAGCTCAAAAAAATTTCTTTGTTATGTTTAATCATCTTATTTTCTTATTTAATCATTAAATAAAATTCAAGGTAAGAATAGATAAATCTATATTCTGTTCTGTTTATTGGGTATGAAGAAATATCCCTTTGTGTCCTGCTGTTCCTCCTCAACAGCCCCCCATCCAGAGAGAACACCCTCCCTCGTCGCACGCCTCCAACCCAGCACAAGTTCACCTCCATAGATGCATATCAGACCCTGCCAAAGACTCCACGCCAGAGCCCCACGCCCGCACGACTTGGTGAGTACAAGTACGCCCAGGACCGCCTCAGCCACTTCCGCCTCACCCCCGACCCCGGGCCCAGCACCGTCTGGCAGCTGTACGAGTGGCAGCAGCGCCACCAGTTCCGTCACGGCAGCCCCACGGCGCCCCTCTACACTCCGGCCCCGGACTACCCGTTTGGCCCTCGCCCCCCATCCACTGTGCCTCCCTCCTCCTCGGCACCCAGGTCGGAAGGACCGCCCCGCTGTGTGTCGGTACCACCTTCACCCGCAGACATCCCTCCACCGGGGCCTCCGCCCGGCACCAGCAGAACCCTTTCGCCTACAAAGAGGCCGCACACTCCGGCTGAACGGGTGACAGTCAGGCCCGCGGGTGATAGGTCAGTGGTGGACATCCCCTTCGCTGTTTCCCCCCGCAGGACCAAATCTCAGCTGCTCAAGGTACGATAATGTCTGACAGAAGCAGAACAACAATATTGCATGTTTGTTGCAAACAACAGGAGGTTTATTTTCATAGGTAATGATGTAATGCAGTCAGTAAACAGAGTCCAGCTTTCTCTGGACACAGTGCTTTTGTAATCTATTCTTCTTACTATGCACAGAGAAGTGTCCAAACACAACGCTAAAACTTCACAGGAAAAATTAGACAGTTCCCAAACAAGTGAATGAGATTCAACTTACAAGGCTGGTGTTTTTGGCATCGTATTTACATTTAGGGCCTGATCAGACAGAGGTGCAGGTGGAAAATGCGAGGCGCACCCCACTGCCTTTTTGTTCGCCGAACAGCGTGGTTTTTTTTTTTTTCAGTTTACTGCATCTTTTTTTTTTTGTTGCTAGGCAACCACAGAATGAATACTAACGTTACCTTAATACTAGGGCTGTCAATCGATTAAAATATTTAATTGGGATTAATCACATGATTGTTCATAGTTAATCGCGATTAATCGCAAATCAATCGCACATTACATCGGTACATCGTACCAATGGATTCCTTTGGTTTTCTAGTTTCATTTGATGCCAGTATCTTCACTCTAGCTTTAAAACTGAACCCGCTACAACCTAAAAATCACAGGTTGTGTTAATGCTATAAAGAAATTAGTGGCGTTAAAACGAATTTGCCTTATTATCACGTTAACTTTGACAGCCCTACTTAATACGAACCATGAACTGTACGCTACCTACCTACCTAGTTAATGAAAATAACTTGCCCGGAATCTCAAGTACCGCAACTAAAGCTGTTTTCTGTTCAGATCACGGTAACTACTGTTGGTAAAGTCATAAAGCTCAGAATATTCAGCAGAAGTCACCACAATGAGAAAAAAACGCTTATGACGTTGCGCTCCTGCAAAAACACGAGGTGCATAGAGAGGAAAAATGCGAGATGCTCAGCGATGCAAAAGCAGCGCGCAAAACGCTTCACTCTCCATGAAAATGACAAAAAGCCGCCTCGTGCTGCTTAAACACACTCTCTCTTATCCTAAGCAACTTTTTAAAATGAAAGTAAACCCAATTCTAGCTCAACAGCGATCAATCAACTGATAATTATTCAAGTGTCCCCAGAATATTTAAGCAAGTAATTGTACAAGAAAAGAGACAAAGAGAAGGAATGCAGCTGTGCTGTATGAAGAACGGGTCCTGTAATGGCAGCATGTATAGATATTGTAGATTAGACATATTCAATGGCATTTGGATGACAACAGATTATTTCCTGTCACTGCATTCTGTTGCATGGGGTTGTATGAGATTGATCCCTTGTTGCCTGTTGTTTGTGCTCTTCCAGAGATTGGACCATTAATTTTTTTCCTGCTGCCAAGTGCAAAATATCAAATAGAGTAGTTTCTCATCCAGAACGGTGTCAGTCATTCTGACAGCGTGGGCCGCATGTTGGAACTGTGCTCCACTGAACAGAATAATTGTTTCAGTGCCTCGGGGCACAATGGCAGACATATCCTTAAGGCATAAAAGCAGTCTGTGAAATTACCTCAACTGTATCAGCAATCAGTCAAACTGTTAACTGTAAACTATAGTGAAGATGAATGCATACTATTTAATATATACTGTATAATATAAATACATTTGTCACATTTACGCAAACTGAGAAGTGTTTGCATATCACATTTCTGAAATTGAGTGCAAAAACACACAAATATGCAAATGTACGCCCACTCTCCCACAACCACTAGCAACTTAATGTTGCCCAGAGATGATAAAGAATACAGTGTTTTGCTATCGAGGTCATGTGAAACATGTTATCCTCTAAAAGACGAGCTGTAGCCGTTGGTGAACTTATGTTGTGATAACAGATTCTTCATTATTCAGATTATTTTGTGTGGTAGGACCGTCTTTATTCTGTAATTGCTATAACACACAGTGGGCCTCATGCAGCAACATGCTCTTGAATTTCTCTTATATTTTCTCTTGATTTTCAGTTAAGAGAAAATATAGTAGAAATCAACTCCAGATGAACCAAACCACCCGAATCTGCTGATCTGAGGACTCCCACTTGATCATAAATTGGAGGCACGTGGCGGATTGTTTGCTATTAGCATAGATATCGCCCCCTAAACACTTTACAAGGGCAGGTGTTGTGCCCAAATACTCTGGCACATGCTCAAGAATTGGAGAGATGCCACCAAAAAAGGCTGTAAGAAGAAGAACTTAAGCAGTAGTGTAATTGAACATGTAAAACATGAGTAAACATGTGATTTTCCAGAGCGTCAATACTGGTGTTACTGGAAAATCAAAAAGCATCTAAGAGCAGAGTGTGAGCCATTCAGAAGCCGAACGCACACAATATCACCCAAGGGTTTTTAGACACTTAATTAGGATCAATGGACCAATAGTATGTCTTTAGAAATCATTATAATTACTCTAAAACATATAATAATCTAAATTTGATTGACTTTTGTCCCCTTGCGTTGGACAATTTGTGGACTGTGAAAACAAGATGTTTTTTTTCTTTTCTTGGTGAGAGTGCTCTTGTCCACTCATACATTTTTTTTTTACCTGAAAGAGGAGCAAAATAAGAAAACATTGGTGAATCCCAGAAATCAATGGCTACTAACAAAATAAGAACAAATATAGGATACGAACAAAAATAAGAGGAAATTTGTTCTTATATCGATTCCGATTCCATGAGGCCCATTGTCCGTATTTTGATTTTTTAATATAATTTTCTAAACTCCAGTGTGTGTATATATATGTATATATATATATATGTATGTATGTATGTATGTAAAATGTGTTGTCTATGTGTTGTCAGGCTGCTACTATCGAGAGACGGTCAATGCCTCCATCTGGCTACATCACACACACAGTCAGTGCACCCAGCCTTCATGGCAAAACGGTACGTCTTACGAATAAAAACATAAAATATACTTCACTGTATTGCAAATAAGAATATTTAACAAACACTACACTAGGAATGGATTTATTGTTCAATATTTGGAACTTAGAGCAGAAACCTTGAAGATTGAAGGCTTAAGAGGCCTGTAATCTTGATTAGCGTTTTGTCGGTGCGGGCCTGTTGTTGGCTGTGGCTGAACATTGGGAGACATTGCCTGTCACCTACAGTGTGTCGCTGTAGATGTGTGTTGAGTTTCGCCTTTTGTTTCAACACCTTTAATCCTCCTAAATTTAGCTGCTTGTTCATTGCCGTCAGCCGGTCGCACAACAAAGTGGCTCCTAGTGCTGTGAATGCAAGGTTACTAAAATCAATAGAAGTTTCACTGAAGTTTGGTGTGGTCAGTTTTGATGCCAGATTTAATGTCCTGTGGTGCCCGACAGCCCGAGGAGCTCACCCTGCTCCTCATTCAGCTGCGCCGGCATCAGGCCAAGATGGCCTCCGCCCGTCAGCACGCGTTTACCCAGATCCAGCGGCTCAACGGTCCCATAGAGGCTTACCACCACAACCACTTCCTCACTACTACCACCGCTAGAACCAGCCCCCTCCTCAGCTCCAGCCCCTCTCCTGTGTCCCACCTCGGACCTCTGAGCCTCTCGGCTACCCTGGGCCCTTGCTACACCCAGGTGGGGGCCCCCCCCGCGGCATGCCTGCCCCTCATTTTACCAGGGGCCGGTAAAGGTTGCCACTCAACATATTGCAGGGCTGCATTACTCTTAAATCAGATCTACCATAGTTATTTTCTTTCTGTTAATTTAATACATAGAACCCCTATTATTTGTCCTATGAATTTTCAACATTTCTTGGGAAATGTAATCAGTTTTGTCCATTATTCGTGGCTCTTTGTTAGTTAGTTTTCCTGTCCGTCAATCTGTCTGTCCGACACTTTGGTCCAGGGTGAAATATCTGATCAGGTGAGGAATTCTAATCATTTTGAGGATACCATCGCAATTTAAATTTGTCCAACACTTTAATTTTTAACAAGATTTTATGAAAAGTAATTTCTGGATTTACAAATTTGCTAAATTTGGGTAATCTTAGTCTTCAGAGGATGAATCCTAAAGACATTTAACCTCCTGACACTTCTTCTCGTGCCACTGACAGGTCAGGTTGAGGTCAGGTCAGGATTTCCATAATCAAATATGAAGTAACATTTCAAGTCTTTCCAGCGAAAGCAGTTAAATTCTTCAACTGTAACCGTTAAGCGACTTGTTTGTACATCACCATGTCTTGCTTAACCCAATCATGCAGCACCTATTCTCGGGGTGCTGGAGGATTGGGATCTCAAATTAGGAACATTTCATACACACGACCAGCAATTTTGCTGCCTAATAGCACATAAAAATATAAAAAATATAATATAATATCTTTAAATCAAAACTCAAAACTAATCTGACATGTCTGTTATAACTTTTAGGTTCTCATTACGATATTCAGAGCATTAATTTAGCAGAAAACAACTATTTGCTATATAGATAAGATATAGAGGAGCAATGTCTACCTGAGCAGAGAATGAAGTCTGAGAGTCTCTGTGCTTTGTTGACATGGCCAAGCCAGCCGTGTCTAGAACGTAACCCTCAAATTGCGAAAACTTGCGCTAAGTGCTGTCAGTCACACCGGAGGATCCGACGGGCGACGGCTCCAATGTTTTGAATTTGGACTGCTGTTACCCGTTTTAAACACTAGCTGTCAGTGCTACATATTTTAAAACCACTTGGTGCAGAATTTAAAACGTTCTGACTTTGATGCCCCCCCGCTTACTCCCATCGTCCCACCACCACCACCACCACCACCACCAATGGATCTGACCAAGTTGAAAGCAACACAAGCACCGCATTACTTGTCTCATTTTTCAGCAAACACAATATCATCACAAAGATTCTCTAATCACATAAGAGATGTATACAAATTCACTGTAATATTTCCTATTAGCAGACACTGAACAAAGGTTTCATAACTTGTTATCATATTCACTGAGACTGACATCTCATCCAGACACACTCTTAGGCCAGACCTGTAACTCATAGTTGATCATGCACTTGGTAGTTCCCAACTTTAAAAAATAACCTATCCCAGGGTAGACAAAGCAAAACCAAAACACAAAATCAACAGCCAAGTCCCAGTATGTCAGTGGCAACCTCTACCCAGTAGCTCCAGTGCTTTAGTGGTGTGACATCGGGCCCTGCTGCAGTCATAGAACCATCCGCCTCTTTTCTTCCATGTGTTCTTCTTGGCTGGTCCGTTTCCATATCGTGCTTCTTGGTGATGCTGTCCATAAGCATGTTGTGCTGCTAACTTTTCGACGTCCACAAAGCCATCCCCGATGCTTTGGCTAACCGGCTGGCTGTGGATGTGTCGGTCACTTTGGTCTTCTGAGTCGTGAATCTTTCATTGTCGGCAGTTTGGTTTTTTTTGTTGAGTGATGTGAGCTGAATTATACTCAGCAATGTTTCGATATCCGCTGCTTCTAATGGATCTGGTTTGTGCTGGTGTTTTGTTTTGTTTGCAGTAGGAGCATCTCTGAGTAGAGAAATTTGACTGTATGTGTTGTGATGCATGTTGGCACGGACACACAACGGCAGCCCACACCTCATGCTCGACACACAAATGTCACCACTAGATGAATTATCAGTGAAGCTTCTTTAGATTCAGATGACTCAGATAGTGTATTATTTAATTCCTGTCGACACAAATCAATAATCCACACTCACGTGTTTGTCCCCCTCTAGAGTGATGACACCTATATGCAGCTGAAGAAGGACTTGGAGTATCTGGACCTAAAGGTGAGAGTTTATCCCCCTGATCCCTGTTATTTATTTCACTTATCTTCTGCTTTAGTGTTCTGTTTCTGCTGTGCCTTTTCTGATTTGAAATGTCTCTAGCTCAGACTAACACTCTTGGTGTTTCTTACTAACGACCACTTTTAACACTCTGGCCACGCCTTAGAGATGTTGAGACTAAATATCCCCAGTAGACCTCTAACTCTTCTCACGAAAAGCAGCCACCTTTTTTGTGACTGCGGCTCTGTGTCTTTGTGATTTTGACTCCCAGATCAGAGCTCTAGAGCCCCTGATCCTCGCAGTTCACAGTTTACTACTGCACTGCACTGCTGGGCCTCTCAGGCCTCTAATGAACGTAAGCTGTATGTGTCTGTGTGCGTGTTAACAGATATAACGTTGTACGTAGTGCGTCTGTGACTGTGTGTGTGTGTGTGCGCGCGCATATATGCTTGTGCATGTTTCTCCGGTGTTCAGAGCAGGGACGCATGTGTCTAGTCTGTATG
Organism: Sebastolobus alascanus; assembly: GCA_916701645.2. Lineage (NCBI taxonomy): Eukaryota > Metazoa > Chordata > Actinopteri > Perciformes > Sebastidae > Sebastolobus > Sebastolobus alascanus. The sequence goes on from CAKAOJ020000109.1 coordinate 1,329,238, forward strand.
TGAGAGCGTGTGTTCACGTCTTTAGAGAGACTTTGCTCTAGAGAGACCATCCCATTGCTTACAGCACCGCATTCACGGCTTGAATGGCATCAAATGTCTTATCTCCACGTGATCTTTGAGCTCCCCCCCGCCCTCCCTCCCTCCTTCCCTCCCTCCCTCCCTCCCTCCCTCCTTCCCTCCTCTCCCATGTGGTGATGTTGACGATGCTGTTGAAAAGTGGGCATGGGATGGCTCGGCAGTGCATGTGTTGTGGCTGTGGCCCGGTGGTTGAAAAGCCAGCTGCTTCTACCATCGTCTCTGAAACGCTGCACCTCCTTGACAAGAACACAGGGCTCCGCTGTGTCACGTCTCTACTTTATTCCAAAAAGGAGCACATGTGGTCCCAAACTAATAGTTTCCGAGCACAAGAAAGAGCTGTTATCAGGAAAATTTCTCATTGTTAAATTTGCACATGTGCTCCATTTAAATGTTTTTTTTTAGCATAAATGTTCCAGGAGGTTATTGTAGCACTGTAGAACCCTGTCAGTAACACCAGTAAAGGGCACCTGAACTGTACGATGGAGTATTAGGGCGGTTGTAGGTAAGAAAATAAGATAATTACAGAGCAGGGGAGGGCGGTAATATTGAGAAAAAACTCAGAATTTCCAAGATTAAAGTCGCACATTTACGATATTCTCTGAGATTAAAGTGGCAAATTTATGAGAAAAAAAATACAAATTTGCGAGATCATGAAGTCATAAATTTACGAGAACAAAAACTCGAAATAATAGTGGAATAATAATAGTGGAGTGCAAAACTGTGGCAACGCCAGCCACCTTCTGAATTCCGTTGCTCCTCAAATAGTGTTATTATGGTAAGTATGACCTCTGAGCGGGGCGAAGGTCCTGAAAGATACATATTAGGGCTGTCAATCTTCTAAAATATTTAGTTGCGATTTAATCTCGATTGTCCGAGTTAATCATGATTAATCGCACATTTTTTACCTGTTCAAAATGTACCTTAAAGGGAGATTTGTCAAGTATTTAATACTCTCATCAACATTGGAGTGGGCAAATATGCTCAAATCATAACATGGCAAAGGTCAAGCCATCTGTGCTAACTTGACTATGACTTGCCCCAAACTGCATGTGATTATCATAAAGTGGGCATGTCTGTAAAGGGGAGACTCGTGGGTACCCATAGAACCCATTTTCATTCACATATCTTGAGGTCAGAGGTCAAGGGACCCCTTTTGAAAATGGCCATGCCACTTTTTCCTTGCCAAAATTTAGCGAAAGTTTGGAGCGTTATTTAGCCTCCTTCGCGAGAAGTTAGTATGACATGTCTAATATTGTAGAAGTTACAGGAAAGTAGAGATGAACAACTTCTATCTTTGACTACAGGAAGGCGTGTCTTTTATTTCAACACAGCTAACAGTAAAAAACAACCGTTGAGAAGACGTTACTCAGAACACAGTGCGTTACCATAGTTACACACTGATGCTTTTAAGGGAAAGCAACACAGAAAAGGCACAAAACATATGTTGAACCACATGTCTGGAATACCCTGCTGTTTAGCCTGCTGCCCCGGGACCCAGTCCCGGATAAACAGATGAGAGTGGATGAGTCCGCTACAATATAATATATTTTGCGGCGGCTCACATTACCGCGGTTTAACGGTGGCATATGTGGCTGTTTTTCATTACCACGGTTTTGCACTCCACTATTTTTCCGAGTTTTTTTCTTGTAAATTTATGACTTTATAATCTCACAAATTTATCAGATTTTTTTTATTGTAAATTTGCCGCTTTGATCTCAGACAATATCCAAGTTTTTGTCTTGTAAATTTACGATTTAAATCTCAGAAATTCTGAGTTTATTTTTTTTTACCTACAATGGCCCTAATATGCCATCGTAGAACTGTGTGTGTTACAAAAAACAAATATTTTCCTCTTCACAAAAATAAAATACATAATATACTGCTTAGAGGTTTTATGGATAAGTCAATTTGTGCAGGGCTTCAAAGTGTCCATAGCCATTGTGTTCTTCATGGCAAGAGCTGATTTTATGTGCCAAAACCCACTCATGTTGTCATATAGACGAGGTGAAGAGAATGTGTCATAGATAGTCTGTCTCAGCCTCGTAATGCTTTAGTTTGTAGCTGGTCTCTGTGTTCCCTGTATCTCCTTTATTTCAGCACCGTTGTACCACAGCTCAGACACTTGGTTTAACCGTACAACCAACATCTGGAAATGCTCCTTTTGCTCTTTCTAGGTAGCTGGAAGTCAGACACTGAGGGAGTCAGGGAAACCTGTCAAGGTTGCAGAAAGTGACGTGGATGTAAGTACGAGCTTAAAAGCTTCTTAAAATGTTGGCTGCATTAAATACAGCAGCATTAAAATTCCATTTCTGACGCTGTCAAGGAGGTTATGTTTTTGCTCCTGTCTGTTTCTCTTTTAGTAAATAGGATGTTAACAAAGAATGTTAACAAACTTCCATTAAATTTGGTGCAAAGTTGAAGCTTTTGGCCAAGAAATTGAAGGACATATTTAAAGTTTTTGTCCTATTTCCCCATCATATACTATGCTTATTTGAATGGAAAAGTCTGGCAAATGTATTCAACGATTTACTATTACTGTATGCAGTTTGATGCAAATACATATTCACATGCAGTTCACGCCTTTCTATACATTTGCTATCATTAAAATAACAAAAGTTAATTTGTTAATATGATATTTAAGTTTGTTGAGGGGAGCGTCACTGAAGCAGGCAGGGTTCCTACTCAGTATGGAAAAGTATGGAATTTGATTTTAATAAGTAGTCTAGTTAGTAGTAATTTCCAGGTCTGGATAAGTATGGAAAAAAGAAAAGAGAGTATGAAAACATATTTGTGTTTCAGACTATTCTGTTTTCTAAAATGTGAAATTCAGAATTTCTAATAGGGCTGCATAGATTAAAATTTTATCGAAATCGCAATATGGCGTACTGCAATTTTCAAACCGTAATATTTGTTAAAGGCGAAATGTGTGTCAAAATGCCATTTTAAATTAAATATTTTCAAAGATGTCCTGGCCTACACATTGTTTTTTACAGACTTAAGAAAACAGCTTTGTTTGATACAGATCGCCACAAAAATCAGAATCTTTTTAATGTTTTTTTAATGAAAATGAGAATGACGTAAAAGTAGGGCTGTCAGAGTTAAAGCGATAATAACGCATTAATGCAATTTGGTTTTAACGCAACTAATTTCTTTAACGCGTTAACGCAAATTGCAATTTTTAGGTTGTAGCGGGCTCAGTTTTAAAACTAGAGTGAAGATACTGGCATCATATGAAACTAGAAAACATAATGAATCTGTCGGTACCAACCATCTCATACTCCCTTGTTGTGAAGGAGGCTAAATAACACTCCAAACTTACACAAAATTTTGGCGAGGAAAAACTGTCATGCCAATTTTCAAAGGGGTCCCTTGACCTTTGACCTCAAGATATGTGAATGAAAATGGGTTCTATGGGTACCCACGAGTCTCCCCTTTACAGACTTGCCCACTTTATGATAATCACATGCAGTTTTGGGGCAAGTCATAGTCAAGTCAGCACACTGACACACTGACAGCTGTTGTTGCCTGTTGGAGTTGGAGTTTGCCATGTTATGATTTGAGCATACTTTTTATGCTAAATGCAGTACCTGTGAGGGTTTCTGGACAATAGTTGTCATTGTTTTGTGTTGTTAGTTGATTTCAAATAATAAATATATACATACATTGGCATAAAGCAGCATATTTGCCCACTCCCATGTTAATAAGAGTATTAAATACTTGACAAATCTATTTTGGACAGATAAAAAATGTGTGATTAATTTGCGATTAATCGTGATTAACTATGGACAATCATGCGATTAAATATTTTAATCGATTGACAGCCCTATGTAAAAGTTATCATTCCCTCTAATATAGCAAATCATATCACAATTGCAATATCAGTCATATTATCGCAATTAGATTTTTTTTTCAAAATGAATTAGCCCCGAGTTCTAAAAATAAGTTGATCATACAGGCAGAGTGTTTTTCAGCCAACGCAGCCTAAATGTTGAGGGTAATTAAGGCAAAACAAAATATGGATGTTGTGGGAAAAGTGTGGGAGGACACGATAAACTATTATTCTTGGCTTCAAGGGGCAAACAGCATGTGAGTGTGTTAATAGGTAAACGCCATAATTCCTTCAGTTTGATAATCCAAATAATTCCCTGCAGTTTTCAGCTTCATACGCAGCTGTTTAAACAATTCATGAGAGCGTTGTCTGCGATGAATATTTGATCAGATCCAACAACAACATCACCGTGGAGACAACAATGGGATTAATAATTTATTTGATGGAATATGAAAACTAGCGTTGAGTGCAAAAAACGTATACGGAGAAGCACATTAAGCTGTTCAGTCACAACCTCATTACATGAATGTTGTGTTGTTGTTTGACCGCGGGATGATAAAGTGATTTAACCTTTGCCTCGAAGTTTGCTGAGTTTAATGGGGGATTAATTAACGAAGCTCAGAGCCTCCATCACACTGTAATTAAAAGTGTCAGGTGGGTCGCACCCACTTTGTGTAATGGGCTCACTCACAGTAATTATACCCCTACGAGACCAGAGCTACAAGACTGTGCATATAGAGTGTTAGAAACCTGCTTACATGCACTCAAACATTTTAAAAGAGAGATGTATACATTCACATAAACACGTGTACAAACGCAATACTATACATACTCACAAACACACACCTTTTTGCCCACGTACTAACTTATCTACAGCTGCAGAGACAAGGGGAAGTTGTAATTAAGTAAATGGGCCACTTAATTACCAGAGGTCAACACAGAGACACACACTTTGGTGATCATTAGAGCAGTATCTCTCTCTCTCCCTGCCAACTCAGCTCTGTGTCTCCCTCTGCAGGTGAAGTTGAGTCGGTTGTGTGAGCAGGACAAGATCCTCAAGGATCTGGAGGCGAGGATCAGCTCCCTGAAGGAGGACAAGGTACACACTCTGTTAGCTTTATAGGGCCTTTCTCAAACCACCCCTTACATCCTGTCCCTACCCGCTTCCACTCTGTTTGCGTGTTCGCGTGGAGGGTCCGCCACATTAAGCGCCATCCCAAACCAATTGGCGGGGAGTGGAAGTGGGTTATAAAACCCTGAAACTGCGAGTCTGCATCGATGCCGACTTGCTGGCCACGTGCAACGGGGTTTTGTGTTTGTCATGGAGCATGCTCCGTACAAATGTCGTTCCGTGCATCTACCCGTAAATACTGCTCAAACTAAATAGATATTTAGCAACTTAAGGTTGCATTGTATTTAGGATCAAATCTAGCCTAGTCTAGTCTAGTCCTTGTCGTAGACATGTTCATTTGATTGTACAGTGTTGTATAGGGTCTGTTGCAACAACCAAGCAACTCATTTAACATCAGAGTTAAAGACGAGAAGATGTTGACAAAAAGAGAAAGTAAATGCCACCACAGAAGCATGGGAGTGAGTTTAATTAATTTTTTTTTATTTTTAGTTTCTCTGTATATCTCATATTCTTTTTATTCTTAATACTGTGAACCTTTGCACATCCCCTCCCGCTTGATACAAAACCATGGTTACAAAACATTGCGACAGTTTCCATTAGAGAGAGGGAAGTTGGTCCCAAAGCTTGCCGCTGTGTTTCTACCCTACACTTTAAAGAAGGGTGCTTCACTCAGCTGAGAGTGAGAGAGGCCCGTAGGCTCTCAATCAGTCACACCGTCTCATTCTACCAGCCGACCTCAGTCAGTCTGATGAGTCAACAGGCAAACAATGTTTGAAAATTAGAAGAAAAATGACATGACGGTGTCACATTCAAGGACAGAGCTAATATCAATTGAGCTAGAGTAGAGTTTGATAACAGGGTGATTTAGCTATCAAAGAATAAATAGCAGTACACATCACTCTCAGTCACTCAAAATGTGGTTTTCTTTTCAGATTCATTGGGCCTCATGCAAGGACCACTCGTACGAACAGATTCGTTCTTAAGTGGCTTGTACGAGTGATTTAGGAAAACTTGTCGTATTCACCAATTTTCTCGTATTTTGAATTTCCTCTTTGGTACGAACACAATTTATTTACAAGTGGTCCAGACCGGTCGTAGGTTTCAGGTGCAGTTAGTCTGCTGTTATCCAAACCTAAGTTTTTGTATATTTCATTGCTTTGCAGTAGTTTGAAAATCCTAGATTAAATCACACTTTATAATTATGCTGACATTATCCTGTTTGACTCTGCAATTTGACTTATAATATAATTCTAAATGTATTCATATAGCCTCACAATATCATCATGAATTTAAATCTCCCTTTAAGGTACATTTTGAACAGATAATGTGCGATTAAATATTTTTTATCAAATTTTGAGTTTGAAAATCCTATATAAATGAAACTTCATAATTATGTTGACATTATCCTGTTTGACAGAATATGAATATCTCAAACTGCAAAATGACTTAAATTATGCACTAATCGAAGATTATTGAATTTGTCTTGCGTGTCTTTAGACAGCGTGCTGATTTCTTGACAGAGACAGATGAATGGGGCAGGACGCGTAGCCTTATATGGTGTCATTGGGGCATTAATTATGTTAATTTACAATTATCATGAACAAGCATTCTTTTACACACAGGTGGCATCATCATGTTTACAGAGGTCATTTACACAGTTATCTGAAGTAAAGTAAAGTAAATTACAATACAATATACTATAACGTCTGGACATATACAGCTCAGCTAAGTAAGAATGAGATCTTATGGGGCTTCTGATTGACTGTGGAGACATTCTGCCCTCTGGAGGTATTTTTGAATAAGTGCCATCTGCTGAATAGTCTAAGTGCACATTTTCAGAGCAGATCAGGGGGAAGCAGGTCTTATAGTTGCTTTGCTTGACCTCATGCTGCGTGACTCGTCACCCCTTCAGGACAAGCTGGAGAGTGTGCTGGATGTGTCCCACCAGCAGATGGAGCAGTACCAGGAGCAGCCGGCCCACGCCCACAAGATTGCCTACCAGCAGAGGCTGCTGCAGGAGGATCTGGTCTCCATCCGGGCCCAAATATCACGCCTCTCCACGGTATGTATGCCAGTGTGTGTGTGTATATGTGTCTTTTTATTTTTTGTAAAATATACTCTATGAATATTCTGGAGGAATTGGTTTGAAATCTATCACAGTATTTATAAACATATCTTTCTCAAGACACATATATCCAATGTATACGTCACACAATGGCAAATGGATGCAAAAAAATGTATCAAAACATGATTTCCTTTTAGTATTTACAAGTGTGCTTAAATAAGTGTTGTGTTACATGTCTCTGGGCATGCATGTGTGTTTGAATGCATAGAGCTACTTGTGCAGGTGTAGTATACTGTACGTCTGAGAGAGTGTGTGTGTAACTGCATTGATGCCTGTAATTAAGTTTGTGTACACATATAGAGATCTTTGAGGAAGCATCAGTTTCTATACATGTATCTTGCAAACTCTACTGTATATGTAAGCTAAGACTTTGTGTGCTGCAGGAGATGGCCCACGCCTGGGAGGAGTACAGCAGGCTGGAGAGATCAGTGGAGCAGTTGAGGACGGCACTGCAGGCACACATGAACCACAGCGCCACCCCGCAGGTGAGACCCGGTACTGCAGCTCAAACTGACAGCTCTGGTTTTTCACGTAAAGCATCTAGTTTTTCCTCATAGGCTGGATTTATTTACAGTATCTGTGGCTTTTCAACAGTCTGTATTTAGTTGGTCCTCAAGTCCTTCAGACAATTTCAAATCTTACATATATCTTCACATCTTCTTCTACTATTTGTTATTAGTAATATTTACAGGATATTATTATTACTGCTATTATTATCATTCTATTATATCCACTGCTGCTATTATTAGTCACATTTCTATTATTATTACTGCTACTATTACTGCTATTATTATTAGTCATATTTATATTATATCCACTGCTGCTATTAATATTAGTTGTATTTCTATTATTACTACTACTATTACTGCAATTATTATTCTATTATAGCCACTGCTACTATTATTATTAGTTATATTTCTATTATTATTATTTTAGCTGTTGTTATTATTGTTGTTGCTGTGCATCTCTCTCTCTCTCTCTCTCTCTCTCTCTCTCTCTCTCTCTCTCTCTCTCTCTCTCTCTCTCTCTCTCTCTCTCTCTAGACCTGCTCTATATGAAAAGTGTAGTTTTCTAATAATGTCTAACAATTCTCTCCTCTGTTCTTCTTATATCACAAGTTCATTGATAGGACTTTTTCCAAACTATTTACATACTTACCAAGTCTGTGACATTGAAAACCCAAGTTGAACCAAACCAGAAGTGAACAAATAACATATGAATGGAGTCAAATGTGTGTGTGTTAATCTGTAGCAGGAGAAAGCTGAGATGAAGCGCGAGCTGTGGAGGATCGAGGACGTGATGGGGGGACTGAGTGCCAGCAAAGCCAACTACAAGATCACCATCGACTCTGTCCAGAACCCAGGTTGGTAACCACAGCAACCCAGCAGATATTATTATCAATAAAAGCCACTGCTTTTAGGAAAACTGCACAATTTATTTGTTTACAGTTGATATCAAAGTGAAAAAGGCAGAAAGTGAGTTTTTACAATGAAATACAGGTTGTCACTCGTTAACAATTACCACTCTGACACGTTTACTGAATACATATTCACTGTATTGTTCACATATTGTGTAATTATCAGTTAACAGTGTTGTAGTTAATGTAATCTCTGTGGTTCTTATCTCAGTTTATTACACAGCTTTATTGAATACTCGATTCTGGTTGGTCAATCACGGCATTCTACAGTCTATTATTTTTTTTATAGCAGACCGCTGCTATGGACACAGGTCTGAGCGAACACAGCGAGCAGACAATTTTTTTTTGCGGAAGCAATAAAATCATTTAAAAAATATTTCTAAACCAATATTCTGCATCAAATTATTGATTTTTTTAGTAAGTAGCCGTGTAATAAGCGGGATAATGTACAGAGAGACGATCATTATTGCAAAATTAACCCCTTCAGGGTGATTCAAGACCCCTGCTCACCCTGGTTCATTTTGCAATAATGACCGGTTCGCTGTACATTATCCCTTACTTAGAAATCTGCTATCTAAAGATCAGATTTTGAGAGAAAATGGCGATTGTGAAGCTTGTGGCTTCATTTATTGAAATCTGTGTCTACATGTCTGTTTTTCTGCACTTCTCAGTGTAAATGTGGTCAGAAATGTCCCCCCTTTCTGACTTTAAATCCATTTCAAACTGCTTATATTTAAAAGCTAACCCTTGATTTCTCCGTGTGTTCATGCGCCCCTCCACCAGAGAGGAAATTAGTGCCTTCGGTGTCAGACCCGGCAGTGCCTTCTCTTAGCATGGAGGTCCAGCCGCCTCCTCGCAGCTTCATCCCCAGCATCCACTCCCATACTTTGCCTCACAGCACCGTGCCAAAGTGGGTGAGTGTCACCCTTCTGCTGTTTACTTCATATTAAACTTTAAGGAATTATTGCTGGATTTAGTCAGATTGCATTTAGGAGTTCAGTGTCTGTTTGCTGTCCAGGCAGAGGACGCCGCCCCACCCAGGCCGCCACTGCCTCGCCTCTACGACTACGAGGAGACGCCCCCGGTGGTGCCGCCTCTCCCCAAAGAGTCCTCGGTCATCCGCCACACGTCGGTGCGTGGGCTGAAACGCCAATCAGATGAGAGGAAGAGAGACAGGGAGAGCGGGCAGTATGTTGTCAATGGAGACTGTAAGGTATGCTCACCTTTAGTTAATCCATCTCTCTACTATTCCATTGGAATGAAGACATGTGAATGCAGTTTGGGATGATTTTTATGTTTATTTTCAAGTTAAGACATCACGTTTTCCATATTTCCAAAGCACCAATAACCACTTGTCTACTTTCTGTCTAACCTCTTCTGGTTTCAGACTGACTTGCGGTCATACGTGAGTGAACCAGAGCTGCCGGGACTGAGCCACCACAGCACCGGGTCTGACGTTGACTACCAGTATTTCCAGGGCCAAGGTAACTGAACAGTAACATGCAAAATACATTTAACAGAAAATACGATACTAGTGATTTCCCAGCATAGAATGCAATCATCAGTAACACTTTATAGTAACCATAATTTATAAATTGATAGTTAATAAAAATGTTAAGTTATTTTACTGTTAACACTCATTAAATTATAATTAATAATGTTTACTAATTATTAGAAATGCTATAATTTGTTATTTTAACAGTTTATTGTTGCACACATAACAATTCATATACTATATATCTAAGTATTTCTTAATGATTACAAAGTTATTTGTGAAATATATATAAATATTACATAGATATTTGTAACACTTTGTTAAGCTTTAATTTATTTGATTAAAACTTTGAATATGCAGAGATATAGATTTGTGTTCGGGAAGACACATATTTTCATTAGAAATCCAATCCCTTCAGAGTAGAAGATTCATCTGTTAAAATGCAGTGCTTATCTTGCTAATAAATTTTCCCCCAGTAGTAGAATTTATTGTCACCCACAAGAGGAGACGGTCCACCGTCTGGAATGTTATTAAAATTCTTCTAAATCCTGAGATACATTTTTAATAAAATAAAGAATCTAATATTTTAAATATGTTTACTGTTTAGCAATTAAGTTGAGGAATTTATTTGACCAGTGTTGATACATGGCATAAAACCTTTTATTGTTTCACCTAAAGTTTATTCTACATTTTTTCCCCTTATAGAGATTTAAATTTTTACATTCTGTCCCTGTGTTTTAATTGTTTGATCTAACTGCTTTTTCACTTTGCAGATGAAACTAAACTGTGCTGATTCTTGTCTTGTTGTTATCAACTAGGTCTGTCAGGCCCCTCATCTCGACTGAACCAGTCCAACTCCATCGCGTCCTACGTCACCCTAAGGAGAGGCCCCGGGAGCTCCGCACCCAGGGTGAGTCCAGAGAACAACATCTGCAGATCCCTGTGATCAGCTGTTTGTATGAGCCTTGTAGCAACTCATAATGGTAAATGGTAAATGGACTTGCATTTATATAATGCCTTTCTAGTCTTCCGACCACTCAAAGTGCTTTGTCTCTTTCATTCGCACTTTAAAATGTGTGTCTTTATGTTTAGGAGGTTTAGGAGACAGAGAGCGAGAGCGAGTGAGCAAGCGAGCGACAAACAGAGCAAGAGACGGAGCGAAAGACAGAGCGAGCTAGAGAGAGAGAGAGAGAGAGAGCGAGCGAGGGCGAACTAGAGAGCGAGCGAGGGCGAACTAGAGAGCGAGCGAGAGACAGAGCGAGCGAGAGATAGAGAGAGCTAGAGCGAGCGAGTGAGAGAGAGCGAGCTAGAGAGACAGAGCGAACTAGAGAGAAAGAGAGAGAGCAAGCGAGCTAGAGAAAGAGCGAGCGAGCGAGCGAAAGACAGAGCGAGAGACAAAGTGAGCTAAAGAGAGACAGACAGAGAGCGAGCGAGCGAGAGAGTGAGCTAGACAGAGAGAGAGCGAGCGAGAGACAGAGCGCGAGAGACAAAATGAGCTAGAGAGAGCAAGCGAGCGAGAGAGTGAGCAAGCTAGAGAGAGAGAGCTAGCGAGCAAGAGAGCAAGCAAGTGAGCTAGCGAGAGAGAGCGAGCTAGCGAGAGAGAGCGAGCTAGAGACAGTGAGAGCGAGAGACAGAGCGAGCGAGCACGAGACAGACAGAGTGAGCTAGCGAGACAGCAAGCGAGCGAGAGACAGAGAGAGAGAGCGAGCAAGAGCGAGCGAGAGACAGAGCGAGCGAGAGCGAGAGACAGAGCGAGCGGGCGAGAGACAGAGAGAGCAAGCAAGAGCGAGCGAGAGACAGAGAGAGAGCAAGCGCGAGCGAGAGACAGAGCGAGCTAGAGAGAGAGCGAGCGAGCGAGCAAGAGCGAGCGAGCTAGAGCGAGAGACAGAGCGAGAGACAGAGCGAGCTAGAGAGAGAGAGTGAGCGAGACACAGAGCGAGCTAGAGAGAGAGAGTGAGCAAGGGACAGAGCGAGCTAGAGAGAGAGCGAGCTAGCGAGGGAGAGAGAGCGAGAGTCAAAGTGAGCTAGAGAGAGAGAGACAGTGAGCTAGTGAGAGCAAGCAAGCTAGCGAGCGAGAGACAGAGAGCGAGAGACAAAGTGAGTTAGAGAGAGCGAGAGACAGAGAGAGCGAGCGAGAGAGAGAGCGAGAGAGAGAGCGAGCGAGAGAGAGAGAGCGAGAGAGAGAGAGAGCGAGCGAGAGACAGAGCGAGCTAGAGAGAGAGAGAGAGAGCTAGAGAGAGAGAGAGCGAGCGAGCTACAGAGACAGAGAGCGAGCAAGAGACGGAGTGAGCTAGAGAGAGCAAGAGCGAGTGAGACACAGAGCGAGCTAGAGAGAGAGCGAGCTAGCGAGGGAGAGAGAGTGAGAGACAGAGAGAGCGAGAGACATTGAGCTAGTGAGAGCAAGCAAGCTAGCGCGCGAGAGACAAAGTGAGTTAGAGAGAGACAGAGTGCAAGTGAGACAGAGTGAGCTAGTGAGCAAGACAGAGAGCGAGAGACAAAGTGAGCTAGAGAGAGAGAGCGAGAGACAGAGAGAGCGAGAGAGAGAGCGAGAGAGAGAGAGCAAGAGACAGACAGAGTGAGCTAGCGAGAGAGAGAGCGAGCGAGAGAGAGAGCGAGCAAGAGACGGAGTGAGCTAGAGAGAGCAAGAGTGAGTGAGAGGCAGAGCGAGCTAGAGAGAGAGAGAGAGCGAGCAAGCGAGCTAGAGAGCGAGCAAGCGAGCTAGAGAGCGAGCGAGCTAGCGAGCGAGAGACAAAGTGAGCTAGAGAGAGAGCGAGAGAGAGCGAGCAAGAGACAGACAGAGTGAGCTAGCGAGAGAGAGAGTGAGCTAGAGAGAAAGACAGAGAGCTAGCGGGTGAGAGAGAGAGAGAGCGAGCTAGAGACAGTGAGAGCGAGCGAGCAAGAGACAGACAGAGTGAGCTAGCGAGACAGCAAGAGACAGAGCAAGTTAGAGAGAGCGAGCGAGAGAGAGCGAGCGAGAGACAGATAGAGCTAGAGAGAGAGAGAGAGCGAGCGAGAGACAGATTGAGCTAGAGAGAGAGAGAGAGAGAGAGAGAGCTAGAGGGAGACAGAGCGAGACAGCAAGCGAGAGACAGAGAGAGCTAGAGAGAAAGAGAGCGAGCGAGAGACCGAGCGAGAGACAGAGAGAGCTAGAGAGAGAGAGCGAGCGAGAGACAGATTGAGCTAGACAGAGAGAGCGAGCGAGAGAGACACAGAGAGAGCGAGCTAGAGGGAGACAGAGCGAGACAGCAAGCGAGAGACAGAGAGAGCTAGAGAGAAAGAGAGAAAGCGAGCGAGAGACCGAGCGAGAGCGTTTCCTCTGATGGGAAAGTCCAGAGACGCTCCACTAAAACAGATCACTATCCAGAGAATGGAATTGACGGCAGCAGTTGTTGCTGTCAAGGTCGACAAGATGGGAAGAAGGGAGCTTCAAGTTCAGCTAGAACAGTCAATCTTCTGGACAGACAGTACTACTGTACTGAAGTACATTGAAAATTAAACGTCTTGTTTCAATCAGAAAGACCAGATCAGTCGAGTCATGTTCTGGAGGATGACAATGAAGTAGTCACCTGTAGTCTGTCTTACAAGTGCAGACGAGGGAGTTGACACAGGCAATAAGTTCATGATCACTACTCAAAGTGGCACCAGCTGAAGAAGGCAGTGGGATGGTTTCTCCGGATGAAAGAGCTTCTGCTGCACCTCAGTGGAAAAAGGAAAGAGTTTCAAGCTGTCTGTAGTCAGTCAAAAGATGACCCCGTCAAGCAAGAAATACTTCTCAAGCAGCAGATGGAGAAATATAGAACCACACTGAATATAAAGGAGCTGGTTAACTTCAGCCAGAGGCAGACTCAGCTTTGGAGAAAGACATGCACATGTCAAGAAGAGTAGTCCACTCTGCAGATTGGATCCCATTCTGAAAGATGGAGCACAGAGATTGCATTGCAGAGTTTAACAACTGTGCAATGCTAGAAAAGGCTAAGTTCTCCATCCTCAAAGAACCAATGAGTTGCCACTCTCCTTCTGCAACACATCAACAGAGGAGTTGGACATGGAGGCAGGAACCACATGCTCTCAAAGTTGAGGTAAAAGTACTGGATCCCTAAGGCCAACTCAGCGGTGAGAAGAATAGTATCTGATTGTACAGTGTGCCGGAGACTACACGCCAAGGTCCGACAACAGAAAGTGGCAGACTTGCCACAAGACAGTCTGTTGCCAGACAAGCCAAGGCCCCCTTTATGAACGTCAGAGTAGACTACTTTGGACCTTTAGTGAAAAGATACGGTGTGATCTTCACCTGTCTAACGATCAGGGCAGTGCATATCAAGGTGGACCAATCTCTCGATATGGACTCTTGCATCAATTCTCTGCGCCGCTGTCATACATTGTGATAATGGCACCAATTTTGTTGGAGCAGAAAGGAAGCTGCGTGAAGCAATTGAAGAACTGAATCAGTCCAAGATACATGATGCAAAGGGGAGTCTTCAATCCACCAGGTGCTTCCCCCCGTGGAGGGGTATGAGAGAGACAAATACACACTGTGAGGAAGATACTCCATTCAGTGCTAAAGCAGCAGATTATGGATGATGAGGGTCTTCAGACTGTGCTGTGTGATGATCATCACCAAGACTTCGGATGACCTTGAGGCACTCAAATCAAACAACTTGTTGTTAGTGAAAACTCAAGCAAGTGGGCCTCCAGGGGTGTTCAAGAAAGAAGATGTGTATGCATGACGCAGATGGAAGCAAACACAATACCTTGCCGACTTATTCTGGTCAAGATGGACACATGAATACTCTTTCAAGAGCACCAGAAGTGGTTCAGAACAAAGAGAAACTTCCAGCACAGAGAAATCGTCTTAATTGTGGACGACACACCTCCTCAGAATTTCCGGATGATGGGAAGAGTTCTCAAAACTATGCCAGACGCCAAAGGTGCTGTACGCAGCATCAGTGTGCAGACAAAGACCAGTGTCTTGGAGAGACCGGTCTCAAAGCTCTGTCTGCTTCATGGAGCAGTGTGATGGTGTCTCCCTGGAAAAGCAAAGAAAAGAGTTCAGTAAAGACAATAAAAGCTCTTACGTTGTTTAGCCCTGTTCAGATTCATATGGCTCTTTGTAAGTTTAAGTTTAGTAATTGGTATGCTTCCCACCGAGCCAATTAAGAAACATGGAAGAATATACTTTGAAGAAGTAACAATATTTATTTCACATTAAGGAATTGCATATTTGTTTTTTTATTAATTTGTATAGGTAGCACTCCTGTAGATGTATAAATGACTTCGTAGTTGCAATTTTTTCAATTAAATATGTCTTTTGTACTGTTTCTCACTTCAGCAAACAGTTAAAACTTACCTTGAAGATGTGTTTTGACTGGAGTAAAGCTCATTGCTTCTTGTGGACATACCGAGTGTGGATATTTGATCAGACGACACTACAGTGCCCTTGAGCAAGGCCCTTAACCCCAACTGCAGGTCAGACTGTGGTTGTTCTGGACAGCTTCGAGGTGTGAATGTGTGTAACTTCCCTGAATAAAATAAAAAGGTAAAAGTTAGTCTTGTACTTGTATCCAGGCAGATATGCAAACATTTTAGTGGTACTGTATGGTTTTAAAAGAACAGTGTGTGTAACATTCAGGGGGATCTATTGGCAGATATGGAATATAATATTATTAAGTATGTTTTCTTTAGTGTATAGTTACCTGATAATAAGAATAGTTTTGTTTTCGTTACCTTAGAATGAGCCGTTTATATCTACATACGGAGCGGGCCGTCATGTTTCTACAGTAGCCCAGAACGGACAAACCAAACACTGGCTCTAGATGGGGACATTCACGTTCTTGCGTCACTGTAGTTCTCCTACAGGCTTGGCACACGGGAGAAATTTCAGTTGGTTGCAATCTGCAACATCACTGCTAGATGGCGCCCGTTTCTCTTTCCATATTCCTCCGTCTTTCGTTCTCCTCTCTTACTTTGTTCTTGTTCTGTTCTGAACTCTCCGTCCCCGCCACTAACTATCCATCCCCTCTCTCATTTCCATCCCATCCTTGTTCCAATTCTCTCTGTATCTTTCCTCCTTCCCTGTCTCACCAGGAGAGACCCAAGAGTGCCTTGGAGCGTCTGTCATCGCCTACAGAAGCCCTGCAGCTCCCGAGCAGCCAGCCTCGAGGGCGAATGACTGCGGAGGAGCAGCTGGAGCGGATGAAGCGCCACCAGAAGGCGCTGGTTCGAGAGCGCAAGAGGAACCTCAGCCAGGGCGAACGCTCCTGCACGGGCCTCTCCGCCTCCACCGTCACCACCCAGCGCTCCTCCTCCTCCTCCAGACTGCCCTCCAGCACCTCCGACCCTCCGGCCTCCGTACGTTACCCCCCCGCCCCGCGCAGCAGACACAGGGAGCACCACCTTCACCACCCCTGCTGCTATGCCACCCTCCAGCCCCCGGCCACATAATAACCCAGCAGGAATGCTAACACACTAGCGCTCTCTGCCTTGTGTAACCAGTGGTTGTTGACGTTAGCACTAACAAGCTAAAGGGCAGGACTGACTACGGCTGGCTAGCTAGCTTGGTTAATGCTTTAAGAACAATGGGAGACAAAATGAGCACAGGGAGTTGAGGCGAATACTCGGCTAGTTTTGGACTGGGACAGTCGCTCCCTGTTTCTTTTTATTTTTTTACAAGGTTTGACCTTGTTACCACTGCCCCCTGGTGGGACCTCACTGACACAATTCTGAATGTAAATCCACTGAGAAAAGGAGGGAATGGAAGGCATCACGCTGCCTTCCTTTCTCTGTTTTAATCACCAGAAAGTAGAGAGAAGAGCCCATTTATGTACATCTACACACCGTGTACTTGTACACTTTTATTTATTTACTGAGGGATATTTTCAGTATACAGTTGTACAGTTATATTTTGTAGAGATTTGGTATATAGAGCATATAGAGGAGTTGGGGGAAATGTTGGAAAATAAGTATTCAGGTTGATGAAATGAAGAAAGAGGCAACGCTAGTGGCACAAATCATGATCACACCTCCCTGCTTTCTTTTCTTCAAATGAAATTCAAGTGCCTTGTTTTGCTGACGATCTTTTTGCCTTTTGTCCCAAATGCACCTCCTTAATCAACGTTTTAATTAGCCGTGGTTTGTTTAGAGCATGCGTCTCCACTTCAGAATCAGAAACGATGCAGGAGTTAGCTTTAAGTTTGCTTTTCTGTGTAGAAGCAGAATTCAGTCAGGGAGATGTGGGGACACTGCTGGTTTTAATCCCTAAAGGAATACTTTGACATTAAAACTAAATACCCCTTGGTTTCAGTATAGAATGCTAACAATGCTAACACGCCTGGGTGAAATAAGTGATACAGTAAGTCATTCAAAATGTCAAAGTCTTCCATTAAAATAAAATGACACATAATAACTGCCAGATAGGTATTATGATTACAGACTAACACACACTTTTAACCAGACTGCTGTGAGATCCGCCTGTAATCAGACTATATTTCCCATAAATCCTTGAATTCAAATGTCCTTGTAACAGTGAGCAATACATAGTCTGTAATCCACCCTCAGTGCATACGACCATAAACGCCAGAGCATATTTTTATTTTCTCTACTCCACCAGCATAAAACATGTTTACACCATTTTATATTTGACTTAACATCCTCATTAATACAGCCTTTTTCTTGTACAGACTACAAGGTTATTTTTTAGTGTTTGACAGTGGTTGATAATTACATTGCCACATTTAAAGTTGGGGAAAGAATCTGTACTCATATCCGAGTACTTTTAAGTGGCCTATGCTGTGCTGTTTTATGCATCATAAATATACAGGACAGGTTCAAGCAACAGGGCTGAAATAAATAATAAAAAGATACGAATAGGTGTGAACAAGGAGCGGACAACTTTGTCATGGGGAAATCTGTGTGGAAAATAAGAAAGGGACAGTACTGTGGCCATATTCTTTATCAGAAGTTGTTGATGGACAGGATAGTATTTAACTACATCTGTGGCAACTATGGGGTCAAGACGGCAGGCAGATGTGTGTCATCAGGTGTACAAGATGGAAGGGTTGCATAAAAGACCCCCTGAGGTATACTGGAGGCCTGGTATGTGATATTATCATAGTGTATGATAGCGTAGAATAGTATATATGATAGATGTGCTGTATGTATGAGGGGAAGGTACTTGAACTTACAGTACTTCAGTATCCCCCGCCACCAGTCCTGGTAGTTCATGTAGAATTTCACGTCTCTCTTGGATGTCCTCAAAACCTGTTGTCACAGCATCTGTGATGTCAAAAAGAAAAAAAAGTTTACTTGTAAAAGTTTGAATAAACAGTGAAGTTAAGGCTTCACTTCACACTTAGTGTATCGTGCAAAATGTCAACGTGTACAGTGGTCGAGTCGACATGTTTTGTGGTCTTAGATGACATGCAGTCAGCTAAACTTTAGGAAACCGAACAAAGACACAATGTGGCGCACACACAGTTGTGACGTTTATGTCTTTTAAAAAGCTTCTTGTGTCTTAATCATTTATATATCATTTTGTAAGACAAACAAAATCAGTTTAGTCTACTGGTAACACTTAGTAATAATCATTTATAAATGGTAAATTGATAGTTAATTAAACTTAATTAACAGGCATTTTACTGTTAAACAACAAAATTATGATTAGTAATGTTTACTAATTATATATTGATGAAATGATGGTTATTATAAAGTGTTACCAGTCTACTTTATAACTTACCTGGTAGGACTGAGTACATGGCCTGGTCTTTAAATGCCCTCTTATTGCACAGACTAGCACCACTCACGTTGAAGGTGGACATCATCGCACTGGTCTGTAAGATAAAGTCACAACAGTAACAATTAAACCTCTCAAAGGAATCCACTTGTGAGATTGTATCTGGGAAAACTTGATACACAAATAGAAACAAACGCATGTTAAATATAGGGGCCAGTGCTTTAAAAGTAGAGTGGAAACACTGCACAAGGAACAAAAAAAGGCCTTTCTACACATCATGTGAATTGCTGCTAGATACCTTGCTAAATTAAAACTGCATTAATGCATATAAATACCTGTCCAACATCTTGTTCACGCAGTCCCTCTTGTTCTTCCCTCAGACTCTCCTCAACTTGGAAATCTAGAATAATGAAACAGCAATAAACATTCAGTATACATTACATCATTTATTCATGCACTGATATAAGGAAATCTCATGAATCCCTGGAAATTCATCTTAAAAAAATAAAATAAAACAAATAGAAAAATAAAAATGGTTATCACCATAGCTTATGCATACGTGAGGAAGCCAATGAACATCTCATGTACACTATAATTAAGTTTTACATAATGCATTTGGTGTCAAGTGGAAATAATAGTACTCTTTGAAGGGTTTAAAAATTACATTTGTAAAGTGAAAGTGAAACTTAAGACGAACAACACGTTGGTTTCACACGGGACACGAACAGCAGCCTCCTTGATGAAAGCCCTGTGTTTGTTGGACCCATCCAACACCCCTCCTTCTAACCTTGTGTGTTTTTCCACTCTTTATACTACGTCACCACACTCCGCGACCACTTTCTCGGAGCGTTTAATATTGAGGGCATGACAGAGTGTCAGTATTTGACACGGTATTTGAGAACGGTCTGAACCTGGGGGTCCCAACCCCCACTAGAGGTCGCCAGAGCTTCACATGAGGTCGCGAGGTCTTCTTGATTTTAAGGGGGGGTAAAACAACTTTTTTTTTAAAATACACAGTTGGCCTTTAAGTTTGGATTATTATTTAAGATATAAACAGGATAAGAGCAAGGTGAAAACCTGAACTCAAGTTATATTCACAGACCATCTCGTCTCTGCTAAACAGCCTCGTCCTGCATTAGAAAAGTACACAGTGAAATCAACCAAAGAGCTAATAGAACAATGGCCAAGCATCAGGGAGAAGAAAACACTGAATTAAAGTTGTCAAAAAGAAGCCTATTAAGTATGTATGATTGTGAAAAATAAAAATACATACAGTATAGATTAAGAGTTCCTAAAAATAGCAGGAAAACTCATCTGATGAAAATCTGCTCAATTCATCCAAATCGCTCGTTTTACACAAACTTCCTGTAGTTATTGTGCTCACTATTATTCAACAGTTTATCAGTTGTTCTGTACTGTTATTTATGCATTGAATATAATATGAAATAGCAATAAAATATGTCGCTTCGTCAGGGGTCGTCAGTTTACGCAACGATAGAAAAGGGGTTCTTTAAGGAAAAAGGTTGTGAACCACAAAACCCAGAGATCCATGTGCTCGTCACACAGATTATAGGTTCTCCTGGCGCTGCTGTCCGCTCCTTGTTTTTCTGACAAGTATTAATCTCGAGAGGTTTTCTGCCACATTGCTTCTTCCTTTCCACAGCTATACGTACAATATATCAGATCAAAGAGAAAATAGTTACAGGAGGTTGCTCAGTCGAAGAGTAGAACTATAGTAGAGAACTTAGAGAAGTGAACTGCTAATCACCACCTAATTCTGTGTTATTGAGAAGCAACGCACAACTCTTCCCTTTTCTTTTTCTATCATGTAGAGATTTGCACTCGACAATAAAGAGTTTCTTGCTTCTGAACCTCCTCTGGGCTGTGTTCTTCCTAATCTGTCGGGGGTTTGATGAATCTGTGTCTGCATGGTGTTCTTTCTCTCTGTCCCTTTTGGTGTGTGATTGGTTCTCCTGAGCACAACAAGGCATGGGATGCAGTGTTTCTCAGAGCATGTGAACACGCCAACAGATCAGACCGTGCTGCAGGCTACTGGAGTGGGAAGGATGCATGCATGGCTTTGATGCTTCCTTGGATGATTACTCACAAGTACCCCTCACCACACACACACACACACACACACACACACACACACACACACACACACACACACACACACACACACACACACACACACAGTCTCACGACAGTTTGTGAAATAGTCACGAAATTTAAATCTATTTGATTCGTGTACATAGACACGAATTTCCCCTTTTTCTTTTGTGACGCTCAGCACGACTTTCAACATTTTTTTTTCTATGCATTTTCCTACGAATGCCCAGCAACATGTGACGCACCTCTTAATTTCCGCTCCAGTCTTTTCAAAATAAAACTACTTTGTTAGGTGTAGGAAAAGATCGACGTAGTTAGGTTTACGCAACAGAACTACTTAGTTAGGTATAGGAAAAGGTTGCGTGTTGGGTTGAGTTTAGTTCATTAGGATCCCCATTAGCTGACTCCATGACACCAGCTAGTCTTCCTGGGGTCCGACACAGAAATCACAAACAATTTTACGCATTATATACATTCAAACATCACATACGAAAATCACTTTACTCACATTACCTTATATAAAAATTAAGAAATAACACCGGAAGTGGCGCAACTTAAGTACGGAAGATACGCAACAAAAACTAGTAGGTTAAAGAAAGATTAGTAGGTTTAGGAATAGATCGACTTGGTTAGGATTAGGCAACAAAACTACTCAGGTTTAGGAAAAGATTACAGTTTGGTTTAAAGTATCTGCAGAAGTACCATAACTTAAGTACGGAAGTTACGTGACAAATAAATCAATAATGACTTCTGGTTTCATACGGGACACGAACAGCGGTCTCCTGGGTTAAAGTAAAGTCCGGTGTTTTTTGACCCACCCATCCACCCCGACCTCCCTATGCGGCGTTCGCCACTCTTTATACTTCCCGGTTCACGATTACGTGGATTATAGAGTTGATTTTGTGCTGACCAACACGAAAAAAAGGGAAACTCGTGTCTATGTGCATGAATCAGTACATTACATTTTGTGACTATTCACGAGCTGCTGTGCGACTGAGTTGCACACACACACACACGTAAGTACTTGTCAGAGAATGAGAGTTGTAGATGTTAATGTGCTGGTGTACATAGGAGAGAAGGTTGCGGTGTGTGTGTAATTAAGGCTTCCAGAAACACAGACTAATCATCTGCCTCTGTGGTAACGATACTAAACATGATCCTTTCAAATCCCTGGATGAACTTCTTGCGAAAATTATTCCTGGTTGCAGAGAATTGTTAATTTCATATTTGCCTCCCTCTTTCTGTTTAGTGTCTGTCTCCCTCTACCTGAGGCACGACTCACTGCAGAGACATTACATTGTTTTATACACCAATATTGTAGAATTTCCCTGGTAAACTATTAAGACCATAATGGTGACAGCCCCCTTCGTTTTTACAACAATGCTATTGCCAATCCTAGTTTTAATATTACCCCATAATCTCCACTGCTTTGAGTCACAAAGAAATTTAATTGTCACTACCCTCCTTTGCTCTTCCTGCCACTGCTCCATGTTGGTTTGTCTTCTTCTTCTTCTTCTTTCACTTTATTGAAGAGTATAAACATGTTTTATTAACCTTCACTGATCTATAAAAATACTAGGGTTGTAACTGTGGTTGATTACTTTCTCTATTGATTTATCTGCTGGTTGTTTTCTCAATTAATCTTTGGCTCTGATAATTGCCTGCCCAAGATCACTTCTTCAAATTGCTTGTTTTGTCTGATCAACAGTCTAACAACCAAAGATATTCAATGTACTACCATAAACGACATAGGACACCAGCAAATATTCACATTTGAGAAGCTGAACCTGTAAATTCTTAGAATTTTTGCTGAAAAAAATAATCAATTGCAAATTATTTTAATGAGTTAAATAACTGATTAATCAACTAATAGTTTACGCTCTAAAAAACGTAGTGTAAGACACTGGTTGGAGGATATTGTCTTTATAAAAATCTGGTTAATTTGTGGAAATAATATAAATGGCTCAAAAATATTTATTAATTTTCTTATTTTCTATAATATTTTTGTTTTATTAATTTTCCTAATAATATTAAAACATCCAACACTTTTTAGCATGTCCAGACAACACTGAGGTTTTGTGATCCATTTATATTTAACTTTTCTTAAAGGGCCAGCGTGTAGCATTTAGGGGGGTCTAATGGCTGAAATTAAATATAATATTAGGTTTCAGTTGTTTGCAATCTGCAACCTCACCGCTAGATGTCGCCAAATCCTACACACTGCACCTTTAAAGACCTACATGATAGCTGCAAATCTGTTTTTGACAGTCACCAGCTAGCTGTGTAATCCTGACTCCTGCCGTTTCCAGGTGTTTGATTGGCAGGAGGAGCGACTTGCTGCTGAGGGTCAGAGCGATGAAGGTTGGAGTCAAATGAGAGAGAGAGGGAGGATCAAATCAGACGAGTGGATGACGGTGACGGCGACGGCTACAACCACACACATACGAGAGGCGGATGTGGAGCCTCTCGACTACGACCTGGATATCAGCCGAGAGGTAGACGCACATCAGTGTCAGGACACAAAAAGATACTAATCCTCTAATGGCTCAACTGATCTGATCCATCCGGTTAAATCTGCACTTTATAGTTCTTGTCTAACTTGGACACCTTCTATGATCTTTCATAATATGGATAGGTGTTAGCGTGCATTATTCTCTGTACTTCCGTAAAGTACATGAAAGACTGAAGGGGGACATTTTAACCCTCAGACCCTCTGTCTGTTTTACAAGGCCTGTAAATCAAAAAGCAGTAATTTGCTGTCAGGTTTTAAACAGGTCTGCATTGACTTTGTCAATGAGCAGCATTTTTCAAATCCAATGTGTGGTATGCCATGAACTTTGTGCTCACTTTGGTACAAAAACATCAACATTTCACTGCATGAAAGATTATAAAAGTCAATGAAATACATTTGAAACCCATTAAAAGCATAATTTTCAAAATGTCAGGTTACATATATTGTTTGAATGGTTTGGTTTGACATCACTTCCTTCCACTTAAATTCATGCTATTCATGTTTTTTCATAGGTTAGTTTTACATTTAAGGGTCTGCTCCTCTGTAATTTTTTAGACTTCTTTTTATTGGTATTTTTTCATTATACAAAATATAATCATCTTGGCATGTCGATACACTCCCACATCCTCTCGTCCAGGGTCACACATATTACAGAAAGAAATCAAATATGCACGTACAGAAAAAGTAATTAGACAAATAATAATAGTGATAGTAATATTAGGTAATTAGGAAAATAATAATAAAAAAAATAACGCACCAATAATACCTGAGAGAATTCTTTACTGTTATTATGGATAAGGTACCACATGTAGCGAATTTTAACAACGAAATAACAATATATATAAGCCACTGAGGGGCGAACGGGAGAACTTGTTCGGACGCGTGCCCTAAAAACAAGCCAATATCCAGTGCGCTGTATAACGTTGGATCAGTTGTGTTTATTCACAGTTTCACATCTCATCATAGAATCATGCAGATATATCTACGTATTGTTCTTCCCCTGTTTCCATTCAGCAGAATCCAAGCCAACAAGTTACACACGGCAAGACACGGCACGGTCAAAAACTGTTTGGCTTCCTGTCCTCGATCCTCATCACCTGAGAGCTTACCTATATGCACTTTCATATCAATGTTCCACCCTGTGGTCAATGCTAGAACTGCAAGCATACATTCACTCTGTGTTATCCAAAAACTACATTAAGGCTCCAACACCACATATTACCAAGCAAAATACCTAATACCTGTTGTATACCTCCACCGGAATGGACAAACTGGAGGAAACTCTCCATGGCTGTCTTAAAATAAGACTGACTACCTGTCTGTCCAACACGCAGCTGTCCAAACCGCGAAAAGTTCCCATCCCAGAGCGCTACGTAGAGTCCGACCCTGATGAGCCTCTGAGTCCAGAGGAGCTGGAGGAACGCTCCCGCCGGGCCGAGCGCATCAAGAACCTGCTGGCCAAATCCAGGTAGACGGCACTCAAATAATGACACGGGAGTTGGGTTTCTATTTTTGGAGTTTAACACTGAGACCGTGTTAGTATCAAAAGGGAAGATGTTTGGAGTTAAATATTCTGTTTCTGCACTGATATACATACAGCGAGTTCAATATGTCCACCATGGGTGTACAATCTACTGTATCCCAAGTGGAAATTAAAGCCTAAATGGTAATCTATACTAGTCAGCGTTTGCTATTCATGAATCCACTGGTTTAAAGTTGTTTGTGTCCTTTCAACAGTTTTCAGAACATACAGCCGTCTGTACCTCTGGACTTTGGTGAGCTGGACTCGGCTCTACAGCAGCAGGAGAGGATCATGAATGTGTCCCACGCACTGGCCTCCGAGGCCTCGCGCAAGAGCAAACTGGTCGCAGGTTAGTGTACTCACACTGTAATTAACATAATCAACAACCGTCACAGCTAAGACTTTCTCTAAACCCTTATACTCCAATTTTAACAAACCTAACCTTTACCCGAAAAGCAAGTCAAACGGCCTCATGAAGAAGGAAAGACCAACCAAAATGTCCTCAATTTACTGAACTGTCCTGTAAACCTGAAGTCAGTTCTCACAAAGATAGAAGTACAAAAACACACACAGGAATAAAATCATCTTAGATTGCTATCTCAGACAAGCAACATGTGATTTGTCCCTGGTGTGCAGGGACTGAGTGGCTGGAGAGTCGGTGAGCATGTCTGGTCCAGGTACCTGCCATTTCCCTTTTGGGTGGTGTGAATTCATTGTGTTGTTTATCTCAGTATATGTATTTTGGTTTTGGTCAGGAATGTGCACAGATTGGTGACAAAAGCGACTCTTTAAAGGGGACCTATTATTATGCTTATTTCCAGGTTCGTACTTGTATTTTGGGGTTTCTACTAGAACATGTTTACATGCTTTAATGTTCAAAAAACACTTTACTTTTCTCATACCGGCCGTGCTGTAGCACCTCTTTTCACCCTCTGTCTGAGACGCCAGCCGATTAGACTGCGTTATCAGTCGCTATAAGCCCCATAGATGTGGGTCAATACGGGCCTACTACACCTACTAATAAGTTTTATCATCTATTCACATGGTAGATCACCGAAAGAAGGTATAAAACAACACGACAGAGACCTCTGGCGGCCGTAGTAATTATAACAGGAGCAGAAGTCCGGCATAAGAGGTGGAGGTCGGGGACGATGGATGGGACACAAAACACAGGGTTTTCACCCAGGAGACTGGAGTTTGCATCCCGTGTGAAACCAACAATGTAGTTTGTAGTTATTTTAACCCAAAACACAATGTTTTTTCTTAAACTTAACTGGTTTTTTTATTGCCTAAACCTAAAGAAGTTGTAGTTTTATTGCCTAAACCTAACAGGTTTTTTTTTAAAACCTAAAGAAACCTTTTTGTTTGTGTTCAAAACGTGACGTTTCCTTCAGTTTTACATCTTAGAACGTGTTGCTTTTAAATTTCTTTTTCACAACGTGGTTGGTGTAGTAGGCCCGTAATGACCAACATCTATGGGGCTTATAGCGACTGATAACGCCTATTTTATGGCCTGATAACAGCCGAATCGGGTGGAAACGCTCCGTTTGAGCTCCTGCCCCCCCTCCCCCCTCTCGAAAAGCTCAGTCCGCTCTGATTGGTCAGCTGGCTCACTGTTATGATTGGTCAACCGAACCAAACTCGTCGAACTCTGCTCTAACTAGCTTTGTTTGATGGTGTGCCAAACCAGCCGCTAGGCAGGTATTATGTAAATGTGTTACTTGGTGACATCACCACGTTACGGAGAAACAGCAGGACTTCAAGCAAGGAGTTTCAGGCAGTACAGGAGTAGAGTTTCTGTGGGGAGGAGTAACTTTGCAGATCTTTTACATGAACAAAAAACTACATAACACACTAAGGGAAAGGGAAAAAGCAAAAAAAGCATATGTCCCCTTTAAATCTGCAAGTGAAGTATAAAGTATGTTATAATTTTTGTGTCCCGATTGAACCTGCATCTTTCTGTTGCAAATTAACCAGATATTTCCTGTACATAATCTGAGGTTGAAACAGGAAAAATAAATGAATCCATGAGAACAAAAAAGCAGATGACCTCCTGTACTTTTACTTCTTCTTTTACCTTTGACTGAACATGTTGTAGCTTGGTTTTGGAAGTCCCTGAAACAAATCTGTGCACAGTCCTGGTGTATTTGTTGTGGGTGACATACTTGCCAAAGAGCTTCAGGTTTCTTCTCGGCTCAGGTATCCTAAAGTGCTGTTGTGGTGAAATGTGGTGGTTTTAAGTGGGGTTTTGGTGCAAGTTGTGTGTGTGTGTTTTCCAAGTAAATGAAAAAAAACAAAAACTGATCGAACACTTATAGAACCAATGACGTTCATACTATTCAAGCACAGTGGTTTGTGCTACTAGGAATATAGTATTTTACTGCAGATATCACATGGGTTGAACACTTGGTAGTAAATTACTTTCTTTTTTACTGTCAGTTTACACACATTAAGTAATACACATTTTGCACATAATATTTGAGCCAGGTCTCCTTTAGGTATCAGATTTGCCAAACTACACAAAATGATACTGCTACAAAGGACATTTTCTCTTCGGAGCCATTTGTCCTTGTGAAAAATCAAAAATGCTAATTAAATGTGTTTAGTTTAAAGGTGCATTTGCACCGATGATATCCTGACAGCAAGAAGAAACACTAATGTCTTCCCTGTGTTTTCTCCTCAGCCAAAGCTGCTGCAGAGCACTGACCCACAGGGACGACCAACACAACCAAACAGAAGAGATTCTTTATGAAGGGGAAGAAACTAATCATTTTTTAGATGTTGCCAACTAACCGATTCACTTGTAACAAATCTGTTTATTATGAGTGAGAACAAGACACATTTCTTTAGTTTTGATTCATAGTTTAGAAAAAGAATTTATTCTTGCTTCTGCACAATTAAGCAACAATAATTTATAGCACGAGTGAACTGCTTTTTAAAAAAAATAATAATCTGCAATTAGCTGTTTTGTAGTTTGGTCTGTATTTTTATGAGTGAATAAAAGAAGAGTGAAAAGAAAGCCAACGCCAACATGCTCAGACTACAGGAAGGATGTTTTCACATGAATCCTTTATTTATTACCTTGTTTGGCTTGACATGCTTGTTCAACTTCTACTGTATATTTTCTATATAACAATGATCATGGTCCTGTCAAATCAACTAAAATGCATTAGAATATGATTAATAATTACAAAAAACACATGAAAAAAGTAAAATCATTTACATAAAATAAATATTAAAACAAGTTAATTATTTGGTGTGCATTTCCCTGAAGGTCTAAAATGTAATACATCCATTTTTCACAGATACACTCAAAACATTTGTTACAAGCTAAATAAACTAGAACATAACTAACAGAATAATGAGAATGTCGGTTTGCAGCAAGGAGAAACCCGCACAGAGTATAAAAGTATCAGATGTTTCCTCATCACGATTTCACGTCAGCTCATGTCTGTGCGACTGTCCTTGCAGAAAGTATAACCGAGGCTTCACTCCCCCCCACCGCTGGCCACCAGCGCGCTGTTTGGCTCAATTTCTGTAACAAGTGTAGCATGAAAGCATGTTGGAATTAGCTAGCTAGCTAACTAACAAGCCAGCCGCTAAATGAGTTTAAAATACAATTTAACAACTTTGCTTCATCCAAACTCTCTTGTCACATCGTAGGAAAGCACATCACACGGGTCAAGGCAACTGTTGAGTCGTACGAGGAGCCAACTGTAATCGAACGACATTTCCACCACATGACTTTTGTTTACAATTTCTGGACCGTTTGAACGCAAACCGGACCAAATGGAAAATTAAAACAATGTATCATCCTGGCATTGGCTCTATTTAGGAACCGGACCTTTAGGTGTGAACCCAACTTGATAGGAACACTTTTGATATAGATGAATAGCATGTTAGAAACAAGGCCATCTGACATCCCTTTATTTTCCCCATGATGTTTGCTTAATTAGCATTTTTTTCAGGCTTGATGTATTCTATGCACATGTTTTATGAACATATACATTGAACAGTTAGGGGTATTTAAGGGTATTCTGGCTGGCACAGAATTAATGAAGAATCTGCAAACCCCAGCCTGAAACCAGGGTACACTGGCTCAGAGAATTCAGCTTGGAATGTGTGCAGATGCGTCATGGCGTTTGAGGATACAGCGTAGAAGGACAGACTTCCAGCTGACCAGTCTAAGAACACCCCAACCCTTTTGGAGTTGAAGTAGGGGATAGATATGTCTGCATCACTCTTGTTGTACCAGGCCGTGTATTTGCCGTGACAGTAGCGCAGACTCCAGGACTGATCATTGTAGCCAAGGACACAATCGTTACCTTTTGCTTTCCTGCTGATTCCTTTATAAGCAACTCCTATGCCCATCCATTCCCCAGTCCACTCTACTTCCCAGTAGCAACGACCAGACAGGCCCTCTTTACCAAGAACTTGTCCCCAGTCTGTAAATCTCTCTGGGCTGTCAGGATATGGCTGAGCCGTTTCCATTCGCGTCATATTTTTGTTGTCTTCAGAAAAAGACAAGTGTGAATGGGCAGTATTCAGATCCATAGTAAGCTCACATGCATCTGAAGAAACACAAACAGGAAATAACGTTAAAAATGTTGTTTTCCAGCACCTAAAATTACATCATCATAAACATTTTTCAGTTTTGACCCTATACACAATATTCAAGCCAGATACTCATATTTAAGGCTGAACAGTTTGACTGCCTGTGTTAAAATTGATTTGTTTGTTAAAAAAAAACTAAAAACTTACATTTCTTCAGAGCTGATTTTAAGTAGCACTCTGCATTGCCGTCCAAGCTGGGGAACAATTAAAGAGATGGCATTTGAAATGTAAACAGTCTTCTAAATTAGTTTACAGAACCAAAATAAAATCAACTTGTGACATTTAACCCTAAGTTATACCTGACAGTGAGGTGTTCAATGTCGTCCTGTAAACAGGACAGCAGCTCCGCCCCCGGTTGCCCCAGATGATTGTAACTCAGATCCAGTTCCTTCAGGTGGGTGGGGTTGGTCCTCAGAGCTCGAGCCAAAAAGCCACAGCCAATCTCTGTGATTCCACAGAACGGCAGCCTGAAATGAAGAGTTAAACACATTTATTGCAATTCACAGAATGTTGTACAGAATGTTATTCACCAAAAGCAGATTCAAATTGGCTATGTGTTCACTTTAGGGATTCACGATCCAACTTTTTCAGTCCCAATATTGATAGCGATACCTGGGCTCCTGGTACCGGCCGATATCGGTACATCTTCAGTTTGTTTTATTCTTTAATAGATTTTTATAGATAGCCTGCTTCAGCACGTCTTCACAAACCTTAGTTTTTCCAGCTGACATGTTGGACTAGCCAGTCCAGCAGACAGCAGTTCAACTCCTGCGTCATGCAGGTCATTATCACTCAGGTCCAACTCTTTCAGACATGAATTGCTTAGAATGGCTCCAAGCGCTTCGCAGCATTTCTCTGTGAGGTTGCATTCTTTAAGCCTTCAAAATGAAAAAAAAAAAACAATATTAGCATAATTTGCTGAATGTTTAATTGTGAAACATAACAAGGAATGAGACAATCACCTACAAGATCTGCAGCCTCCACACTATTTTTTATATTGCGGTTTCCCTCTAGAGCCACAGCTTTGAGAGTGTGAATAATGGATTGTCTGACACTAGCTTCTACAGGAAAAAGAAGAAATAGACAAAAGGGCATTTGTCACGATAACTACAAAACATGAAAAAAGTTAAAATTTTGTTTTGTGCATTTCCCTGAAGGTCTAAAATGTAATACATCCATTTTTCACAGATACACTCAAAACATTTGCTACAAGTTAAATAAACTAGAACATAACTAACAGAATAATGAGAATGTCGGTTTGCAGCAAGGAGAAAGCGCACAGAGTATAAAAGTATCAAATGTTTCCTCATCACGATTTCACGTCAGCTCATGTCTGTGCGACTGTCCTTGCAGAAAGTATAACTGAGGCTTCACTCCCCCCCACCGTTGGCCATCAGCGTGCCGTTTGGCTCAATTTCTGTAACCAGTGTAGCATGAAAGCATGGTGGAATTTGCTAGCTAGCTAGCTAGCTAGCTAACTGACAAGCCAGCCGCTAAATGAGTTTAAAATAAAATTTAACAACTTTGCTTCATCCATACTCTCTTGTCACATCGTAGGAAAGCATATCACACGTGTCAAGGCAACTGTTGAGTCGTACGAGGAGCCAACTGTAATCAAACGACATTTCCACCACATGACTTTTGTTTACAATTTCTAGACCGTTTGAGCGCAAACCGGACCAAATGGAAAATTAAAACAATGCATCATCCTCGCATTGGCTCAATTCAGGAACCTGACCTTTAGGTGTGAACCCAACTTCATAGGAACACTTTTGATATAGATGAATAGCATGTTAGAAACAAGGCCATCTGACATCCCTTTATTTTCCCCATGATGTTTGCTTAATTAGCATTTTTTTCAGGCTTGATGTATTCTATGCACATGTTTTATGAACATATACATTGAACAGTTAGGGGTATTTAAGGGTATTCTGGCTGGCACAGAATTAATGAATAATCTGCAGACCCCAGCCTGAAACCAGGGTACACTGGCTCAGAGAATTCAGCTTTGAATGTGTGCAGATGCGTCATGGCGGTTGAGGATACAGCGTAGAAGGACAGAGTGCCAGCTGACCAGTCTAAGAACACCCCAACCCTTTTGGAGTTGAAGTAGGGGACAGATATGTCTGCATCCCTCTTGTTGTACCAGGCCGTGTATTTGCCGCAGCGGTAGCGCAGACTCCAGGACTGATCATTGTAGCCAAGGATACAATCGTTACCTTTTGCTTTCCTGCTGATTCCTTTATAAGCCACTCCTATGCCCATCCCTTCCCCAGTCCACTCTACTTCCCAGTAGCAACGACCAGACAGACCCTCTTTACCAAGAACTTGTCCCCAGTCCGTAAATCTCTCTGGGCTGTCAGGATATGGCTGAGCTGTTTCCATTTGCGTCATTTTTTTGTTGTCTTCAGAAAAAGACAAGTGTGAATGGGCAGTATTCAGATCCATAGTAAGCTCACGTGCATCTGATGAAACACAAACAGGAAATAACATTAAAAATGTTTTTTTCCAGCACCTAAAATTACATTATCATAAACATTTTTCAGTTTTACCCCTATGCACAATATTCAAGCCAGATACTCATATTTAAGTTTGAACAGCTTGACTGCCTGTGTTAAAATTGATTTGTTTCTTAAAAAAAACTAAAAACTTACATTTCTTCAGAGCTGATTTTAAGTAGCACTCTGCATTGCCGTCCAAGCTGGGGAACAATTAAAGAGATGGCATTTGAAATGTAAACAGTCTGCTAAATTAGTTTACAGAACCAAAATAAAATCAACTTGTGACATTTAACCCTAAGTTATACCTGACAGTGAGGTGTTCAATGTCGTCCTGTAAACAGGACAGCAGCTCCGCCCCCATTTGCCCCAGATGATTGTAACTCAGATCGAGTTCCTTCAGGTGGGTGGGGTTGGTCTTCAGAGCTCCAGCCAAAAAGCCACAGCCAATCTCTGTGATTCCACAGAACGGCAGCCTGAAATTGAAGAGTTAAACACATTTATTGCAATTCACAGAATGTAATACAGAATGTTATTCACCAAAAGCAGATTCAAATTGGCTATGTGTTCACTTTAGGGATGCACCGATCCAACTTTTTCAGTCCCGATATTGATAGCGATACCTGGGCATCGGGTACCGGCCGATATCGGTGCATCCCTAGTTCAGTTTGTTTTGTTCTTTTTTAATAGATTTTTATAGCCTGCTTCAGCAAGTCTTCACAAACCTCAGTTTTTCCAGCTGACATGTTGGACTAGCCAGTCCTGCAGACAGCAGTTCAACTCCTGCGTCCTGCAGGTCATTATCACCCAGGTCCAACTCTTTCAGACATGAATTGCTTAGAAATGCTCCAAGCGCTTTGCAGCATTTCTCTGTGAGGTTGCATTCTTTAAGCCTTCAAAATGAAAAAAAAATCAATATTAGCATAATTTGCTGAATGTTTAATTGTGAAACATAACAAGGAATGAGACAATCACCTACAAGATCTGCAGCCTCCACACTATTTTTTATATTGCGGTTTCCCTGGTTCAAGTTTAACTGGATAATCTGCAGGACAACTTTACAGCACAAAACCTCAAGAGCCAAAGCTTTAAGAGTGTCTGAATAATTGAATGTGCATGATACACTAGTCTTCTACAGGAAGTTGAAAGAGATAGCAAATAGAACAGGAAATGTGGTCTTGCATTAGAAAAAAGCTCTAGCTCTGACAATAAAAGCTTCATCTGGCAAAAATGTTTTGAGATGCTACATATACAAACAGTAACCTGACATCACTGTTCAATGTGACCTCAGACCTGGATCAATCATCAAATTTAGTTAACTGCGAGTGTAAGTACACTCCAACGGCCAGTTCTGTCTTTAAGAGGTTGTAGTGGGCTCAGTTGAACATTACTGCTACTTTCAACTAGAAAACCTAAGGAATCAATTGGTACCAACCATGTCAGGCTAGCTGGTCGGGAAGAAGATTAAATAATGCTACGAAGTTACGCTAAATTTTGGCGAGGATTAACTGGCATGGCGATTTTCAAAGGGGTCCCTTGACCTCTCACCTCAAGATATGTGACTGAAAATTGGTTCTATGGGTACCAACGAGTCTCCCCTTTACAGACATACCCACTTTATGATAATCACATGCAGTTCGGCACAAAAAACATGCAGTTTTTTTTAATGGAATACAAATGTGTTATTTTCGTCTAAATAGTGTATTTGAATATTTCTGCATACTGGGGTCCCTAAACAGTCTTGAAATTACATAAATTGGGTATCACTGTAAAGCTGAGACTCTTGTGGATCCAATGAGCCCAATTGTATTCATGTGTGATGAAATAAATCCTCTGTCCTCGTTCCACCCCTCTAAAAAGAGGGTGTAACGGTAAGGGTTTAAAAAGTAAAAAAAAACAATATTTGTTCTTTACTCACAAGACTACTCTGGATTCTTTGATCACTGGTTGCAGCCTCAGAAGACCCTCCTCTGATCTTGAATATTTCCTCAAGTCAAACTC
The DNA here is from genome assembly GCA_916701645.2 of Sebastolobus alascanus. Taxonomy (NCBI): domain Eukaryota; kingdom Metazoa; phylum Chordata; class Actinopteri; order Perciformes; family Sebastidae; genus Sebastolobus; species Sebastolobus alascanus. The sequence continues at coordinate 1,363,301 of CAKAOJ020000109.1, forward strand.
ATCCATCTCTTCCTTTGAGGTCAGCAACACAAAGGCCAGCGCAGACCACTGTGAAGGTGACAGTTGGGTCTCTGACAAACTACCGGACCTCAGGTAGTTCTGGATTCCCTCCAAAAGAGACTGATCATTCAGCTCACCGAGGCAGTGGAAGAGATTGATGCATCTTTCTGGGGAGGGATTTTGCCTGATCTTCTCCTTGATGTGATCGACAATTTCCTCATTTCTCGGTGAACTGCTCCCCATTGTGGGCAGAACTCTCTTCAACAACATCTGATTGGAGGTCTGCGAGAGGCCGAGAAGGAAACGCAGGAAAAGATCCAGGTGTCCGTTCTCACTCCGCAAGGCCTTATCCACTGCACTCTTGAGAAGGTTGGTTGCTTCACTGGCAGCCTCCTGGACAGTGGTGGCTTCTTGTGGTTCCAGCAAGTTCTGACTGAAGCAGATGAATGTGTGAAAAACGTACATTGCGGCAAAAAACTCCTGAATGCTGAGATGCACAAAGCAGTAGACCCTCGCCAGATGAAATCCGAAGTCATTCTCCGAGATCTGTGTGAACACTCCTGAATATATTGCGGCATCAGTAACGTTGATGTCGTACTCATTCAGTTCACTCTCGTAGAAGATCATGTTGCCTTTCATCAGGTGCTCAAAGGCCAGTTTTCCAAGCTTCAAGATCATCTCTTCATCCATTTTCTCCTGGGGCTGCATCTCTTCTTGTCCTGCTGAATATTTTTGGGTTTTGATTAAGGAGTTGTATACCAGAAAGTTTGCATACATTTGTGTCAGAGTTTTAGGCATTTCTCCTGTGACCCCATCCTCCTCTGTTTTCTTCCTTTCCGTTTCTTCTAAAATCTTCTGCAGAACGGTGGCGGATATCCAGCTGAAGACTGGTATGTGACACATGATATGGAGGCTCCTGGTTGCTTTAACGTGCGAGATGACTCTACCGGCCATGTTTTGATCAGAGATTTTTTTCCTGAAGTACTCCTCCTTCTGGGGGTCGTTGAACCCTCGTATCTCCGTCACGCGGTCAACGAGATCAACTGGAATGCGATTTGCAGCTGCAGGCCTGGAGGTAATCCAGATGTGCGCCGAGGGCAGCAGGTTCCCCTGGATGAGATTTGTCAGTAGTTCATCCACTGAAGCTGGTTCAGAGACACTGCGGCAGGGCTCGTTGCGATCAAAGTCCAGGGGAAGCCGGCACTCATCCAACCCATCAAATATCAGCATGAGCTTGTATTTGCCAAAATTTAAAATTCCCGATTCTTTTGCCTCCACGAGAAAATGATGAAGAAGCTGCGTTAGCGTGAAGCGTCTCTCCATCAGATTCAGCTCCCGAAAGGGAAGATTAATCAGGAGTTGGATATCCTGATTAGCCTTTCCCTCTGCCCATTCCAGATTAAACTTCTGCACAGAGATCGTTTTTCCAATGCCAGAGATTCCTTTAGTCAGCACGGTTCTGATGAATCTGTCCTGTCCGACCAGAGGCTTAAAGATGTCTTCACATTTGATTGGCTTGTCTTCTGTTGTTCGTCTCCTGGTTGCAGCCTCGATCTGCCTGACCTCATGTTCGTTATTAACAGTCCCACTGACTCCCTCTGTGATGTAGAGCTCAGTGTACACCTTGTGGAGAAGTGTCTGGGTCCCATGCTGTGCCACTCCCTCATAAATGTATTCAAACTTTTTCAGTTTGTGTCTGAGTTTGCGCTGGCAGACATCAAGCTCACCATAAATGTCTGGTTGTACAAAGAAAACAAAAGCATAATGTTGGTGCATTAATGTGGGGGTAGGCAGTATATTTTTTGGCATCACAGGGCAAAAATTCCATAATAACCTTTCAGCATATTGTAATTCAACTGTTCTGAGAAATAACTAGACTTCTGCACCTCCTCATGGCTCCGTTTTCAGGCTTTAAAATAGTCTAGCCCGTGACGGGAGACTTTGGCCAATCACAGGTCATTTCAGAGAGCGAGCATTCCTATTGGTTGTTCTAGAAATACAGATGGACGTGCACGTCCCTTCAGGGAAAGTCTGATTCAACGTCGGAACATCCTGCAGGAGAAGTTGCTATTCCAGAATTGGCAACAACTGCCTACACTGCAGAGCAACCCAAAAAAGGAAGACGGACTTATCAAAAAGTGTCTGACAATATCAGCGAAGGGTTTCAGTAATGGAGAGAAAATGTTAGTTTAGCTTTCTGCTCATGGCTGCGGCTAGTGCTCTGAGCTAGCCTCACGGCTACGGTAGCTGCGGCAGTAGCTTGGGGAAAGCATTTTTCTCTATCTCTCTAATAGTTTAGACTCCTACGTGAGCTGAAGGCTAAACTATTAGCAACATCTTCTCTCTATCTCCTTAAACGCTTCAACAATATTGTAGCTTGCTAGAGCCTAGAATCACAATATGTCATCTCAAGGGGCTTTACAGGCCCACAAGTCTGCAAAGAAAACAGGACAGTAATTCTCATAGAATTGCCGCTATATGATGGCATGAGGATCACAATCACGATCGGGATGATGTTTGAAATGAATGACTAGTACTCCTACAGGTTACTGTATGAAGTGCGTGTGCATGCCCCCGCTTGTCTGGTGGGAAGGGTTTAGGACAGAGAGGGGAGAGCTGCAGGGTGAGGGTTGTATTTCCAAATTCTGGCATTTTTTTTATTTTTTCCTCCCAGAAAACTGCCTACCCTTGGCTGAATTGTTGCCCAATAACACCTAAAAAAAAACCTGCCTCAGCTTTAATTTCATTTGGCAGTAAGTTATAAAAATATAGTTTTGTTCAAATTCGACATGAAATTGGTTAAACATAGCACAATATCAGATATTGTCATTTTCAAAAATATATCACACCAACCCATATATTAAATGCTGCACTCCTTCCTCCTCTTGGTACTCACGTTTCTCCAGTTTGTCAGCAAGCTCTCTTTGGCCCATTTCCTTTAAGACATGTAGTGTGATCTTCAGAACGCCCTCACTACCGTCTTGCATTTTATCTTCAGCAGTCAAACTGTCTTCATCCTGCTTTTCACCCTCAGATTGTGATAGATGAGGAAACAGCATCCTTTTGTACCTTTTCTGCTCAGTAAGCAAAATGTTCTTGCTGTGTTCTTCCACCAACTGCGAGAAAGTAGAATGAGTCAAGCTTTTATACAGTAGGTTCACATCCAAGATACTTTGACCAACTTAAAAAACAAATTAATCTCAACAACCTATTTAAAAAAAATATATACTATTGTTACTTAATGTACATGAAGATGTACAGACATTAGAGAGATAGCCTACCTTAAATATGTCATTGCCATCCATCTCCGTCGATTCCGAACAGTCTTGTTGGTCCCTTCAGATAAATATTGAGTTATTAAGATGAATCAAGTCTGTTGGAATTCAGACTGTGTATGTGTGTATGTGTGTGTGTGTATATATATATATATATATATATATATATATATATATATATATATATATATATATATATATATATATATATATATATATATATATATATATATATATATATATATATATATATATATATATGCAGTATTTTACTTTTATACCGACATTTCAATCTCTAGATCTACATTTCTACCTTCAAGTCGTCAGTTATAGAGAACATTCAACAACATCAAAATTGACCAAAGTGCAGACAGTGATCATTTTTATAATTAAATGTAATCAACAAAATATAAACAATCAGGACTAAAGAAACATGTACCTCTCAGCATCTTCCTTGGTGAAGTCATGACGAACATCCATGGAGTCGTCGCTTCTCATGGACAAACAAGATGAGGCAGGCACATTTGATTTCTCAAAATTAACTGAGCTGATAAAGAAAGACAAGGCAGTAGGTTTTATTCTCATTAAACAATTGTTGTCTGCATCAATACTCATGGCAATATAGTCTGATGTCAATTATTGTCAAGATATGTATTAACATAGCTGTGGTAGCTATGCGAAGCCTACCTATCAGCCACTTCTTTAGTGAAATCATGACGAATCTTCATGGAGACGTCACTTTTCATGGACAGACAAGATGAGGCAGGCATGTTTGATTTCTCAAAATTAACTGAGCTGATAAAGAAAGATAAGGCAGTAGGTTTTATTCTCATTAAACAATATATAGAGACAAATAGGTGTCTGCATCAATATTCATGGCAATGTAGTCAGATGTCAATTATTGTCAAGATATGTATTAACAAAATTGTGGTAGCCTACCTATCAGCCACTTCTTTAGTGAAGTCATGACGAATCTTCATGGAGACGTCACTTTTCATGGACAAACAGGATGAGGCAGGCAACTGTGGCCCATCAGGATACGTTTCGGTCTCCTCAGCAGCGTCCATTTGTAAAGGGTAATATTGTGTTTCTTATAGAGAAAGGTTATAATTTGAACAGTGGTTAAACTCAGTTCTCAATATGTAGAAAATGTTGTTTTCTCTTTAACACAATACTTATAGTACCAACAATCATTAGGGCTGTATTACTTGGAAGTCTAAACATTTTTAAATGTTCCCAAATAGCTACATTGACCTTGTAAATATTCAAAATTCAACTCACCCATTCACAAAATTGGAAGTTCTACATCTGGAAACGGGGGACGCCTACAGAATCTGATGATTAAAATCATTATTAGAACAGAAAAACTACAATAAAGTATCAATTTATATTATTAGGAACATTATGTTGACACAATAATTATACTAAATAAAAACAATACGGTCAAATTGAACGTTTGACCAGCCAACTCTGTTTATTTGGCTGCACAGCTAATTAATACGAGAAGGAGCCTGTAGTTGCAAGATGGTGACAAAGCTCGATGACAGTTATTGCCATGCCCACACCATATCCTGAAGTCTACTGCATTTTGCCACCCTGAGTAAACTTTGCAAAGCCAAATCCAGTTTGACTGCAAACCACAAGAGGAGAGGGAAGGTTAGACTCTACAGTCAGCTGACTGTGTTCTTGAGTAAATTCCCATTCTGACAAACTAAATCCACCTAAGATCAAACATTTTAAACATTTAGCTACTAAAAGATTTTACTTTGCACATTTAGCCACAGTAAAATCAAGTTACATCTTAGCAGAGCTGTCACATCCTTGGAGACGCCTGATACTATCAGTTTAGTTTCATTTTGTTTTCTCATTAATGTGCATATATAGACAATACTTTGGTTCACATGGAGTTAATATCTAATCGTCTCGCCAGTTTATGTAGCCTATTCAAAAGAAAATGCACTTAAAGCAAGTTGTATCCTAGTTTTAGGCAACTTCAAACAACTAAGCAGCAAATAAAGAACATTTCGCCTCTCTGTTCCCGCATTGGCTTTGGGAAATAACCGGTTAGTTGATCTATACAGTAAACTAATTTCCATCCAGATGAATTAATCCATTAACATGTTATATTTCTTTATGCAAAAACAGGAAAAGGAGTCTTACCTGCGGTGCCAAGGCGGTGCGCTTTCTTCCGCGATTAAAGTAAATGTGATGCTCTGACGTCCGTCTGTCTGTTGGTTGTTGGTTTGAGGGGCGGGACAGAGACCGGCGGTGGAAACACGTCCCCTCAGCTGCAGCATTCAGCGGGTTCATTACACGGTTCTTCGGCTTTAAGAATGTAGACTGGCCTATATTATGCTCAAACTGGTTTGCAACCCTCGCAGAAAATGTTGATTTGAGATGAAAATGCTTAAAAAAAAAAAATTACCATGTGACAAATTGTTATACGAACACACTCAGAATAGCTACACTATCTGAATGTATATAGAACCGGTTTCAGTATTCAAGATGTTTTTACTAAATGCAATATTTACAATATTTACAGTGCATTCAGACCCCTTCATTTTTCATGTTGTTCAGCCTTATGTTGAAATCATTTAAATTATTTTTTTCCTGCTTCAGTCTACACTCAGTATGCTACCCCATAATGATAAAGCCACAACAGGATTTTAGAAGTTTTTTGTAAATTTACCCCATAATGATAGAGCCACAACAGGATTTTACAAGTTTTTTGCAAATTGACCCCATGATGATAAAGCCAAAACAGGATTTTAGACGGTTTTTTTTGCAAATTTACTAAAGAAAAAAATGAAATATCACCCAAGTATTGCTGAGTATATGTATTGCATAAGTATCCACACCCTTGACTCAGTAGCCTACTTGGTTGAAGCAATTTGTCACAGATTACAGCCTCGGGTCTTGGAAGTTTTGCAAACCTGGATTTGTGGATTTTCTGCAGCAGATCCTCTCAGGCTCGGTCAGGTTGGATGGGGACCGTCAGTGGTAAGACATTATCAGGCCTCTGCAGCGGCCTCTCCTGCGCTGTCTCAGCTGTGTACGTATTTCCTTCCAGACATGACGCTTAGAATCGAGGCAAAACAGTTCAATGTTGGTTTCATCAGACCAGAGAATCTTGTTTCTCACAGTCTGAGAGTCCTTTAAGTGCATATTTTGCAAACTCCAAGCTTCCATGTGTCTTTCACTGAGGAGAGGCTTCAGTCTGGCCTCTCTGCAGCGATGGTTGTCCTTCTTGTCTCAGTTCCCACCAGGTTCTTTCTCAGCTCCAGGTAGAGTCCTGGTTGTTGTTCCAAACTTCTTATGGAGGCCACTGTGCTCTTGGGAACCTGAAATGTAGCATTTATTTCCCCCAGATCATGTTTTTAGTAATAATCCTGTCTCTGAGCTCTGCAGCAGGCTGTTGGGTTTCAGCTCTGAGACCTTCCACAGACAGGTGTCCAATCAGTTGATTTCACCAGGTGGACTCCAATCAAGCTGGAGTGACAAACAGAAGTGGGAGGCACCGGAGCTAAATGTCACGTGTCAATGTGACGTTTCAGTTTTTTTAATGATAAATTTGCAAACATTTCTAGAATCCTGTTTTCCCCTTTGTCATGATGGGGTATTGAGAGTAGATTGATGGGGGAGATTTTAGTATGAGGCTGCAGCATAATTGAAGAGGTCTGAATACTTTCTGAGTGTTCTGTATTTGCCTTGAGATCCCCTATGATGTTCTCATTGTGCCTGTATTGCTGCACTGGTACTGCTGCATCAGCATATGAATATCCATGCACAAGTAAAATATCCCACCATCATGTTGACTAAAAATGTCCTAACATAAAACAAATTAACGACCTCACTAGAGACGGGATCCAAAGAAGGCTTCAATGCATTTTGGATGATTTTTAATTGAGTTTTTTTTACATTTCTGGGCGGTTTACGTCCCCCCTGCTGCACACAATGAAAACAGTTCCCTCTGTACTGAATTACTGAAGTCTTAGTCACAAAAGCCTGATTGATTATATAAATTGTCTTGCCCTTATTACCAGTATCAATGCCGACTTCAGACACTGTAAAGGTTTGAATACAATTTGTTCAAATCATCTGCATTTGCTTCCTGGGTCAGAGAGCTTTCCTGCACAAAACAATCACACAGTGAATTTTCTTTTATGTATGCACAAGGATTCATAATGCAGAATGCAAAAACAGTCTTATATAAAAACCAACTCCTTTGTCCGAGGGCAACTGTAGTGTTAAAGAACAGCAAATGTTAAACCGACACTCTCTTTTATTGGTTTTCAAAAAAAAAAAAAAAAAAAATCACAAAATTTACAATGCGTATACCAATCATGCTGAACGGCAAGCAATCCCATCATCATGTATAATAATTCATGTGAAATGCAGTGACTGTTAAAATGTTCAAACTAAATAAAAAATGAGAGCATCTCAATTTGATAAACCACCGTTCAACCAAAAGCTGCAGACTTAATTCTTTGACCACATGCACTCCAGGTTGTCGGCCAATGATGAGTGCTTGTGCAGAGGACCCGTTTTCTACACAGTAAAAAGGACTGAAATGGTGGGTGATCGCCCTACAGGTAAACAAAGAACGTCAAAATGTACAAATTTGAGATTACAAAAACTAATTCCTCCCCGCACACCCCCTCTGCCCTACGCCGACTTCTCAAAGGCCAGTTTGTTGCCGTGTTTCCGTTCTTTATCCCGACTATCTGAGCTGGGCTCCGGCTGGTCTGAGGTCTGGTCCTTTTGGTTGGGATCGCTGCCTTCGTCCTGGGCGTCTGTGGGTTCCTCGTCACTGGTGGACTTCTCCGGCTCTGTATCTTTTGTCTCACTGTCCACTGGTGGGGAGGGCAACGACTCTGGCTCTGGGTCAGGCTGCGAGTAAGAGAACAATTTATTAGGGCTGTCAATCGATTAAAATATTTAATCGCATATTTTTTACTGTTCAAAATGTACCTTAAAGGGAGATTTGTCAAGTATTTAATATTCTTATTGACATGGGAGTGGACAAATATGCTTGCTTAATGCAAATGTACTCTATGTATATATTTAGTATAATAAATATGCTCAAATTATAACATGGCTAACTGCAGCCCAACAGGCAACAACAGCTCTCAGTGTGTCAGTGTGCTGACTTGACTATGACTTGCCCCAAACTGCATGTGATTATCATAAAGTGGGCATGTCTGTAAAGGGGAGACTTTTCATTCACATATCTTAAGGTCAGAGGTCAGGGGACCACTTTGAAAATGGCCATGCCAGTTTTTCCTCGCCAAAATTTAGTGTAAGTTTGGAGCGTTATTTAACCTCCTTTGGGACATGGTGTGAGATGGTTGGTACCGATGGATTTGTTAGGTTTTCTAGTTTTATATGATACCAGTATCTTCACTCTAGCTTTAACACTGAGCCCGCTACAACCTAAAAATCACAGGTTGCATTAATGCGTTAAAGAAATTAGTGGCGTTAAAACCTTTTTTGCGTTAACACGTTATTATCGCGTTAACTTTGACAGCCCTATTTTTTATAAACAGTATATACTTCCGTCCGTCTGACAACAGGATATCTTAAGAACTTAGAGTGAAAAACAAATGTCCCTGGATTTTGGTGAATATTTCAGCCTTGGGCTAAAGGACAACGTATTACATTTTGGTAGTGATCCTGATGGATTTGACTATGAAATTAAAAAGAGAATAACGTCATGACACCTTGGAAATTTTTTCAGTGTTGGCAGAAGTTTGCCGCTTTGTTTGAGTATTACTTGCATAAGAAACAATGACAGTAAATGTGTGCTTTTTGCCAGCCACACCCTGCTCTGCTGTGCACACAGTTTAAGACATTAAAGGGATAGTTCTGGTGTTTTGAAGCGGGGTTGTATGAGGTACTGATCCATAGTCAGTACATTACCTACAGTAGATGACGGTCGGCACGCCCCACCAGGGATGATGGATTATGATTAAATGACACTCTTTCACGTGAAAACTACAGCAAAATCAAGTCAGGTAAGTAACCAACAGTGAGCAGTCTATGCACCCATCAATGGTAAATCTATTAAACTTTTTCTTTATGTCTGGCAAGATAAATTGAAGATCTGATTTTAAAAGTGTTTAAAAAATCTGTCTGTCCCCTCTTCTGGCTCCGGATGACCCCCCTCACCTCACTGAAACCCAGGCCACAGTGTCTCCGGTTCCGGCCCGACAGCTTCCCGTCCATGCTCTGCTGGTACTGCATCTCTAGCTGCTCGTTCATCTGCTTATCTTCCTGCCCTGCAGAGGAGACACCAGTCACAGCAGGCACACCCAGCCAATACAGGCCTATCCATGCGTGGATAGATCTGTGCGGCGGATGTGTAGTTGGGAAGCCGGGTTAATTGCATTGGGCATAAGGATGAGGCAGCATGGGTAAGTGGCAAAGGGACAGTAGCTTGGACATGTCTTAAAGTAGCAGAACAAATACAGCATTTTACAAACACCAGATAAAGAAGCTTACCACTGCGGAAGTGGGACGTCGACTTGTGGTCGCCAATGACGAGGCGTCCGGTGTGTTCTTTCTGGAAAACCGAAACAATCCCATTTTATATCAAATAGAGCTGCAACGATTAATCGATTAGCTGTTAACTATTAAATTAATCAGCAACTATTTTGATACACGATAAAGGGGTTTGAGTCATTTTTTAAGAAAAAAAAAAGTTAATATTTTCTGGTTTCTTTACTCCTCTATGACAGAAAACTGAATAAGTTTGACTTGTGGACAATACAAGACATTTGAGGACGACATCTTGGGCTTTGGGAAACACTGATCCACAGTTTTCTCCAACAAACCTTGCCGGCGCCCATCAAACGTAAAAACTTCTGCTTCCTTTCATTGCTTCCCAGATCAGCTGATGACCACTGGGTACCCTCATCCTGCAAAGACAAAATATTGTTATTATCATTATCAAAACACATGATGCTCATGTCATCAGATTATTTACACAATGACTGTTTTTACAAAGCACTAGAGGCTGTTTCTAACCAACAGGGCTAGCCGCCGTCCCCTCACCCTCTGAACACGCACACACTCAGGTCGAATGAGAAGCACCGTTGAAGCCAGAGGGATCAGTGATTCCTGCCGTCTATTGGAGGTACGTTTGATGATGATTATTTTCAGAATTCTCTATTGGGATTTAGTTGGTGTCTAAGTGAGCCTTTTGTATAAGTAAGTATAGCCTAGTCACACATACAGGGTTGTAAAATTGACAGAGGAAAGAAGACCATTAAAAGTTCATAAAATAACATAACTTATATCGCAAAGATGATCCCCTACATATGTGGAACGGTCAAATATATTCGGGGTGATGAGACTACTTAGGACCACATTACGTGATTCATTGGAGTTATGTCCGCTGTGTTCTGAGAGAGAAAACTTAAGCAGCTTTTACTTATAAAAATCTGTGCACAAAGCCTCAGATACTGGCATAATGCAGCCACACAAATGGAAGTGTACCCAAACCACAACACTAACAAAAAATACAACAACAAATGTGGTTTTAAAATGGCACCATATGGTTGCAGAATGCAAATTTATAAGAAGATCATTCCAACAAGCTAAAAGTTCTGTGCTGCAAAGTTGTTTAAACAAGGAGGGAGGCAGATTTTCTATTCTGGAGAGGTTAAGGGACCCAGTCAACAAAACAGGATGATTTGATCTTTACAACAGCATACCCTCAATCCATTCATTGGTTGTACACAAAATATGTAGTTATATTTTACCTGAAAAAAATAGCCAAATCAAACACTCTTTTCTCTGACAGAAATACCCTAACTTAACAGGATAGTGACTTGTTTTATATGGGATATTTAAGGAACAGGTCTGAAACATGTTGTTTTTTCGTTTTGTTTTTGCAGTAGTGCCACTGCCCCACTTTAGTTTTAAAACACTTTATTTACAACTGAGAATATAAGGTTAGTGGTCCTTTAAAGGGAAGATAATGTTGTGACCCCCCAGTCCTTGCTGGGTAAAACACCTCCAGTGAAAAAGACCCTCTATTTTCAACAAAACATTGTCAAATGTACTATAAATTTACTCCAAGCCCGTTTATTATCTTAATCCCATTTAATACAAGCACAATGTGTGATGTGTTTCGTGCAATAAAAATTTAAGTCAACCTAAAAAAGGCGAGTAAACTTTGTCCCGGGGGCTGCAAACAAAAAAACGTGTCCAGATTTCAGGATAAAGCTCTTGAAGAACAGCGTTAGCACACAGGCTAACGTGATGCTAACCATGCTCCAGCTGTCCCACAGCTTCCCTCTGCGGGTTACCTTCACTTTTTATTATTGTACTCACGTCACTTGAAGACGCTGATCGTTTTGTCCCATGCCTGTCGTCTGGATAACTCATTATGAAGGAAAAGCTTTAGTAAAAATGTCAATGAAATGTCATGCCACCTAGCAAAAGGCTAGCAGGGTTTGTCAACAATCCCCCCGTGTCGCCACTTCCGGTTTCGTCTTCTTCTTCGTTTCATGTTGCAGTCGATTATTTCAGCTCTCTGCTGCCACCAACCGGTGGATTGCGTTACAACACCCTTAAAACAGATACATGTTTATCAAATTCACTGAGAGACAATATTATTTAGAAAACCAGTTAGCAACACTGCTACTAACAGGATTATATAGCATATTGAACTAGAGGAAATGTGTATTGAACTGACATTTACCCTATTTTGGCTCTTCATGCGCAAGAGTACTCAGTACTCTTGCACTATTTGCATTATTTGCACTATTTGCACTACAATTGGCGCACTGACACTTCACTGCTGTGCTTATGTTATCTTATGTTATCTTATTTTTATTTTATTTCACTTTATATTCGATTGTATCTCTTTTTAAGGTGTATTGGTGTTGGGACTTGTTGTTTAAGCTACTGGATGCCTAAATTTCCTTTAGGATCAATAAAGTATCTATCTATCTATCTATCCAGAGATGTCCTCAGAAGGCTATCGAAGAAAAAACAGCACCTTTTCTACTTCTAGCAAACCACAAACAAGAGGATTATTTTTTAATTAATAGGCTATGTGTGATTACATAGAGATATCCTTGTGTCGTTCAGCAAGTAGGATATATTTAATCAAATAGCTAATTGGCCAAATAAAATTTATTATTTGGCAAATGTTGGAACGTCCTTGTAAACGTCAAGAGGCATTTAAAAGGGAGAATTTAATCATCTGTGATTCAAAACACAATGACCATCTCTGAAGCTGATTTTCTTTTTTTAATTAAATTAAAATGTCTTTTTTCAAAGGCTAGATTCAGTCTGGTCTTAGAGAAATGCAAATTCTTGCAATGAAATAGCTCAGATTCATCAACTGAGGATCAGGATGATAAGAAGAAAAAAAAGTCACAGGTAGGAAGAACAAAAAAATAAACAAAGACAAATAAAAAGTTTAAAATAAAATGATAATAATAGGCCTAATGATAATAAAAAAGACAGCGATAAATAAACAAACATGCTGTGTAATTTCAGTTAAATCTGAGATACTCCAGTTTGTTCTAATAGTAGACGGCATAATAACTAAAAGCAACTGCACCCTGTTTTGTTCTGACTGGGAACAGTTATCTGACCAATGTCCAGAAGTCTGGATTATATTTCAGTGGAGGATTCAATAGCCTGGCAGCAGTGGCGGATTAAGGTGGTCAGGGGCCCCTAGGCTACTCTTTGTGTGGGGCCCCCTTCTCATCAAGCCATGTGTAAAAGTGTGCTATGAATATTACATGGCCCCCAGGTACACACTCGGAGAGCATAAACACACTCATTGAGACAGACGTTTAGGATACAGCAATTTAGGGATTTTCTTTAGTAGATCTTGGTCACGGTGTTCTTTCAGCCGTTGTGCTTTTCGTTTTTGTGCTCCACGATCATATTTTCTTTCTGACATATTGTCGCTATTCTGTCCAGTAGCAGTGACAAATCAGCTGCTTAAGTTTTTAAGATGTTTCATATGGGCCAATAGGGGTCAAGGTTGTTCTTTTTTTTCTCTTAAGTACATTTAAATAATTCAAAATAATCGGGCCCTTGCAAACATGGGGCCCCCTAGGCTGCAGCCATAGGCCAGCCTGTGCATTAATCCACACCAGCCTGGCAGCATAATTTCAATTTGGAGCATATTATTCTTGAATCTGGAAAGGCCTACTTTACTTTTCTAAATCTAGTCTATTTCTAATCTATTTCTCTTCTATTTCCCAAAGCCGTCACTTTGTGATACAGTGTAAAATGAATCCTCTATTGGTTGACCTGCATTAAAACTGCCAAAAGGTGGCGTAAGAGTAAGTGTAATAAAGAAGCGACCCAGAGGCGCTCGCACCTCTGACAGGACGCTAAAACTCAGTTTCTGCAACACACAATCATCGAGATATTCAACGAAAGCTTTTGGGGCTTGTGGTCCCTCTTTATAAGATTAACATGTTTTGTATAATTAATTAACGTGAGACCAGATACATTCCTTTAATATTTTCAATAAACTGCATTTTTTTCTTGAGAAAAATGAAGAATATTAAAACTTCCAAGACTTTACAATATCGGTTATACTTCAGAGAAGACAGGAGAGAAAAGAGGAGATTTATTTATTTTTTTATCACAGACTTTTTCCATAAATGTTATTCCCAATTAGACTGTAAGAATATTTTTTTTTATGATAAACGACCACTGGTGATATATTTCCTACTTATATTATGCAAAAAATATTAGCACAGAGAAAATTTGTGTTAAATGTATTTGCTTAAACTGTCCACAAACACGCTATTTTGATTAACATAAACAAACATATGCCTACTTCTTTCCAATTTGTGGTGATTTCTGACACACAGAACGTGTTTGTAATAAAAATGTGGCCATGCACAATTAAATAAAAAAGCAATAAAAGCGACAGGCCTAATTTATTCAAATTGTATGAAAAGTGATCGCCAAGAGCAGGTGACCAGTACGCGCATGCACACACACACGCGCATATAGGAAAACATGCACACATAGAGAGAAAAGGGGACCGAAATGAGAGGAAAAGTGAAAATGAGGAATAGGGGAGAAAAAGAAACTGTTTCATGTTCTAATGATCAACACAAAGAAAGTGAGACAGAGACGCACGGAGACAGATAGATAGAAAGAGAGAGAGAGAGAGAGAGAGACAGAGAGAGAGCGAGGGAGAGAGAGAGAGAGAGAGGAGGGGTTATCCTGCCTCTGCCTCTTTACCCGACACTGCCCCGCACTCTCACTTAACCTCCACATAGTGCCGGTCGGACGGGAAATAACTTAAAATACTTTTTCTTTTTAAAGATCCTCCGAATGCCAGCCCCCCGGGCTCAGTATCACCTCTGACGACGACGCCGAAGTGTTTTCTTCTACTTTCTGATCCTCCGCGGAGCGCAAACAGAGGAGTTACCAAAGTCCCAGACACGCTCCAGCGATGGTGACTTTACGCACGGGATTTGAAGGCTGTTTGAACTGACTGCTCTTGTTTGGTCTCAACGCCGAAACTCTTTTATCATCAATATCATCGCCCACAACGACCTTCAAGTTTGCCAGAAACACGCCAGCGAATGCAGAATAAAGTGAATCCAGGTAAGAGAAGTCCTGTTGCATCGGTGTGGACGGGCAGCACCGGGACCGTCACCCGGCGCGTCCTCCGGGCTGCTGCTTGTTTTCAAAGTCGGTGCGCACTCTGGTTATCTGTGCTGCTGCACAACAAACAGCGATGACAGCAGCAGATACGGGCTGCGTCGCGTCTTTAAACCTGAAGTTGGACCGTGATTAGACTCGCTCGACCCGACATGACCTGCGAAACCTAACTCACAGAATTCATTTTTATAGAAAAGTTCTGTATTTTAAGGTGTTGTGGAAAAAACTAAAATATTCTGGAGAGTAATTTATGGATGTTATAAATTACTTAAACAATTATAAATTAGACTCATTCTAAAAAAAACGCATTAAAGTAACTAAGTTCATGATAAAACCGATGATAATAACCACTATTACGAGTTAATTGTCAATTATTGTATTAGTTGTACTGTACAACACAAATGCAAATTATTAGAAATATTAGTTATTTCCCCTTATAATATCCAATTAAGCTTATAATAACCGTGAGGTTGTGAGTTGTGATTTTGCACTTTCATCCTCTGAGACTCATGTCAGAGCAGGTGATGAGGTGCTAAAAGGAATAGAATTATAACATTAAATCTGTGCTCCAGTAAAGCACACAGATATGAGCAGAAACCTGACTTCCAAACACGTGTTCATTAATGCATTTCTATCTTTTTCTCCAAGTTTAAACTGATACTCCAAATTAAATATTCTAAGTTCATTTCAGCCATAAAAGATGCAACTATATAGCGCAAGAAAAATAGAACTCCAGTTTAACTGTGTTCCCTGTCATGCACTATTAACAGAAATATGGTTCAGCGGTTCCGTTACACCAGAAAAGGCTTCTATAGGCTCCGAACCCATTAAGAGACATTTAGGAAGAGTCTCCGAAGCACCGTGCGAAAAAAGAGATTTGCATAAATCGCTAGTAGCAAATTAAAAACTTTTAAAGAGCCACTGAACTTTAATTTAAAGCATCTTTTTTTTATAATTTAGTTTCAAGAAATCGGAGGACTCCTGAAGTCATCTCATTCAGACCCACAAGAGTCTGGTGATACTTTCAGTTTCCTCTTCGGCCACAGCGGTAGCCTTCTGTCCATTATCGTGAACGCTCTGCCGGACAGGCTGTGCGCGTCCCCGGCTCCGCTGCACCTCCACAGGCGCACATTTCAGTGCGTGTACTGGGATATAATAGAGAGAAATAAACTGTGGATGGGGAGAAAAAAAGTGGGGCGTCTTTAGGGCCAAAGTTAACTTTCCCTGCGGAGGTCACGGCGCTTGACCCTAGAAGAATGCGTGAGTCATAAATTAAAATAGACTCGGAGCCCTAACACGGATCCATTAGGAGACAATACCGAAGGAAAACAGGACAGTGTCCCAGCACGGCGACAGAGGTGAGAAATTAATCCTACATGATTTCCACTTTCTTTGGGTTGGATCGTTAAAAGTTTGCACCGCGCGTCTCAACTTTCTGGGCGCTAAAAAGTGTCAGTTTCACGTTGTGCAGCCTGATAGAGTGACAGGCAGCGCTGCGTATGGATGAAGTTAATAGCGGCAGTGTGAACTTGAGCCATGCACGCAGGGACAGTTCTTTTATTTGTCCGGAATGAAGAGCCTGAGGCTGCGGGACAATCAGCGAGGTCTATCTGAAAGTTTCCCCCGTGGGTTCACGGTGAGGATGTGACCGGGGGTACAGGAGGACAAGGCCTGGAAAAGACCGATAGAGTCGCTTCAGGGTGTTCCCCACATTTAGAGCCACACTACACCTCTGAGATAAGCCGCTGCTCGCCTGCAGATAAGGAGCTTTTAGAGAAACAGAGCGTCAGAGGAGAGATCACACATGCTTGAGAAAAAGGAGGCTGAACACCACTGAAGAGGAAACGCACAATTGTCCCTCTGATTTGTGAAAGCTGTTATATCTTAATCACTTTTCACGTTTGGAGTTTAGCGCAATTTCCCAGCATGCAGCTTTAATTGTTTTACGCATCCGCAGTTTTGTTTGCACATCAAATCACTCCTCTATTCAGAGTTATAATTGCTTGACAGATCCTCCGGTTGCCAGTTTGGACCTGCCCACACCGGCCTGCCCACGCAGTAAATCACTATTTCCAACAAGTTGTTTAATTGTTTGGACTCTGGCAGAACAATTTATAGACCACCACCACCACCCAGCCCCCCTTCTCTCTCTTGTAAGTGAGAGTGTCTGTCTGAAAAACAATCCGAGCAAAGGGGGGGTCGCTGAAGTTGATCTCCTATGGCATTTTGTTTTGAGCAGGTGCTGCGGGTTGAAGTTCCCTCATAAGGTAAAGTGGCATTAGAGCGTCCAAATGGCAGACTTATATATAGGATGCCAATTCAGCACATTGTCCCGGGCTGCATGGTCGCCTCTCTCCGCTGTCTGAGGGAGACCTGCAGCTCTTTTCTTTCTTTTTTTCTGAGGGGCTCCGCGCTGACAACAGGCGGCCGGTCACTGTGTGGTCCATTAGGATCCTGTCAGCAGCATGAAATCACTATTATGAACCGTGCGTAAAATGCTCCTCATCTCTGTGGCACATTTGAATTAATCTCTACTTGTAATTGTAATAGATTAAAAATAATTTTACAAAATGAATATGATTTCTCTTGGTAAAATATTTAATTTCTCAGGTTACATTTTGTGTTTAGAAATAATAATAATAATTTGGTTAAAAATAAAATGCATCTTAATTTTTGGGCCTCACAGATTTTATTTAATTTTCAGATTTTCTGATTTGATAATTAAATTTTCTGATTGCATCTCACACACTCACTCACACTGTGTTTATGATATTTCCCAGCTTCAGGACAAGTTTATCTGTTTATTAAAAATAACTACAAAACATTTATTAAAAATCCCACTCTGAAAATATCTATTTCTTTTTGCCTCCAATGTTAATCCCTACAAATGTGCACGCTGCCGTTAATGCATTGCAAGGCCAACCTTGGGATCTAATTGTCATACTTAGAAATCTACCCATTGCTCACACGTTATTCTGATATGTCACACATATTCCGTGGACTCTGAGAGGCCTTTTCCTCCGGTGTGGCCCCAGAGGGACTCTTAAGTGGCGGAGAGAGGGTACGAGCGGTTGGAAAGATAAAGATTAAGAGATTTGACGGCTGAGAGAAAGAGAGAGTGAGATGAAGGGAGAGATTGAGGTGGAGGGGTGCTCTGAATTTTGAGATTGGGACTGTGAGTTTGAATTCATCAGACAGACATTACAGTTTTAGGAAGCATCCTCATATTTAACCCAATTACTGTTATTTTATTTACCCTGAGCGCCTGTCTCCCATCTGACCACGGTGTTGCACATTTAAGTGTTTCCACATGTTGTTTTTCTGAAGATGTCATATTCACCTTCATCGGAAAAACCGTCGCTCCACCATTTTAAGCCTGTGGCCGATCCAGAGAGTCCTAATTATTTGTTGTCGGGCTCTTTGAAAAAGACACCAGCCCCCAAATTGGACATGTGTTGTACAAACACAAATTAAACATTTAAGCCCTAAGTATTTCTCCCTTGGTCCTAAGTGCATATTAGTCAGCCTATACTTATCTCTGGCCCAACGGCACACCCAAATTGCAGTGTTGCTGCTGCAGAAAAAGAAAGGTTGAGGCCCCGCAGAATGAGCACTTGAAGCACGCTGGCAGATGCCCAGAAGTTTCTCAACCACAATGCAAGCTTAGGTGTGTGTGTACATACAGTGTGTGTGTGTGTGTGTGTGTGTGTGTGTGTGTGTGTGTGTGTGTGTGTGTATGGTTATATTAGTGTGCGCGTGTTTATGTATTTTTGAATCTTTTGTGATTGTAAACAAATCTGTCAAATGTTCCTCTGTGTTTGCTCATGTGACATCAGTGTGGTTTTGCATGTATGTGTGTTACAGGTGTGTGTGTGTGTGTGTGTGTGTGTGTTACAGGTGTGTGTACATGTATGTCCTTCTGCACACTTAGGTGTGTATAATACAAAAGCATATCTCTGTGTGTTTTGTGATGTGCCCTTGACATGTGTGTCTATACCGGGTGCTCTATCTGCCTGTATGTATGTATGTTCTTGACTCTGTGTGTGTGTGTGTGTGTGTGTGTGTGTGTGTGTGTGTGTGTGTGTGTGTGTGTGTGTGTGTGTGTGTGTGTGTGTGTGTGTGCATGCCCTGCTGGGTGGGCGTACTTCTCCGTGGATCCCTCCTCTGTTCTCCACCACCACATAACCTTGGAAACAGCTTCTTCATTTTTCCCCCCTCCGAGCGGAGAATAACGAGGGGCCGCGTCCATTCTCCTCTCTCCTCTCTCTCAATGGTCGGGGTAACCTTTCCTTTCTGCCGCCGATCCTCCAGCACCTGCTCCCCACCATCCAATTTCAAAACTCAAGAATAAGAGCTTACCTGACACACCAGCTCCTGATGACAACAGCATTCCCTCCACACAGACACACTCACTCCTTCCTCTTCATTTCAGATCTTTACATACAGTCTTTACATCTGTTGTTCAGCACCGTGGCGTGTCCTTGTCGTACTTTTTGGGCCGTCCTGATAGACAGAGCAGCTCAGGTTCATGAGGTTCATCCTCCTCCTTGGCTCTTTTCTCTCTCTGACTCTTTATTTCTTCAGGCATCAGGGTGTGTGTCACCGCCGTCTGACGACTGCAACAACAATGGCTATTATATACCTGCAAAGGATTGAGTAAGATTTATAAATGTGTGGTTTACACAAGAGCCTTTGACAAATGAGTGCCGCAGTGTTAACACAGTCACAAACCTGGCATCCTGCCTGGAGAGAAAATAACAAGGGGTGGCTTAAATCCACACTAAACTGAAGCCACTTTAACTTCTTTTTCTTAGATTGTGATTATCGGCGATGAGTGTCGTTTTTTTTTTCTGCTTCCCTGCTTGTTTTGTGAACAACTTGGCGAACCGCAGCATCGTTCTCTCTCTGCTCTCTCGCTTTTTCTCAAGTGGAAAAACTCACCATGACACTCTCCAGCAGCACATCACACAGGGCCGCCGTCTCTCTGGGTTGTTGAGCGTCAGTTTTGTAAATGTAGGAACTGTATTGAAATGAAATAATTCCTGGAATGCGCTGAACACTCCAGCTCATCATATACAGTATGTACATACAAGGTGCTGCAAGGAGGATTTTTTTCTTTAATGCTGAAGTACTTTTGGGAAGTCAGGTCAAGGTCTGTTCTCCTGAGAGGAAGTCATTTTGATAAAGAAAAACGAAATGACCTGTGCTTTATATTGCATGTAGTCACAATAACTGCTTCCAGTATTTGAAGCACTCAGCAAATATTTTCACATCGATCCGACTCTGCTGATCTGAGGAGCACATTGACCTATCTCACCGATTCAAAAAAAAGGAGGGAAGCATATGGATTTAAATTAGTTTCCCAAAATTATACTATAAAAAAATTAGAGCTGTCAATTGATTAAAATATTTAATAGCGATTAATGGCATGATTTTTCATAGTTAATCGCGATTAATTGCACAATTTTTATCTGTTCAAAATGTACCTTAAAGGGAGATTTGTCAATATTTAATACTCTTGTCAGCATGGGAGTGGACAAATATGCTGCTTATTGCAAATGTATGTATATATTTATTATTGGAAATCAATTAACAACACAAAACAATGACAAATATTGTCCAGCAACCCTCACAGGTACTGCATTTAGCATAAAAAATATGCTCAAATCATAACATGGCAAACTGCAGCCCAACAGGCAACAACAGCTGTCAGTGTGTCAGTGTACTGACTTGACTATGATTTGTCACAAACTGCATGTGATTATCATAACGTGGGCATGTCAGTAAAGGGGAGACTCGTGGGTACCCATAGAACCCATTTTGATTCACATATCTTGAGGTCAGAGGTCAAGGGACCCCTTTGAATATGGCCACGCCAGTTTTAACTCCCCAAAATTTAGCGCAAGTTTGGAGCATTATTTAACCTCCTTCGTGACAAGCTAGTATGACATGGTTGGTACCAGTGGATTCCTTAGGTTTTCTAGTTTTATATGATGCCAGTGTCTTCACTCTAGCTGAAAAACAGCTCGGTACAATCTCCAGAAGATTGATAGTGTTGAAATTGGTGGCGTTAAAACGAATTTGCGTTAACGCGTAATAATCGCGTTAACTTTGACAGCCCTAAAAAAAATCGTTCTTTCTTTTGGCTTGTCGTGGAATAAAGAGTTAAGATGCTTTGTGAAACTGAGATCAGAAAGTGCGAAGACTAAAATGGAGAAAAGGTCAAACAGAGAGCCACTTTATGAAATCTACAAAAACAGACAACAGTTGTGGAGTATTTAATTCACAAAGTTAAAAACATCCACGTTGTGTAAAAATGTCAAAAGATGATTTTGAGTTTAAAATAAAAACAAAATGAAGACAGAAAGTACTTAGTTCTCTCGATCTGAATACTGAATGTTGACCTTTGTCTAATTCCCCCCCCCCCGCCCAAGAAACACAACTCTTTAGATTCTCTGATGTTGAATGAAAATAGATTAGCCATCACAGGTTATTATTCATTGCTGCTCGGTCATGGAAATCCCATCATTGTAACTTTATTGTTTCACTTTCAGGAGACCGAATCATCGTAAAAAGACATAATTCAGACTGTTTTTTCTCGGTTGCACTTGACGGGCGTCTCTAAGCTTCGCCAGCAGCAGCAGCCAAAACTAAATGTTTAAAAAAGGAGTCCTGGAAAAAATGTCCACCTAATTCGTGGACATAAATTACCAGGTTAAAGTGTGTTTGTCTCTTCGTTTCAGCCAATGAGATTGGAGACTTTTCAAACAAGCCTATTGGGTGACCAGGTGACTGACTCTGGTGCTCAAGTGACTCTTTATCTGTCAGTCAGTAGCTGTGGCCTTGGATTGCTGCAGCAGCAGCAGATGCTATGACAATTACACTGCTCCTGATGATTTTACAGAGAAGGGAAATCACATGCCAGCATGTCCGCGCGTCCAGGAGCTTGTAGACTTTCAGTCTTTTCTCCCTGTTTTTCTTTCAGTCTGTCTTCAGATGAAGATGTATTATTCTTCACTCTACAGAAAGGTTTTATTACTATTTTCTCCTTAGTAATATTCTAAGTAAATGCCCTAAGATGACTCCTAACTTCAATGACAACCTCCAGTGTGCTTAACATAAAGCAGGGAGTCAATATGGGGACAGTGGGTGTCATTAGCAAATATCTCCTGGTTTGTTTGATCCCGTTTAAGAACTAGATGGGTGGGGTTTGATCTATAAGACAATATAAATGCCTGGAAGTTTTGACAATCGAATGAAAGTGTTTTAAGATACATTTACTCATCTTTTGTCTTATTGACAGCCAAGCTGACTTTTCCTTGTCATGACACATGAACCCCACCCCTCTGCCACTCCCTGCAGCTTAAAACAAACAACAGAAATTATTCTAAGTCTCTTGTTAATGTTGCACGAATCACTCTCAGGTGCCACACTAGTGCAACACTGCAGGTTTTATTTTGTACTTCCACCATAAGTTTGTCTGTTCAAGGATGGAAAAGAAAAAAAAAAAGAAATGCTGTTTGTGGTGAGGAAAAGGCCACCTGTGCTGTTCCCATGCATACTATACAAATACACATGACACATAAAAACCCAGCAGACAGTACACTCAAGTAGCTTGCTTTATTAGCAGAAGGGGGATTTACTTTGCTTTCATGACTCATTTAATTTAATAAACAAACTGATATCGGTACATTGTGTAAACAAGGTTAGATAGTGATTTGAAGTATTTGAAAGATATAAAAGCCTGGATAAGAAAAAGAGAGCGTGTAACCTTCACAATAACAGTTGTCTGCGACACAATTATCATGTTTTGTTTAAGAATGCAAGCATAGTGGGAAAAAAACTTGCCAAAATAGCATTTAAAGGGCAACTCCAGCAATTTAGTGTTGCACTTCCAGAAAGTTGGGGGTCTTGTGAGAGATAGATTACAAAAAAAATTGTCCAAATGGAAGCAGCCGAAGCTCAGATAGCCTAACTTTGAGTTCCCTAGTTTGGGTCCATCTCCAAAAATGCTTAAACCTAAATGACAATGCAAAAATATTTTCTGCAATCTATATTGTGATATCAAAAAATACAGGAATTTAAATGTTGTAAATTTTAAAGTTAAATGCATCAATCTGGTGGACTTTTAGAGCAAGATTAAGAGGCTAGATCTATAAACAATTTAGAGCTCTAGTAAACAATTTAATCATAAACACATTGGTTGTATAAATATGAATGGTGATGACAGCAAAAAAGTCACACCCACAAAGCATGGTAAACGAGACGGGGACTGTGTTTCAAGACGGGTTAGGTGGGTTGCCGACCACGGCCCCGGGAAGTGACGAGGTCCTTGTGAGGGGTGCTGTAAAGCTCACGGTCAGCGCCGCAAGCCACCTTCACCTCGAGCTTTTCCAAGCCGCGCTCGCCGGGGATCCTGCCACACCGAGCAGTCGTCTCGGACCTGCCGAGTTGAATCCCATAATGGTTTATTATGAAACTGCGGCCGGCCTACCTACTGTAGGTAATTAATGGAAATAATTAATGGGAAACACTGGATTAGTCATGGAAAAGGAGAACTGTACAAGTTTTCCTTTTGTATCAAGCAGCAAAAACGTTGTAGCATGACATGTTTGAGTTATATTGCCGACATCGCAAGTCCTGCGATGTGAACGATATCGTGCAGCCCTACAACTCAATAGTGTCTCTTCATTAGACCCTTCTTCATGCACCCAAGATTTCTGTTAAAAGCTTGTGGCCTCCAAGAATAATAACCCTGATGACATCACACAACAGGGTTATTGTCTTAGACTTGACAAAGCTCCTACTCCTCATAAAGTCGGCAGAGTGAGTTATAGTATATCTAAATTAGATGCCCTCTCGAAGAATGTTTTTTCACTTTCTAAATTCCTGCCAGGCACCATTTACATGGTCATGAGTTATTGAAGCGCGGATTGGTAGTGTTGAGAAACAAGAGTACGCTATATTTAAAAAATGACCTAACCTAAAAACCCAACAGTTGTCCAATGAAAGTAGCTAGCAGCACTAGCTCCAAAAGTCCCTAAATATAGAGAGAAAGTCGCCAAGTCGACAACACTGACAGTCCGTCCCTTCAGTCCTCCCTCCAAAGCCACGCCCCCAAAATTATCATTATGAACGTAAACAACGAACATGGCTATTATTAGTAGTCACAGCTGTCAAGCTAGCAGCTTGGGTTTATTACAGTCCTGCTACAGCCACAGATACCAGATTTTGTTTTCTTTTTTTTTGTCAGAGCATTTGATTTATGATTGCTGTCGGGATGTAATGAGAATTTCAACAAATATAACAAAAAATGTTTTGAAGAACATTACCAACCCTAGCTTTAAATCTGAAATGTGACTCCAGTAATCTCCAAGCATGATCAGTTCATCTCTACTCTACACATAAATTAACTTCTGTGCGGTTCAAAGTTTTTACTCTTAACAAAGTGCACTGTAATTTTCCTGGACTTGCCTTTTGAGGAATCTTTGGTTATTTGGTGCAGAACCGAGTCCATGGCATTGTTCTCACATTGTTCTCACCTGGCCAAACAAAGTTAAAGATATTAATAATCGCTTTAGAGTTAAAACAACTGCAAAGAGGCCTGGCATGATTTTACTCTGAGCTCATGTTTACATTGTTTTTACAGTTGGATTCTGCTCCTCCCCTCTATAGAAGCGTCACCCTCCTCTAAAAGCAGGCTGGCTAACCTTCGCTTCACCACTCGTAGTGGTTTGGAGTAATGGGGCGTGGCAGCGGGGGTTCAGGGGCGCGAGGCCTCCGAAATGACCCTGTGGTCGAGTAGTGAGGGCCAAGATAGCGTGGTCCCACCCACCGAAGCCCAGATCCAATTGGTCGTCGTCCAGCTTGTCTACGCAGGGCGTTGCCATGGTTTCCAGGCCGTAACTGGAAAGTAACGAAGTCTTTAATCGAGCCGTTGTCATCATGAGATGGTGGTGAGTGTTTTGGCTCGCGGTGGAGAGATAGAAGCAACAGTGAAAAATAAAAAATAGAGTAAGAGCCGGGGATCTACTGTGTGGCTCAGAATAGAAACACACCGCTTGACGGACAGCTCTGAAAGTCTCCATGAGATACACACATCAAGTTCATTCCTTGTGTCATGGAGTTCCCAGGGCTATATAGCGCCTGGGAACGTATTCATAAATGACAGGCTCCTGACACGCTCCTGGCTCATGTCTATTTTTCATATGGTATGCTATGTTCTGTACACGCTGTTGGATTAGCAGAAGTGTGGAGTGTGGTGTTCAGTGATGACGGGGTGTGCAGAGGAGTGGCGCTGGCTCGGGTATCGAGCTGACTGGGCTCAGACCTCAGGTTTCCGCCACGTAATCCAACACACTTTAGATGGTAGGACGGACGGCGGCATCGCGGCCTGCTGACATTTGTGCCAGAAGGTTTCACACACAAGAATAGGCGAGATACACTTAATGGTAGCAGCACTGTGCGTGGGACCCACCTGTTGGGCTCTTTCGTGTGTCTAATGTAGGTTTTGGGAGCCAACTTTGTTTTACCGTTCAGACTACATTGGAAACAACCAATCAGGTCAATCAGTACTACTGTATTGTTAGAGGTAGTTAATTTGTCTTGGCTCACAGCCGGTGTGTAACCGAATAAAATGGCCCTTTGCCACACTCCCTCAAGTCGACGGTTCCCTGTAGGAGGGCCTGCTGTTGCAGGAGGGAAAATCGCTGCCTCAGCAAGCTGTTTAGTCTCATTCTCAAGGAGCTTACACTGTGTCTCCCTGTTTAATATGGGAAACATACGTAGGCCGGCCTGTGATGTCAATTGTTATTGCTGGAGGCCTGCTATAGGAAAAATCTCATTTGCCTTTGTAAAGCACTGTAGTGAAAAGGAGCTTATGTCATAAAGACGCTATTGTGGCTGCTACGGGGCCCGCCGTGTGTGTGTGTGTGTGTGTGTGTGTGTGTGTGTGTGTCTTAAAGTGTCACTACTGTGACTCACACATTGTGGATTTCACGTGTGTTTCCCTCACATTTGTGCAGGTTTCAATGGACAATGGTTCCTGTGCCTGTTTGTTCGTGGTGCACACAAAAAGGAGTTAAGCGGCGGGCTTTTGTGCAGGACGTTTATGAATGAGAGCTGCTATTGTAGCTGCCATAAATGATTACATATTTCTCCTGCCTGCCTCTCTTTGATTTCATGTGCTCTTTGTCGCTGTGCAGCTCCGTGACTTTAGCTGGTGGAGGATACGATACAAGGTAATGATGGTGATGATGGAGGGAGTCATGGTGTGTTGAAGAGAACTTAACATCCGACCAATCTGACATAACCCAAACACTTAAAGCAATGATGTCTTAAGAGACTTGCTTGATTTATACAAATTGAGTCGGTACCCACAAAACTTTCTCGTCATCCGACTAATTAAAATCTGCCCGGTCCCACCTGTAGAGTTGTTTCTGTGGCCCACAGAGTTGTTCTGGTATATGTCAAGCTGAAATTTTTTTTAAACGTGTCAGTGTTGCTATCACGCTTTGTGCCTTTTCCCTTTCCTTTAGTGTGTTGTAGTTCTGCGAAGTTACAAAGCCCAAAGTCCAGGCCAAAGGGAGTTACTCTCCCCCACAGAAACTCTGCTCCTGAACTGCCTGAAACGCCTTGCTTGAAGTCTTAACATCCGAAGACTTTTCTTCCGTAACGTGTTGATGTCACCAAGTAACACATTTGCATAATTGGCTAGTTTGGCACGCCCTCAAACAAAGCTAGTTCAAGCGGAGCTGGAGGGGAGTCCAAAGAGTTTGGTTTGATTGACCAATCACAACAGTGGGCCAGCTGACCAATCAGAGCAGACTGAGCTCAAATAAAGCGTTTCAGACAGAGGGTTAAAAGAGATGCTGCAGCTGAGAAAAATTAAGCATTTTTTTAACATTAAAGCATGTAAACATGTTCTAGTAGAAACCCAAAATACACGTATGCACCTGAAAATGAGCATAATAGATCCTCTTTAAAATATTATACGTACTACAACAACATTCACCGGATTATTTAAGCTTAAAAATAATGACCTTTCATGATAAACAGCTCCAAATTGAGAGTGTGAGTAGCATAATGCAGCGTAGTGGATATCAGATCAATAACTGTTAGCCATGTAATCACTCACTCAGACTGAGCCTGTTTCAGCCTTGGACAGAGCAGCAAAAATGCACTTATATATTTAAAAAAATGTGGAAGAATTAAGTAAAGGAAAAAGTCTTCATCCTCAATAAACGTTTCATGCTTTTAAAATGAAATATGTACATTAATTCTTTATAAAAACATGCCACCTCAGTGCAACAAGTAAGAGCAGTGCGGGGTGGAGGAGTTTGGGTCTGGCAGATCAGATAAACCGTATGTTTGATTTCTCTTATGAATACAAATTGGAGACACATGTGGGAGGAGAAGATTGAAATAAAACATTTGATATTTATCGCCACCGCCGTGTTTTTTTCTGACGACCACCTCCTCCATCTCGACGAGCCTCCCCTCAACATTCAGCCTCTCCGTGTTTTACGGAGCAGCAGATTTGTGCGCTGTCCTCTAAATCATTTCCCTCTCTCGCAGATTGCTCCCTGCTGGAATATTGGCCTGACAGCCGTTTTCTTTTTTTCCCCCTCCTTCTGCTTCCCCAGTGGACTCATTTACATTTATGCACGCAGCAATTAATTACAGGCTGGCGCTGGCCTTGTAAATTAGAGGGAGCCGAGGTCGGCCTCATTATTGCCCCTGACAGTTAAAGCCTTGTTTGGGTCGTGACAAGGTTGACTTCAGGCTGGGACAGTGGAAGCTTAGCAGTGGTTGGCTGGTCTTCATACATCTGATATCACTTTGCAGTAAATGAAGGAAATTTACTTTCTTGATGAATATGTTATTTTGTACTATCGTTTTTTTTTTTTTCTTACTGGAAAGAAAAAATGTTTTGCAACCTTATATATTCCAGAAAAGCCTTTTCTCTCTGCAGCCATAGGTCATCATTCCAGGCCTTCTGTTTTGTCTTTAGCGTTATGCCCTCTGTGTGTTTTGGGGGTCTTTCATCCAAATACTTGTGGAGGGGTTTTTCTATAGACCCAGGAGTCAGGCAGGCGACTTCTCACGGTATTGGCCTTTTCATGCGAAGACGCTCCAACTTTTTCCGGCTCCTTCCCTCACAAGGCCCTCCTTTCTTCTCTGTCACGCAGCGATGTGTTTGTGCATACCTTACCAGCCTGACAAAAGAAGGGAGAGATCCTATTCACTTCATGCCTTTGACATTCACCTCTTGTTTTTACAATCTTTCCAAGGCGCGCTGTTTGCACAGTGGAACAGGCTTTGTCTTGAAGAAGTGAGACAATGGCGAGCGCCATAATGTAATCTCCTAAGAGAAGTGAGCAGAGGGGCGAGGTTTAGATGTATGTGCTGGTGCTTGCCCCTACCAACCCTCTCCCTCCCCTCTGCCCTTTACTTTAGCAATATTTCATGTTAACAGCGACTTGGGAGAGAATACATGTTGTCACTTAAGCCTCTCTAATGTTCACCTAGGTCTTTTGTGAAGGGAACACAAAGGCTTTTCACTCATGCAAACATCCCCTTACCTCGTTCTGAGCAGTTTGCCCACCCACATGCATATCTGCAGCCCTGTCCTTTTTTTTATCAACTTAACCACAAAACATTTATATTGAAACATTATCTTTCCCCCACCTTAAGCAAGTGTTTTATCAGCCTAAAGCCAACCACACATGGGATCAAAGTTCTGTGCTGTATGTACACCCTTACCAATCAGAAACCCTTCCACCTCTGTCCCGTATAAAGAGGTCTCAAACCCAGTATGCTTGTTGGATTATCAAACATTGTACACCTCTCCGACATCAGAATCGGGGGGCTGCATCTGACAGTCACTCCCACTTCTTGCCGAGTTAGACCAGGTGGGAAATTAGGCATGTTTTAACTTCTCTCTCAAGCTCTCTTTTTTCATTCTTCACACAACTACTGTCCCTGGAGTGCAGCCATAGACTGTATATAAGTGGGCATATAAGGCATCTTGGTTTTTGGCAACCAGAAGTGACACAAGATGGTGGAGCTAAGTACAACCAAACACGTTTAGGTGACCAAAATGTTACAATTAACTTTCATGAACTGAAAACACACTGTGAAACTGTTAAAGTTGTAAGACTAAAACACGCACAACTCCCAGACTGGACAACGTCGTGGTAGCGACCTGTCAATCACAAGGTAGCCACACCCTAAAGCATACCCTGCCTTATGGTCTGTTTGACTCTAAATGGGACCATAATTTACTAAATGAACATCATGCTGTCTTGAAGAAGACTTGAAACTATTGATTGAGACCATAAACTCATGTTTACAATGTTTACTGAGGTAATAAATCAAGTGAGAGGTAGACTTATTTTTTCATAGACTTCTATACAATCAGACTTCTTTTTGCAACCAGAGGGGTCGCCCCCTGCTGGCTGTTAGAAAGAAGGCAAGTTTAAGACACTTCAGCATTGGCTTCACTTTTCAGAACTGGAGGTTGCCGCCTGAGAGTAACACCATGAATGACTTTGGGAAGACTGTCTTGAAGAGTTCTCCCATTTGACTGATTATTGCATCTGGCCAGTCTCTATGATGTCATGCTCTTCGCACGTGATCGGACTGCACATTGTATGTGTTTCAAACATACTCTGGCCTTTGGGATGTCACTCAGTCGGGATTGATAAAAGCATTGCCAGTGAATGTAATCAAGACAGCAGTTACATTTCCTCCAAAACATATTTGGCAAAGCAAATGAGAACAAAATAAAACATATTTTTTTGTAGTAACAGGATTGATATGTGCCAACTCTGATCAAAGTGCAAAAACATTGGATATTGTGAAACCTCAGAAGTCTCAGTTTTGATAATCTATCAGTAAGATTGATTGAGGAGATAGATGGAAGTGTGTAATGCAGTAAAATAATAGCTCAGTGGTAATAGGAGGATGAGTTGCAGCCCTCGAGAGAAATTAACACAAATATCAACAGAAACATTACGAGGCCTGTAAACGTGGCCAGACAGTCAACGTGTGCTATAAGCTCATCGTTTATGGGTAGAGTGAACCTCATTGTGGTTTAATTGCCCATATGATTGGTTGGAACCATACTCCGTTTCCTATGGTGCAGACATGGAAGTGGCAGCACAGAGCCTCATGTGGTGCTAAGCTCATTGAGAGAGCTTCTGTCTCATAGAGTTCCATTGTTCTTACTCCAGTGTGTCCACGTCCGCACAAGTGGCATTGACAGCTGCAACAAGACAACATTTGGGGCCGTGCATATTTTGTTGCGTGAATGCGTGCATTCATTGTGCAGGTGCAGGCGTCGCTCTCAGTTTAAGACAGTGCATCTCCTTGTCGTGCAACATATCTCTTACCTCTCCTGTTACTTTCTGTAATACTGTGATGTCACGGCTTTGCTTTTGCCAAAAGCGAGTCTCAGGCCTTTCGCTTTGCCGCTCTGAGTTTCTTTTCCAAACAGGTGCTTTTTTTGCCGCTGGCTCAACGGTACGATAACATGTGTCATTTTACAGCAGTTGGACAGTGGGCCAAAAAAGGTAGCTGTTACTTCCTGCAGTTGTCAGGACGAGCCTGGGATGATGTTATTGCCCGGATCCCTTATGTCAGCTCCCCTCAGAGGTGGATGAGAATGTATCTGACAATATGGCAAATATTCGTAAAATCACATTATTACATAGAATGGACAGGCTGTAGTGTAGGGACAGTTATATTCAGTTCACAAACCGTGTTTCACAGTTGTGTGTTGCATGTTTTACATCAGAAAAAAACAAAGTAAAGCAGAAACTTTTACAGCTTACTTTGTTATCGCAGTTTGCTGGAGTCATTAATCTGAACGACTGAATTTTGTGGCAACATGACCATATTGTGATTCCACTTAAAGGGGACATATCATGCTCATTTCCAGGTTCATACTTGTATTTTGGGTATTATTTATTTATTATAGTTAAATTAAGTGTTTTAATCAATTTCATATTTCCTATATAGGCTACATATGTTATTGTGTTTTATTCACAGAAAAAAAGTTTAAAAACCCCCCGATGAGACGATGATGACAGTGTCCAACAGTTCACCCTGAGAGTGTCTGAACAAATAAGTTTACTGTGTGGCATCGGAGTCTTTTTTACATAGGAAGGGTAGCCAGATTTGAATGGCTTGTTGAGTCACATGTTTTCTGATCTAGACAGCCCACAAAAAAACTGACTGGGTTGTCTTATTTCACAGTTTGTGGGTTGGTAGGAACTCCAGATGCCTAAATGTATGTGTACAAGCACTGAAAAAGTTTTTTTTTTTTTTTTTAAATGATATGTCCCCTTTAAAGCCAAAAGATGACAATTCTGAATTAATTATTTCTTTGTCACTTGTAAGATTCTGCAGTTTTGAAAATACAAACAAGTTTTCTTAATCTCATATGTATGGATGTTGCTGCACACAGTTAGTCACAATAACTGACAAAATATCTTATTATGTAAGATTGAGTTATCCTCATTTTCCCTGCACCACACCTTAATTCTACATGTGGAAGTGCTCCTTTAAATACAGTAGTGTATATATACAGTATTCACATACAGTGCATGTCAGTGTATGCAGAAACACATGGGCTGTTTTGTGCAAAATTCATGTATGTTAGTGTGAATGTGAGTGTATGCCTGCACACAAGGCTGTTGCTGAATGTGTGTGTGTGTGTGTGTGTGTGTGTGTGTGTGTGTGTGTGTGTGAGAGAGAGAGAGAGCATGTGCGTTCTGCAGCAACTCTCCTCTACTGGGCAGCCAGCTGTCTCTCTGATTACCCAGCATCCTCCAGGTGTCAGATCTGCCATCTGCAGATGAGTGGCAGGGCGTGTGGAGAGCGGAGGAATGGAGGGAAAGAGAGGGGGGTAAAAAAAAAAAAAAGAGGAGAGGAAACAGAATAACTGGTTCTGCAGACATCTGGAACGTGTTCAGACGGGTCAGCGCTCGATTGAAAAGGTGGCTTTTAGAGTCCTTGGCTGTTCAACGTTTATTGAGTAACACTGCTTCTTCGACAAAAAAAAGAAAAAAGAAAAGAAAGGAAGAAGTTGCATCTAACAGAAATGTTTACACGGGTGTTTCACACAAGTGTGTTTTTGCCGACTATTTGTTATCATTATTATTATCGCAAGAAATTCTTAGTGTACAAGCCTTTGAGTTGTTCTAGTCAGAATTGCCCTTAATTGTGCCCTGAGAGGAAAAACGGAGATCCAAGAGTGAATCATTTGGTTGATTAAAGACATGAATAAAAGATCATACATGGCCAGTGTTTGCTTTTTTCTTCATTGTTCTCAATTAGCCTCAAATTGTGGAATCAAAGGCGCGTTTGTGTTGTGCTCTTTGCACAACTTAGATGCCGTGTTACGGCGCCGTCATGATGTCAGAGAAATGCTGCTGTGGTATGTTTTGCTGCCTGTCTATGTGAACCCGTTCTCTCCGTATCCAGTTCTCTCTTTAATTAGCCGCCTCCCACTCTCAATTAAGACGCTCCCATCCTCTCCCAATTTGGGGCCCACTCAGGGCGGTCCCATCCTCAACACGGTGCCTTCAAAGCGCTCTGTCGGCAGTTTGACCTCTTTTGATGTTATTATTTGTTCTCTATGACCCCTGGTTTAGCAAATGGCTGTTTGTAGTGTGTGCTTTTTGTGCGTGTGGGGCTATAATAAGGCTGACCCCAGGTTAGCTCTTGCAGTCAGAGTGGTCTATTTAAGCCCAGGAACGATTAGCTGTCCACTTGATAAAGTTTTTTCCTGATCTCATTGGAATCAATTTTTGAAAGAATATATCGGTTATCACTAACTTCATTAAGTCAGATTTTTTTTTACTTCAAAGCTCCGTACAGGAATCACGCTGTTTGTCGTTCGTTAGGCTTTGCGTGGCTGCGTTGTGTGTATCGTTGTTTGTGCAGTGAAAGCGCTGTGTGAGAAATACACTGATGCTCTGTTGGCTCTGCTGACTTCACACAGGACCTCTGTTCTGTCCTGAACGTCCGCTACAGAGGGACCTCAGGTGGGTCCAGAGAACGTTCACAGGGCTCCAAAAACACTTTCCAATCCAAATGTTCATACTTTGTCAAACCTCAGTGCGTAGGGTAACACACTCTTCCTTTAAAGGGTTGGTTCACCCCAAAATTACACGTAAAAATGTTCTCACTTACCTCTTGTGGCATGTAGCCATGCAGATAGTTTTGGTTTTACTTTACTGACTTTGGTTTTGGTCTCTGAGTTTTCTGCCTCCACCCCCAGCCTCATTACCAGGGCATCAAATGCCGATGCTTTGTCGCGCACAAGGCACTCTTTAGCGTTTGCATGAGATGCACCGGGCTTTCAAGTAACTACAATGTAAACTCATCCGTGTCATTATTAAATGCTCACAGAAAGTGGTCGAGTGTGGTGACGTAGTTTAAAGAGAAAAAAACACACATGGGCAGCTGGGAGGGGTGTTGGATGGGTCCAACAAACACAGAGCTTTCATTCAGGAGGCATCATAGTTTGACAAAGTGACACCAAGGGGCGGCTATAGCAAAGTGGGTGGATCAAGTCGTCCCTTAACCACAAAGTTGGCGGTTCGATCCCCGGTTCCTACCGTCAAAGTGTCAAAGTGTCCTTGAGCGAGACACTGAATGCCAAGTTGCTCCCCAGGGGCTTTACAGCAGCCCACTGCTCCTAATGCTTAGGATGGGTTTAAATGCTGAGGTCAAATTTCATGTATGTACCTGTATGTATGTGACAAATCTAATAAAGTTTAAGTTTTGAAGGGGCCCTGACAAAGTGTCAGTACGTCACAAGTTGGGATGAGAACGTGTTGCCACCCCAATACAATTTTGAAAAAACAGCAACGTCCCCCAAAACCATCCAGAAACAGTGTCCCTGCTGTTTCTTTGGTAGTAGGTACTGTAGGCCTGCTTATAGTGAAAACTGTAACTATAAAATGAAATTCTTTTCACCTGAGAAACAGCTTTCTCGGCAACCTGGACAAATTAATGAAAACTATCTGTATGGTTAGATAGATGGAGATGTTGCTACTCAAAAGTAGTTGTGAAATAATCATGCTAATAATCATTTTCTTCTGTTTTCCTCTTTTCCAGGTGACGTTCATGAATTTTTAAAGTCATCCACAAGTGAGAAGAGGGTGTCGGAGTTGAAGTCTCTTATTTCTGTAAGTTCAGTTTCTAATTGATTGATATTTATTTCCTTGTACTGTAACGCTGCCAGCGTGCGTATGGGTTTGTGCCGCGCACTGTTTTGGATGATTGCTTCCACCAAATGGCAGATAATAAGCTTTCACAGAGAACACATGATTGTTTCCTCGAAGCAGAACGGAGCAACACTTGTGTGCTGGTGTTTGAACACACCACGTTGTGTTAGCGGAGCTGCACGAAAAGTGTGTGTGTGTTAGTCCATGTTAGCTGACTCTGTGCATGTCCACTGCCTCGCTCCCCTCCGTCGGCACATACAGAACGCTTTTGATTTGTTTCACAGCAAATGCAGACCTCCACTCCGGTTAGTATTCTGCCCTGCGCGCCCTCAATAGCTGCTTTCACTTGGGTGAAGAAAGGGGTCTTTTAAAGACTCTCACAGGCATCACTCCAGGAAGCTTTCAGCGCCGGGACCTACAGTATGCCTTTTAATGGACTTTCTCTCTGTGAGCAATAAAGATTATATCTGGAGTCAAATAGTGCTGTAGGTAACACTAGCCCAAATTAAGCTGGCGAGGTCGCAGTGGCTGATCTTGATGGCTTCAGCAGAGGCGGGAGACGTATGAAATGTACAGATGGGAGAGGTTGGAGAAAAGAGCGATCTGACCATCTGGCTAATCCCCCTGTTTAAGAATACTTATTAAGGCCCTCTCTAGTGGCCCTTGAGCCGTGTCACTGCTGGGTCAACAAGTGTCCTCACTGCTGGACAGACGAGCTTCAGTGTTCTGCTGCGGGTGATAATCTGTGTCCTGCTGGTTGGTTGAGGAGTTCAGTTTCAAAGGCTTGATTTATGGCTCGTGTAAATCGTTTTGTAGCGCAATCTAGAGTCAT
Organism: Sebastolobus alascanus; assembly: GCA_916701645.2. Classification (NCBI taxonomy): domain Eukaryota; kingdom Metazoa; phylum Chordata; class Actinopteri; order Perciformes; family Sebastidae; genus Sebastolobus; species Sebastolobus alascanus. The sequence continues at coordinate 1,398,307 of CAKAOJ020000109.1, forward strand.
GGTTCCCACCCAGGGGGGTCGAGACCCTATTAAGGGGTGATACTGACCGATGCAACCTCTGGCAAGATGTTACAAGTAGACATGGCTTCATTTTAAGGGGAGACACCCGAGGTGAAAAGGGTAAAATGTTTATCTAATAGATATCCCCATGAAACTTCTCCAGTTGATTACTTATATTAAGACAACTATTTTTTGTATTACAAGTTTTCTGAAATGTTGTGATTAAAATATGCAATTGAGGCATAATCTTATCAAATATGTGCTTATTTGCACACATTTCCAGAACAGAAATGTGATCACTGGATAAAGTGAGGTTCAAAATTCTTGTTTAATTTTGAGTCAAAGGTTTTAACAGAGGGAATTTTGGGTATATCTTTGTATCAGTGCCTGAAATGGGCCGGTACTCACCAGTACTGAGTATTGACACTTATGATTTTTGTCCACATGAGTACCCTTACTTCTTATTGTGTACAGCCACCTTCAGATAAGTAGGTGTCCACCCCTAAACACCTGCGTAACTGCGTCTCTGTGTGCAAACAAATAGCTAGCTTAATGCTAAGAAAACAGCGCTAAAATGCCTTTGGTATTCCTTTTCATTATCCATTTTAATATCATATTCTAAGCTGGTTTTATTGTAGCATATATGCAATAATATATTTGTGTACAATTTGATTTGTATCAATAGCTACGTACAAAGTTTGTATTAAGAAAATATACGTATTGTGGAAATATATGTCATATGTAGGTCTAATGCATGTAATGAAAGGCATACAAAAATACATTTTTAAGTGGGATATATTACCAAGATATAAGTAGAAATATAAATACATTCAAGATACATGCAATGATCATGTCATCCAACAGCTGAATTAGAGTACTGGCACCTTTTTGGTATCACTCCACAAATCAGAAAATACTGTCAACAACCATAAAAAATCCATTTTCGCGATGTTTTTAGGAATTAAATGACCTATAAATCAGGCTATGAATGATATATGAACAAACTCCTCTGTAAAAACCTTCAGAATATATATAGGAATGAAACTGGAAAGTTTGTAAGTGCTGCTGAAGTAGAGATTTCTGGCTCAGATTATGAGAAAAACCTCAATAAAATAATACAAACATCACAGTAATTAATTGAGGCCTCGTACATTTATTTCCTCTGCCTAATTGCCCTGGTTTGAAGAAATGAATTGTGTCATTATTGGGTAAATCCGGACCACTTAGGCTGCTTTTAATTCCATCAAACGCCACTTAATTTCATCAGTTCATCTGGAAACTCAAAATCACATTATTGTGTCTTTTAAAATGCAATTGCTTTTCAGATCTAATTACATGGCGGTAAGATGACAAGTGGACCCTCCTAACAAAATTACAGTCTTTACAGGGTGCAGATCGTGTCGTGACAGGAACAAATCTTTGCTTTATACTGTAAGACTTTGGAAGGAAGTGGGTGCTGTGTGTCGGAGGATTTGTATACTGTACGTACTGTATCTAATGGCTTTGATCAGAGGAGCCGGGTGTGTCTATGACTAACGTTTTAGATGATTTGACATCGCTGGACATTTCACAAAATCTGTCTTGAAACAGGTTCATATTGGTTACACTGTGTTTATATCGTCAGAGCGTGGAGAACCAGATCCAGATTTTTATTTGTGCATCCAAAATCAGTTTAGTGCTCGATAAGGAAAATCAGATCATAGATCATTTAGCTGTGTGTTAGCTGTGCTGCGTGGCATTTATAGATGTAGGAATGCTGAACCTGCAAAGCCGTAGTCTGTAAGCAGCAGTGAGAAAGACTTTGAGAAAAGATTTCAGCCGCTTCATGCATCATGACAGACCTATTTGCGGAGCTTTGTTGTTACGCATGCTTCCTGTAATGGCAGTCATTTGCAAAGAGTTAGAAAAGTTACCAGACAGCGAGCAGCCGTTGGGCTGATTTGTGGTAAGCTAATGAGCTAATGAGCTAATGAACTCACTGAGGTTACCTGTTTGGCTTCCTCCAAAAAACAAAATATCCGTCTCTGCGTTTTGCTTCAGCTTTGTATGTGAACTTCACTGCGTTACAGTGTAAGACGAATCACCGCTGCTAATGGGCAGCTTCTAACAACATTTACTGTAGTTTCTCAGTACTTAACCTTATGTTAACAGTGAGCTATTATGTCCTCTTGAGCTCGGACATTTACTTAATTGATCTGATTTGTCCACACATATGAAATGTCCACTTAGTGGACAGTATGCCTTGCGAGTTTGCGGCATAAGGAACGTCCTTTAACGGTGGGAAAGGAGAGCTGGACTCCAGCGATCTGCCACGGCCACGCTTCCAGTCAACACATTCGTTCATGCGTGCCTGTTTGCCGGCAGCACATGTACGACAAGTATACATATGTTTGTGCGTTATGTATTTAGTTGTTTTCCAGGCTGCGTCTGCATCAATTTATTTGTGTTTGTGCTTGCATGCGTGTTTGTGTTTTGCACACTCATGCCTCATCAACATCCCGTCTGAGGCCCATCTGGTCGGCTTTGAAGAGGCTCGTGGAGCAGCGGCGGCCGGGGCTTTAAGGCAGGGCCGGGCCAGCAGCGGTTCCTCCCCACTTACACATAAATCCACGGTGCGAGGCCCTCTGCCAGAAACAGTATAGGCCGACCCTCGTGGCTACTTCCCAAACCACCCAAGCTCATACCCCACTTTCTCTCTTCTATTGCCCTTGAAATGGGGCCTGCTCTAAATATTATCTCCCCCTGTGCTTTATCCCTCCGTTTATCCCTAAGTCGGCAGAGAGAAGAAAGGAGCCGTGCGGCTGAGTCACTTTTTCCCCTCTCTTCTCCTCTCTCCAAAACCACAGGCAGCGGCAGCGGCTTCCTGGAGATGAGCGCTTTTGTCTGTTGTGTGACCGCTGCGGCTTTAGGCAGATCCTCCTCTGATGAGGTAATGCACGGGCTAGATGAGGAGGCAGAGTGAGAAAGGAGGGAGGTGAAGGAGCCTCTGGATCTATATTTGAAGCTTTTGATTTATCCAGAGAGAGGGGACTTTATGGGGATGTATGCTCCTTTTCAGCAACACCCTGCTCCACATGGAGGCCACTGCACACATCCACACCTACTCGGAGGTGGCCAGAGCTGCTGCAGCAACTGGTTATCAACTGGTGCCTGCTGGTCTTCTCCACTGATGAGTCAACGGTTGAGGGAGGAGGAAATCATTATTCCTTCATGTAAAGATTTTCCCAGGTGACTTTGTTTTCCGACCAGAAACCATTTTAATAAGAAGAAATTATATACTTTTAGGGAATTGTGATGTCAGTTACTTTGAGGGTAAAAGGAGTGGGAAGACAGGAATGGGGAACATCCCTGTTTATGTTGCTCTTGGTGATTGTAGTTGAGGTGCCTGGATGAGATAATCAAAGTAGTAAAGTTTGATTTATTCCACCTTCAAGAGGTGTCAGTTGACAAGTGCAAGTGTTTCTTATATATGTTTTTTGTGTATGGTCGCAGCTGCCCTCAAACGTGCTGCTGATGTAAAGTTGCTCTGAAACATCTACTTGACTTGATGTGAGTGTGAGAGTGTAATAGACCAGATTATCATCCTGAGGTCAGCGTGTCTTCATCAGTTTCAGCCCGTTCTCATTCCCAGGGCGACAAACATTGAGGGGAGGTGGAGGCTTTCATATAGGAGAGCACTGTTCGTGTCATGTATGTCACGTTACTATCAGCTATTAGTTCGTGTCCCGTGTTAGCAACGTTCAGCGTCAATTTCACTGTTCAAACATAACAGTTTTAAGCCCAGCCATGTAGTTCTTTCCTAAACCTAACCATAGTGGTTTTGTTGCCTCATCCTAAAGTGACGCCAAGGGGCTTGACGAAGTGGCGGTATGTGACGAGTTGGGATTTGAACGTGTTGTCAGTTTCCCGTGTTGTCAGTTTCCCTCCTCTGCCTGTCAAGAGAGTATTCTCCCTTAACGGGACATAAAATCAACTCCTCACACGACAAGGTTTTGCTGGAGTTTTTTACCTTCTGATGAAAATCAGCGGCTGGCGGCTTCATCGCTGGTGCCGATGCTTCAGATAAAGCACATGACACGCACGCAGCCTGGGCCAAGCGAAGGAGTTGGCGGTGGAGTGAACTGTAGTAGCTACATGGGGAGTTGGCAAGACTGAAACTGGAGGAGAGCGGGGAAAATGTTGAATTGAAGTGAGACTAAATGTGCTTCTTGAATTCTTTCTTATGGTGACACTGGACTCTTAGTGACGAGTTTAATTTTTTTCTGGAAAGTTTTCTGTTTTGTGTCACCTACTATGATGAATGATTATAAACTAGGGCTGTCAATCGATTAAAATATTTAATCACAATTCATCACAAATTAATCACGCATTTTTTTATCCGTTCAAAATGTACCTTAAAGGGAGATTTGTCAAGTATTTAATACTCTTATCAACATGGGAGTGGACAACTATGCTTGCTTTATGCAAATGTATGTATATATTTATATTATTATCATACTGCATTTAGCATGAAAAATATGCTTAAATCATAACATGGCAAACTGCAGCCCAACAGGCAACAACAGCTGTCAGTGTGTCAGTGTGCTGACTTGACTATGACTTGCCCCAAACTGCATGTGATTATCATAAAGTGGGCATGTCTGTAAAGGGGAGACTCGTGGGTACCCATAGAACCTATTTTCATTCATATATCTTGAGGTCAGAGGTCAAGGGACCTCTTTGAAAATGACCATGCCAGTTTTTCCTCGCCAAAATTTAGCTTAGGTTTTGAGCGTTACAACCGCTACAACCTAAAAGATGCAAATTGCGTTAATGCGTTAAAGAAATTAGTGGCGTTAAATGAATTTGCGTTAATGTGTTATTATCGAGTTAACTTTGAAAGCCCTACTATAAACAATTGTATTTTGATGCACATCCTTTAGCAATTAAGTCTTTCTGAATGACAGACATCACATCGACAGAAACAATAAGAAATTGTTACAAAATCTGTTCGATTAAACAACATTTTGCAACAATTTTAACAACAATATTTCAACATTTCCGGATGACCAAATCTTGTTGTGAGATGGAGATACTCTATATTTCTTCATAGATAATGTAAAAGTCACGTTTTCACTCAGCTTTTTACAATTGGCAAAACAAAAGTTGGACAGAAACCCAGCGTGTGTGTGTGAGTGTGTGATCACCGACACTGACAGTCTCTCCACGTGTGTGTATGTGCTTACGTCTTTTTTCCCCTCATCTCTCTGGTGACAACTGTTATCTGCTCGGACTCCTGGCCTCCTGTTGAGGAATGCCACCAGACATCGCTGACATCCAGGATAATTGCTTCCTGTTTTAACTGTCATGGGTTGTGGAGGTCAGAGGTCAGGGTCAATCTCAGCTGTTGTTCTCAAGGCTACAGGGGACGCCACCTGGTCCTTAGATCATGGGCGATCCAGCACATCATTCTCTCCAAACAATATGCTTCTACACCTTTTTCACATTCTTCAACATGCCATAGCTGGAAAAAAAAAACTTTCAGCTGTTTGGCTTCCTTCAACACTTCATTAAAAAACAGAGGGTTTCTAATAGCTCGTATTTGAATGCAGTGTTGGTAGAAAGAAGGAAGGTCGCGACACAAAGCGCCACCTCTGCAACAATCTCACCGCTGCAGTGCAAACACCTGTTCCTGAGAGAGCCTCCCCTTTTGTGAACGCTGTTTTCCTGACGCTGAGTTCAGCTCACTACCAAACACCAACAACACCGCATCCTCATAATTACAGCGTTCTCATTACAGTAAAAATCCTGCATCTCATTTAAAAGCTGCCATCAGCCAAAATGAACTGGCCTTAATGGCTGCTGATTGCATTCCTACACTGGCCAACCCCCTCCTCCTTTTTTTAGCGATCTGATCGTTTAAGTACATGCTAGCATAATTGAGGTCTCTTCCTTGATTAGATTTGCACCAGCTTTTAACAAAGCCTGCTCGAACTTAATCCAATGAGGCCCATTGTGGGGAGAGCCAAGGGATGACATCGCTCCTGGTTAGCTTCAAAATCAACCGAGCCGTCGGGCAATTAGACGCTGCGCTGATAAAGAGGCAGGACGGCTAAAAAACGAACGACAGAATGTTTCTCAAAGCTCACAAGTGGACAATTGAGACGTAATTCATATCATGACTTTACCTTTGTGTTAAGGCACTAACCTTTTAGTAAAGGCTTAGAAATGAGAATTATTTCCCTGGATTTAAGTTCAAGGCTTTTCTTTCACTTTAACAATTAACATGCTTTTAATTAACAATAATCTTTTCATTCAAAATGAAATAAAGGCAATGAAATATGGTGCCTGGTTTTGATTGGATTTAAATGTGTATTTATCTAGCATGGGCCTGTTGACCCTTCTACACTAAAGCTAAGTGCAGTGCTTTAGTCTGCTCAGCATATACACCTGAATTAGTCTTGATGACATGCCAGTGTTTTACACACAGACGAACGTCATGTACTCAGCAGCCCTGACCCACTGGGACGGGAGCGAGCGGCCCAGCAGGGTGCAGAGGTATCGGCTTTGGCTGCGTCCTCCGGTGACACCTGCCCGTCCATAATCACCGTTAGAGACTAAACCGCCTTCTGACCTGTAGCTGTGTGTCACACACTCAATTCCCCTAATCTTCTCCTTTGTTCTCTGTCACCGTCAATTAGTCATGTACCAGGAGTCAGCCAGAGGAAATTGTCTCTGTGTGTGTGTGTGTGTGTGTGTGTGTGTGTGTGTGTGAGTGTGTGTGTGTGTGTGTGTGTGTGTGAGAGGATACATGCCTGTGCTTGAAAACTTTAATTACACTTACTGTTAACTGCTGTATGCTTTTATGTGTCTGAGAAGTTGGTTGCATCTGTTGAGTGTGCATGTGAGTTAGAGCTGAAATTATTAGTTGATAGACGGACGATTAACAGGCAACTATTTTGATGAGTGATTAATCGTTAAGCAAAAGTACCCAAAAACACATTTCCAGCTTCTCAAATGTGAATATTTGCGGGTTTTCTTAGTCCTCTGTGATAGTTGGACTGTTGGTTCAACGTGATCTCATGGGAAGGCGTATGAATAGCACGCCACTTTTAAGGACATTACGCACGTCGTGATAACGCATTTTAAGCTTTTAGCATGTCATTTCAGTAGTATTGCCCCTTCTCAGTCGATTAGTCTACTAATTGGTCGTTTTGGTCTTAGTCGACTAAGATTTATTTAGTCGATTAATTGTTTTTTATGCTTTTTTCATGCTGAATGACTTATTTCCGAGAAACTTATGAGCACATCTCTGAAGATGACAAGACTTAAAGTGGTGATTTTGTGTGATTCTTTGTGGAGAAACTCAGTTTTACAGATCTGTCGATTAAATCAACTAAGCGATTAGTCGACAAAATCGTATGAGTGTTTGTCGACTAAGAATTTCTTTGGTTGAGGACAACCCTACATTTCACACCACGGGGTTAATGTTGTGAAACTGCTTTTCATGTGTCATTTCATTTGCGATTTAGGCAACAAAACTAATTTGGGTAAGTTGGCTTGAAATAAGTACATAAGCTGTGTAAAATACGAACGTAAACAACGTAACATAAGTACGGAAAACATGTCACAAACATCACTAATGTAAATAGGTCAACAAGACTTTTGGTTTCAGACGGGACACAAACACGGTCTCCTGTGTTTGTGTGACCCGTCCACCTCCCTTACGCCCACCGTATGTAGTCTTTCTGGCTTTTTATATTATGTCACTTGCTCTTTGCGTCGTTACAGTTATTCTACGTCACTAGCTCTGAGTGTAGCATATTCACCCGGATGAGTTTACATTGCTGGCAGTACAGACTAAATGGCATGAAATTACACGGCAAAAGCAAGACCGATGTTGTGACTGCATGCGAAATGACTTAAGATATTGGCGTGTCATTCATACGCCATTTGGTGAGTCTGGGCTGGTTGATTGAACAAAACAAGAAATTCACGGACCTTTTTTAACCACTTTCTATGAACCAAATGATTAATCGATTACTTGACAAAATAATTTGGCAGATGAATCGATAATGAAAATAATTGTTAGGTGCAGCCCTAATCCTAATCCCTCTACAGAAGGTGAAAATCTCACACTGTAACTTTCCAAATTTTGGTAATTGAATTCATGTTATTTATGTTTTAAATTCTGTTGAAGGATGTCATAGTTCACGCTTCTCTGTAAATTGAGAAAATTCGATGATGAAAAGGCTCATAAAACGTTTAGTAAATCGTAGTATAAAGTACACAATGCTTACAAGAAGGTAAAAAACACACACCTGAGGCAGATTTTACATGCGATGTTTATTTTTACAGGCATTTATATGTCATTAGACGAGGTCTAATTGATCTCTCCACCGATCAGATCAGTGTCTAGATTAAGAACAGAAAGGGTTTGGACTGAGACTCTCTCTCGCTGTCTCTCTTCCCATCTGTAAACCCTCTTCTCTGTGTTAACAATGGGATTTCACACTCACTATAAATACGTGGGTCTGAACAAGTCGTAGCTCACCTGTTCAAGCTGTAACTAATCCAGAACTATTTCTATAGTTCCCCTTGAGGTTCAATGATCCGGCTCCACAAGGTGCCAGGGGATGAGCAGGCATGCTGGTATGTTGTAGAGAAAGGAACTAATGGTTTTGGATGCGGGCCCAGTTCGTGAAGGACCGTTTTGAAAATCAAAAGCTTGTTGATTGCAGTTTGTGGATGTTTTTACTTTGCATTTCTGATGTTAATGTACTTTATTGAAATCAATCATGCAGCTTTGGCAGATCAGGAACAGCAGGTCAGAAAAAAGGCGTATTTGCACACATACTCTTATGGAAGTGTATATATACATCCCCTTATCTGGGTCCTGTGTTTACAGGCGACTGTTGACAGTAGCTGATATGCGGCGCGATAAATGCACTTTGATTTACGGGGGGAAACAATGCCGTATTATGTGAGCCAGGGACACTTAAGACTGGAGTAACTGTGATATGAACACAAGCCAAATTTATGTGTGTGTTCAAGAGGGCAAGCAGCTCCGGAGTATGTTTGTCAAAGCCTTTGGATGAGGCTCCAAAATGCTTGGCTCCCTTTCAAATCCTGGATCACTCGCTGATAATAGAGACAGATTTTTGATGTTGTTGCCAATTTGTCGTTATTAAAAGATGCGCGTTTGGATGTGCAGTCAAAAGTGCTGCGTACAGGCATCGCTGAGGAAGAAATATACAAATGATTAATCATCTGGATGCTATTAATTTAACCTATAGAGTCTTACTCAATAATTAATGTCTATTGGCATATGACCCTATAAGCCATACAGTAAACAGCATGTCTCATAACTATGTATGAGATCTTGTAGTCAGCTAATATATGGCTGAAAGGCCCAGAGACAAGCCTTAGGTCTTAATAAATCAACCATATCTAATGAAGCCCCTAATTGTGATTTACAGCCGGCAAGCCCAGCGCTGTGATGGAGAGAGAAATGGCTGAAAAGAGAGAGAGAGAGAGCAGTCAGAGTATCGTCGTCCAGCGGAGCACCAGGCAAAAAAAAGAGGCTTTATTAAAAACGCTGCTCCCTTCCAGCAACTGTGAAATTCTTGCGTGAGTCTCATGAGAGGTTTGTCAAGATATGATGCTTACTGCGATAAAAATCTGAACAGCTGGACGAGTAACCGTTACACTCACGGTCCAACCAACAACACAGAGAAGAGAGGGGATATTTATACATTCACTTAAAATAATAATCTACCCGGTCCAGTTTCTTTTTTTCAAATTTTTCAAATGTTTTCCCAGCAGTACTGTGCCTTTCGTCGTTGATGTTTCTGTTTGTGGTGCTCTTTTTTTTGTTGTTAAACAAATCTTCTCCTATTTATTCCCGACTAACTGAAAACATGCGGCTCATTGCTTCTGCGCCAGAATATTGTTCTCATTAAAGACCATTCAGCATCAGCTCCTCAGAACAACAAATATAAAAGCTTTTATGAACCTTCTACACAATAGAATCACTACTGTTTTAAATGCTTCTGCGCTATTTTAATTGAAACTAAGCAGCAAAATATAATTGATATGATAGTTTTATTGACTGTTGCACAAATGCCAGACTTTCCATGCTTGACGTCAGTCATGTTGGCATACTTGCCAACCCTCCCGGGACTCCCTTTTTTCATCGCCCTCTCCCGGTTCTCTCCCGGGTCACAATTCTCCCGCATTTCTCTCGATTTATGGCAATTTTTCACACCTTTTTTTTCCTTTTCGTTATCTCAACATGTTTGTTGTCATATGCTCTACTGTTTCCAGCCGGACGGCAATGGACCTACACCGAATGTCTTTTCCCGGCAGGGGAAAGCAGCTCGCGATCACACATCACAGCATCACAGCAAAGCCGGCGCGGCGTGGCACAAGCCGTTGGAAATAACGGGTTTCAGATGGCAGTGGTGCCGTTGTCGCGTTGTGTCTGAAAGGACCTTCAGTGAGTGAGAGAAGGAGAGAGAAATGGAGAGTACTAAGAGGAAGAAATAGTCAAGCAGGGGCAAAAAATAAATGAATGAATAAAACTGATGAATATTAGCCTAGTGTCTCCCAGAGATTCACACGTCAGAGGGGCGAATTATTCAGTTTTCTTTCCTCAGATTTAAAAGTAAAATTAAAAGTAGGCCTATTTAACAAAAAATGTTGTTGCTGTGTACTTATTATTTTGTTATTTTCATTCTCTAAAAGTCACCAGAATGCAGGAAACAAAGTCTATGAAACTCCCAGACCCCCGCTTTGGTTTTCAAGGTTGGCAAGTATGCATGTTGGACTGAACAACCCCACCTGAGACTTATATATTTGCCCTGATTCTGGGGCTTAAATCCATGTGAATAACGGCCGCTGTGATTGGCTGGATTAATGCCCTACATGGTTTGAAGTGAGGCCCTGTGCACCGTGAACAATGTATATTCGCTGTGGGCCGGTAAAGGACAATGGATACCTTGTGTTGTAGCTCTGACCTCGCGGCACACACTCACACCTCTGTACACTCAAGAATGTGACTGTGTACATGTGTTTTTACATGTTGCTTATGTTCATATTGCAGAGAAAGGTGGAGCGTGACTTATTCACTTTCCTCGCCCAGTTTTTCCTCCGCCAGCATGAACTGACCACAGAGCAGCCTCTATCTACCCTACATGTGTTCATTGTACGTCGGCCACCCGTCCGCGGTATCAGATGTATCTTATCGACTCACACATAACTGTTTCAAATCACCCAGCCTGTTTCCCATAATACACATATACAGCTAAACACACACTCTCTATGACAAGTGGCTTCAGCCGGACCAGGGGACACAGGATTGGAAACGGAAGGATTAGTCTGGATTGTGACAGCTCGACATGCCGGGGGACACTGACGTGCCTCCGACCGCCGAACTAGACAACTGCTCCTGGAGAGGAGAAGACGTTTTCGCTTGTTCAGCATTACCTCCCTCACTTCTCCTCTACCTTCTTTACAATACGGTCAAGTCCTTAGGGCTGTTTGGCGAGGTCCCTTGACCTCTGACCTCAAGATATGTGAATGAAAATGGGTTCTATGGGTACCCACGAGTCTCCTCTTTACAGACATGCCCACTTTATGATAATCACATGCAGTTTGGAGCAAGTCATAGTCAAGTCAGCACACTGACACACTGACAGCTGTTGTTGCCTGTTGGGCTGCAGTTTGCCAGGTTATGATTTGAGCATACTTTTATGCTAAATGCAGTACCTGTGAGGGTTTCTGGAACATATATGTCATTGTTTTGTGTTGTTAATTGAATTCCAATAATAAATATATACATATATTTGCATAAAGCAAGCGTATTTGCCCACTTACTCTGTATACTTAAATACTTCTGATACTTCTGCCAATAGATCAACCGAAATGGTACACACTGTTCCTTTAACACAAAATTACATTGAAATTGAAAAAAGTAAAAAATGCCCAAATACAGCTCCAGTCGTTTAGCAAACCAGGATGGAATAAAATTAAGTGGTACAACAACTGCCTCTCGAGCCAAATCCTAAAAAGAAAAGTTACATATGCCATAAATATATGTACTGTAACTCATATACTATAAAATATAGGAACAGAGTTCATGCTCATAGTGTTGTACTCACCCTAAGACCATGTGGATCAGAGTGTCACATGAACGCCTGACGTGTTAAAATATGTAATAACATTCCTACACATCTCCACTCGTTCCCATGACATCATGTCTGTATATGTGACAGCGTTACGCACTGCCAAAATGAGTATCAATTAAATCCTGTGTTGTGAGCACAGATGACTTGTTAGAACCATCTGTACACATTACGCATTCAGGCCGCTCAATAATTGAATAAAAATATGTTGTTTGCGACCGGCTGAGAGTAGCATGCCTCTGAATAATGCAGCCATTTCATGCTAACAAAGCTGAGGAAATCCTCAAAGCTCTTTCTGAGATAGGGAACAAAGCTCATTGTCAGAGGATAGAGAGGCAACTGGGATTACAATGGGGGCATCCAGTGAAACGACTTGTCAGTCCTAATCTAGGATTAGCAGGCTTTCGCGCCTCCTGGGCGCTCTAAAAGCCACCTGTTTGGACACCCCTGCAGATGATGTTACACTCTAGAGCGCCTCGTCTGATTGGAATTCTTTTGTTTACATCAAAGTTTTAAATTAGTTTGTGTTTCCATGATGAGGATACAATCAACAAATGTACTTTACAAATATAACATTCATTTGAATTAGCTAAAATAAAAGTTATGTATTAATTCAGTCCATCGTACCTGTACAAAAAAGTAGTATACTTCAAGTTTATTTTATGAAGTATACTTAAGTAAAGTTCAAGTATATATTTCCCAAGTATACTTTATGTAGTATCTAATATCAATGTACTAGTTGTATACTGGTAACTGTACTACTTTAATACTTCTTGGGACTAAATTGGCCCACTTTTTAAAGTTTTTTAAAAAACTTCACTTGGACTTGCAAAAAATGACATGTCAGCATCTCTGCTTTTTAGTTCATGAAAGTATACTTTGTATACTTTAACTTCTGGCATTTAGCCAATGATTTATGTATTGCATAAAGAGACTTGCTCCTTTTGCTATTTGACTTCATGATTTGTGATGAGATTTAATTTTTTTTTATAAAATGTATCGTTCTCGCATGCCTCCACGGTGAACGGATAATCCAAAAACGTAGAAAATTCTTAATAAATTGAAGTAAATTCATATCAAAACATCCTTTTACAAACTCTCACCCACTTTAATAGGCTACTGTGTCAAAAAGTAAGCACAACTACAAGCCAAGTTTACCTTTCTCTGTAGGCCTATAAGGCAAAAATACTTAATTATACTTTTCTTAAGTATATCTCGATCAAAAGATTAAGTACAAACAGGCCTGTTTGTTTGTTTGTTTATTTAGATCCCCATTAGCTTTTGCATAGCAGCAGCTATTCTTCCTGGGGTCCACATAGTTTACATAGTGACAATACAAAAATACACATTCACACTACTCATCATCATACACTAACAGAACACATCGTAATGCACGTCTACTGTAAATAAAACAATAACAACTGACACAGTTTAAATAACACAAACACAAAGAAAATAGAAAGAAAATAAAAAGGCTCCGACTGAATCTATCATAATCTAACAGATAAATATAATCATTTAACATAGAAAGCCCATAACACACTTACACACCAAAGAATACCTATTAATTAATGAAGTTTTTTCTTAAGTAATGCTCTTTTAATATTTTTTTAAAACCATATATGTCATTTTTTTGTGTAATATGATTTGGGAGTGTATTCCATTCTTGCATTGCTCTATATGATGTTGTACGTTGACCTGATTTGGTTTTGGATCTAGGTAAAGCAAAACAACCTGCAGCAGCATGCCTTGTGGAATAATTATGTGCATCTGTACTAAAGGATAGTTTTTGGTAAAAAATAAATGGGGTTTTTTCTCTTATGACATTCTTAATGAAAACCATCAATGAATACAACAATCTATTTTTTACTTCAAACCAAGAGAGACAGTCATGCATTTTAATAACATTTGTTCTCCACCCACAAGAAAGAGCTACACGTGCTGCTTTATTCTGGACCAGTTGTAATTTTCTTATATTACCTAATGAAGTATTTGACCAAACTGTTGAACAATAATCCAGATGAGATAAAACCAAAGCTTGAATTACTTGTTTAATTGTTTGTTTCGTTAGATATTTTGCACATCTCTTAATTACAGACAAAGTGTTTCCCATTTTAGTTACCACTCTCTGTATGTGTTTATCCCATGATAATTTACTTTCTATGATAACTCCCAAAAGTTTGGTTTCTTCTACCTGCTTTATTAACATGTTACTTATACTAAGATCAAGCTTTGGTTTTAAACATAAAGAGTAGTTGGTTCCAATTACAACACTGGTTGTTTTAGACACATTCAAAATAAGTTTATTACTGTTGATCCAATCCAAAACCAACTTCAACTCCCGATCTAAATTTATATTTAAATCACTAATTTTTGCTTCTGCTAAATATATTGTGGAGTCATCAGCATACATCGAGATACTTGCCTTTTTTAATACTAAAGGAAGATCATTAGTGAAAATTGTGTACAGAAGTGGCCCAAGACAACTTCCCTGAGGCACTCCATGTTTCACATGTTTAACATCTGAATAACTTCCATTAAAGTACACCATTTGCCTTCTATCGCTCAAATAACTATTTATCCACAATAATGCAGACTGAGAAAAACCATAACTTTTAAATTTTTTCAACATTAACTCATGATCCATGATATCGAAAGCCGCAGAAAAATCAAGCAAAATTACTCCTATAATTTTCCTCTCCTCTATTTCCTTAAACCAGTCATCAACCATTTGAGTCAAGGCAGTGGCTGTCGAATATTTTTCTCTATATGCATGTTGGAAATTGGTGATTAAATTATTATTGGAAAAATAAGACTGCATCTGTTCATAAACAATTCTTTCCATTATCTTACTCAAAATAGGTAATAAACTGATAGGTCGACTATTGGATTCAGAAAACGGCAACTTTTTATTTTTTGGTATTGGCACTACTTTGGATATTTTCCATGCTTGTGGACATACATTTTCGTTAAAACATAGATTAATAATATGTGTGACCATCGGAGCAATTAGTGGAGCTATGGGCCTTAGCAGCTTGCTATCAAGATCGTCAACCCCAGGTGGTTTATCCTTACAAGTCATTAACATTAATTCAACTTTAGCGACACTCACTTTCTTGAATTCAAAGCTACACTGTTTGCCTTCCATAATATGATCTATTAACGTATATGATAAATCTGTATTATTTGGCAGTACAGTGCTTTTTAACTTATCAATCTTGGTTATGAAATAACTGTTTAGATGATTTGCTATGTCTTTTGGCTTCGTAAAAAATTCCCCTCCTACTTCTAAATAAGACGGGGTGGACTTAGTATTTCCTCTCAGTAGATAATTCAAAGTATTCCATAATTGTTTACTATCATGTTTGATTTCATTTATTCTATTTTCATAATACAGTTTCTTTTTCTTCTTATTTGATTTAGTAACAAAATTCCTTAGTTTGCAGTATATTTGCCAATCCGATTTAAGGCTCGATGAAATTGCTGTTAATTTTGCTTGATCCCTTTCCTTCATGTGTTCCTTTAATTCCTTATCCAACCATGGGGTGTTAACGTTTTTAACCGTGAACTTCTTTAAAGGTACATGATAGTCTACAATCGTCATTAAAATTCCATTGAAAGCCTGCAATGCTTCATCTGGATCTTTTTCTAAGAACACCTTTGACCAGTTAGCATTTTTAACATCTTCCTCATATCTGGCTTGATTAAACCTCTGAAATGATCTTTTCCTTAGTACTTTTGGACCAGGCTTGGGAACTTTTGTTTTCCTCACAATTGCAATGAGATTGTGGTCACTACAGCCAATTGGCACAGATATGGAGTTAGAGCAAAACTCAGGTGTATTTATAAAAATGTGGTCAATACAGGTAGCTACTCGAGTGCCATCAGTCTTCAAACATATTCTCGTTGGTTTATTAATGACCTGCGATAGTCCACAAGCTGCGGATGCACTCATTAATTTCATTTTCATTGGACAGCAAAATGAATTCCAATCTATATTTAAGTCACCCATAAAATATATTTCGTGACTTGTACTACTAGCATGATCCAACATTTCACAAATTTTGTCTAAATACCAGTTGTTAGCACTGGGGGGTCTATAACAACATCCTATTAATATCGGCTTAAGATGTTTCAAACAAACTTGTAACCAGAGTACTTCAATATCTGATGACATTAGATCCTGCCTCACTTTAACAGGTATATGACTTTGAATATAGAAAGCAACCCCTCCTCCATGTGCATTCCTGTCTTTTCTAAAAATATTATATCCATGTATCATCAGTGATGTATCCTCAAATGTAGAATCTAAATGAGTCTCTGATACTGCCAATATGTGTAAATTATTTAATAATAGTACATCTGCTACTTCAGTTAATTTATTCCTGATACTACATATGTTTATATGGGCAATTTTAAGACCTTTCTTGGGCAGTTTATGTGACATTTACCAAAGATTTTTCTTTTTGTTTCATTTTGATAAACTCAATTCCGGAGCAACACCAATTACAGTTAGTAACTGCATTTAAACATATACACATACATACACTCATATACACAAATTCACACATAATTTGTTGTATTGCCACTCTAACTGTCTTGATTGCAATCCTAAGGAAGCTGAACGCCTTTTTAAGTTCGTATTTCTTCTTATTTAACTCAGTGACTTTAAAGCTGTTATAAATTAAATTAAATATTATTTAGATTTGTATTCTTAATTTGTAACAAAAATTCCTAAATCTTATACTATTCTAAATGCATGAAATTAATTATATCCAGTTCATTATAATCCAACAAATTTTAATTTTCCTGTAAGCCAAATATACTCAGACTTTTCTGTATTCTTGTCTGTATGAGCCAAGTATATTTAAGTATACTTTTGTTAAGTATATCCCTGATGAGTATATAAAAAGTAAACTGAAAGTATACTACCTTATTATAAGTTGACTTGAATAAACTTCTCTTTGATAAGTGTGTCTGTGTATCTACCGTCATTATATGTCTCCAAGGAATTGTTCTTTAGGATTACAGTGATTTTTATTCCAAATAAGAACATGTGTATTGTCTGTGATGTCTTTTCCTTTTTATTGTCTTTTGCCAAATCAGCAACTGAAACAAATTAACAATTAACATAATTGTTCTCCACTTTTGTGTTCTTAGAGAGATTTCGTCCCTCTGTGCTGTCATGTCCTCTCAGATCAACATTTACTGAATTATAAATGTGTACCGGGGACGGACAACTGAAGTAAATTAACAACGTTAAAAACAGTAAACATGGATGTCCGATGATTGTTCTTAGCTGCGGTGAGACCCTTGAGTCCTGTAATGACTTATTGAAGCTCACTGTTTTTGTCTCTGCTGCTAGCCTCAGGGCTAATGCAATCACTCTGAAAAATGTGTGAGGGCAGCTGTCGTATCGCCACGGGCTTCTATCATGACTTCTATCTACTGTTGATGTCACCCTGAAATAGACTTAACTGCCGATGATACTTTTGAAACTTAACCCTATGGAAAATTAACCCGCTTTGATTGCTTAATCTGCTTAATTGCTTTGACGTAAAGCATATTAAACATATTTGCGTTCCTTTGGGTACGTTAGAAAAATATCCAGTTGCATCGACGTTATGGAAAAATATTGTGTGAGATCTTTTTATATACAGAGGGATGATTTCTTTATGTCTTTCATCCTTGGAAAAAGTGCATCCACAGTTTCATCTATATTCTTAAGATAATAGAATTTCCCTTGTTTACAGCTTCTGTCAACTATATGGAGAGGCAGAAGCACAACAAGGCTTAAAACTTATGTAACAAGCTTATTAGTGCATCACAGTGGCATTATGTTCGAGGTCAAAGGTAATCGGTGTAATAATAAGGATAGAGTCTTGAAGTGAGAGGACATGTGTGGTTACTGATAAACAGAGTATTACCTCCTGTAAGTCAGGTGTTTGTCAACTAGTCGGCTGTTTGCGCTTTAAGCTGATATAGATCAGAGGTGAAAAGAGGTGAGGAGAAAGAGAGATGATAGAGGGAAGGATAGCAAAGGGAATGTCGATGTAGAAATTTAAAAGAAGAAAGAGGATGCATAAAAATTGATGTTGACTGTTCACGAACATCAAGATTATTGTTGACAGAATTAAAGCTACCTTAAAAGCCCTACCGTAAGATGTAGGGCTGTCCTCGACCAAAGAAATTCTTAGTTGACTAAGATTTTGTTGACTAATCGATTAGTGGATTTAATCGACAAAACTGTAAAACCGAGTTTCTCCACAAAGAATCACACAAAAGCACCACTTTAAATCTTGTGATTACCAGAGATGTGCTCATAAGTTTCTTGGAAATAAGTCACCCAGCATGGAAAAAGCATAAAAAACGACTAATTGACTAAAGAAATCTTAGTGAGGGGGGGCAGGCCTAGTACGATGTATGAATTTTTTTACTGCGTGATACATTTCTTCCTTTATAATAGTTTGTTATCCTCAAAGGTTACATTTTTAGTCCAGCTATTTTTCAGACCTTTCTTAGGAAACCTTTCTGGCCAAGGTTTAGCAGTGGTCTATACGTAGCGGAGAAATTGCACCATTAAGTTTCATTAGTTATATTTTAACCGATGTATTGTTGAGCCATCACTTTCTGTTGGCTTTGATACCTCATATCATAGTGATGTAGCGTTAAATTTGACTTTTAATGCACTTTTATTTACATTTACCTGTGGGGTTCCTCAGGGTTCTAGTCTTGGTCCTCTTCTATTTTTTACTGGTTCTGTTTTATTCTTGTTTTCAACCTACATGCTAATATTTTGTTAAATAATTTCCAATTGCAATATTTCTTTTAATTGTTATGATGAGGATATGGAAGTATATCTGTCAATAAATGTATGTGGGTAACTGCTGATAAAACCAGAGAGATAGTCTTTGGGCCTCAAGCAAATAGAGAGCCTGTTAGGAAGGCTATATGTAATCTGATTTAGTATATTTTGCAAACAACAGGCTATAAAGTCTTTGGGTGGTTTCTGACTGTGATTTGACTTTTACTTAGAAATTTCCCAAAATTACAAAATGACGTACAGACTCTGAAATGTCCAGGACTCCCCACCGGTCAGTGGAATTCACAGAACATGAAGCGCAAAGCAACTTCATCTGCACATCACGCGATGTGCATAGGGCACCAAGTGCCGGAAGGGACACAAACAGCCGGGCCATAACACCGTCGTTTTCCACTGAGGTATCACACTGTTTAAGAACCCGGCAGGGCGCGCTTTGTGAGCGCACACATTTTTTTTCTACACGTGTTGCTGTGTGTGCCAAAAGAGGTAGGGGGGGGCCAGATAAAATCTGGTCTAGGGCACCAAATTGGTCAGGGTCGGCTCTGTTTAATATTTTTTGTTTTATATGTACAGTACATACACAGATGTCTAGTTCTGCTTTAATTGTTTATTTCTGTACGAAGTCTGCTGTTTTATTGGATATAATTTGTCTGTTTATATATTGGAGTAGCTACTTGGACAATGTGGTCTACTTTAAGGATCAAGAGACAAAATGTTCACACTGACCAGGTCTTCTAACTACCTTGGGCGGGAGGTAGTAGACAAACAGTCCTATTGAGCCGCCGAGTGTTGACTTTGGTCTTCAATGGTTTCTTCAATGGTTTACTCTGTATCGTTGCCATGAAGCAGATAAATGCATATGTTCATATTTTTTTGGAATAATGATAGGTCGACTTTGGATTCAGAAAACGGCAACTTTTTATTTTTTGGTATTGGCACTACTTTGGATATTTTCCATGCTTGTGGACATACATTTTCGTTAAAACATAGATTAATAATATGTGTGACCATCGGAGCAATTAGTGGAGCTATGGGCCTTAGCAGCTTGCTATCAAGATCGTCAACCCCAGGTGGTTTATCCTTACAAGTCATTAACATTAATTCAACTTTAGCGACACTCACTTTCTTGAATTCAAAGCTACACTGTTTGCCTTCCATAATATGATCTATTAACGTATATGATAAATCTGTATTATTTGGCAGTACAGTGCTTTTTAACTTATCAATCTTGGTTATGAAATAACTGTTTAGATGATTTGCTATGTCTTTTGGCTTCGTAAAAAATTCCCCTCCTACTTCTAAATAAGACGGGGTGGACTTAGTATTTCCTCTCAGTAGATAATTCAAAGTATTCCATAATTGTTTACTATCATGTTTGATTTCATTTATTCTATTTTCATAATACAGTTTCTTTTTCTTCTTATTTGATTTAGTAACAAAATTCCTTAGTTTGCAGTATATTTGCCAATCCGATTTAAGGCTCGATGAAATTGCTGTTAATTTTGCTTGATCCCTTTCCTTCATGTGTTCCTTTAATTCCTTATCCAACCATGGGGTGTTAACGTTTTTAACCGTGAACTTCTTTAAAGGTACATGATAGTCTACAATCGTCATTAAAATTCCATTGAAAGCCTGCAATGCTTCATCTGGATCTTTTTCTAAGAACACCTTTGACCAGTTAGCATTTTTAACATCTTCCTCATATCTGGCTTGATTAAACCTCTGAAATGATCTTTTCCTTAGTACTTTTGGACCAGGCTTGGGAACTTTTGTTTTCCTCACAATTGCAATGAGATTGTGGTCACTACAGCCAATTGGCACAGATATGGAGTTAGAGCAAAACTCAGGTGTATTTATAAAAATGTGGTCAATACAGGTAGCTACTCGAGTGCCATCAGTCTTCAAACATATTCTCGTTGGTTTATTAATGACCTGCGATAGTCCACAAGCTGCGGATGCACTCATTAATTTCATTTTCATTGGACAGCAAAATGAATTCCAATCTATATTTAAGTCACCCATAAAATATATTTCGTGACTTGTACTACTAGCATGATCCAACATTTCACAAATTTTGTCTAAATACCAGTTGTTAGCACTGGGGGGTCTATAACAACATCCTATTAATATCGGCTTAAGATGTTTCAAACAAACTTGTAACCAGAGTACTTCAATATCTGATGACATTAGATCCTGCCTCACTTTAACAGGTATATGACTTTGAATATAGAAAGCAACCCCTCCTCCATGTGCATTCCTGTCTTTTCTAAAAATATTATATCCATGTATCATCAGTGATGTATCCTCAAATGTAGAATCTAAATGAGTCTCTGATACTGCCAATATGTGTAAATTATTTAATAATAGTACATCTGCTACTTCAGTTAATTTATTCCTGATACTACATATGTTTATATGGGCAATTTTAAGACCTTTCTTGGGCAGTTTATGTGACATTTACCAAAGATTTTTCTTTTTGTTTCATTTTGATAAACTCAATTCCGGAGCAACACCAATTACAGTTAGTAACTGCATTTAAACATATACACATACATACACTCATATACACAAATTCACACATAATTTGTTGTATTGCCACTCTAACTGTCTTGATTGCAATCCTAAGGAAGCTGAACGCCTTTTTAAGTTCGTATTTCTTCTTATTTAACTCAGTGACTTTAAAGCTGTTATAAATTAAATTAAATATTATTTAGATTTGTATTCTTAATTTGTAACAAAAATTCCTAAATCTTATACTATTCTAAATGCATGAAATTAATTATATCCAGTTCATTATAATCCAACAAATTTTAATTTTCCTGTAAGCCAAATATACTCAGACTTTTCTGTATTCTTGTCTGTATGAGCCAAGTATATTTAAGTATACTTTTGTTAAGTATATCCCTGATGAGTATATAAAAAGTAAACTGAAAGTATACTACCTTATTATAAGTTGACTTGAATAAACTTCTCTTTGATAAGTGTGTCTGTGTATCTACCGTCATTATATGTCTCCAAGGAATTGTTCTTTAGGATTACAGTGATTTTTATTCCAAATAAGAACATGTGTATTGTCTGTGATGTCTTTTCCTTTTTATTGTCTTTTGCCAAATCAGCAACTGAAACAAATTAACAATTAACATAATTGTTCTCCACTTTTGTGTTCTTAGAGAGATTTCGTCCCTCTGTGCTGTCATGTCCTCTCAGATCAACATTTACTGAATTATAAATGTGTACCGGGGACGGACAACTGAAGTAAATTAACAACGTTAAAAACAGTAAACATGGATGTCCGATGATTGTTCTTAGCTGCGGTGAGACCCTTGAGTCCTGTAATGACTTATTGAAGCTCACTGTTTTTGTCTCTGCTGCTAGCCTCAGGGCTAATGCAATCACTCTGAAAAATGTGTGAGGGCAGCTGTCGTATCGCCACGGGCTTCTATCATGACTTCTATCTACTGTTGATGTCACCCTGAAATAGACTTAACTGCCGATGATACTTTTGAAACTTAACCCTATGGAAAATTAACCCGCTTTGATTGCTTAATCTGCTTAATTGCTTTGACGTAAAGCATATTAAACATATTTGCGTTCCTTTGGGTACGTTAGAAAAATATCCAGTTGCATCGACGTTATGGAAAAATATTGTGTGAGATCTTTTTATATACAGAGGGATGATTTCTTTATGTCTTTCATCCTTGGAAAAAGTGCATCCACAGTTTCATCTATATTCTTAAGATAATAGAATTTCCCTTGTTTACAGCTTCTGTCAACTATATGGAGAGGCAGAAGCACAACAAGGCTTAAAACTTATGTAACAAGCTTATTAGTGCATCACAGTGGCATTATGTTCGAGGTCAAAGGTAATCGGTGTAATAATAAGGATAGAGTCTTGAAGTGAGAGGACATGTGTGGTTACTGATAAACAGAGTATTACCTCCTGTAAGTCAGGTGTTTGTCAACTAGTCGGCTGTTTGCGCTTTAAGCTGATATAGATCAGAGGTGAAAAGAGGTGAGGAGAAAGAGAGATGATAGAGGGAAGGATAGCAAAGGGAATGTCGATGTAGAAATTTAAAAGAAGAAAGAGGATGCATAAAAATTGATGTTGACTGTTCACGAACATCAAGATTATTGTTGACAGAATTAAAGCTACCTTAAAAGCCCTACCGTAAGATGTAGGGCTGTCCTCGACCAAAGAAATTCTTAGTTGACTAAGATTTTGTTGACTAATCGATTAGTGGATTTAATCGACAAAACTGTAAAACCGAGTTTCTCCACAAAGAATCACACAAAAGCACCACTTTAAATCTTGTGATTACCAGAGATGTGCTCATAAGTTTCTTGGAAATAAGTCACCCAGCATGGAAAAAGCATAAAAAACGACTAATTGACTAAAGAAATCTTAGTGAGGGGGGGCAGGCCTAGTACGATGTATGAATTTTTTTACTGCGTGATACATTTCTTCCTTTATAATAGTTTGTTATCCTCAAAGGTTACATTTTTAGTCCAGCTATTTTTCAGACCTTTCTTAGGAAACCTTTCTGGCCAAGGTTTAGCAGTGGTCTATACGTAGCGGAGAAATTGCACCATTAAGTTTCATTAGTTATATTTTAACCGATGTATTGTTGAGCCATCACTTTCTGTTGGCTTTGATACCTCATATCATAGTGATGTAGCGTTAAATTTGACTTTTAATGCACTTTTATTTACATTTACCTGTGGGGTTCCTCAGGGTTCTAGTCTTGGTCCTCTTCTATTTTTTACTGGTTCTGTTTTATTCTTGTTTTCAACCTACATGCTAATATTTTGTTAAATAATTTCCAATTGCAATATTTCTTTTAATTGTTATGATGAGGATATGGAAGTATATCTGTCAATAAATGTATGTGGGTAACTGCTGATAAAACCAGAGAGATAGTCTTTGGGCCTCAAGCAAATAGAGAGCCTGTTAGGAAGGCTATATGTAATCTGATTTAGTATATTTTGCAAACAACAGGCTATAAAGTCTTTGGGTGGTTTCTGACTGTGATTTGACTTTTACTTAGAAATTTCCCAAAATTACAAAATGACGTACAGACTCTGAAATGTCCAGGACTCCCCACCGGTCAGTGGAATTCACAGAACATGAAGCGCAAAGCAACTTCATCTGCACATCACGCGATGTGCATAGGGCACCAAGTGCCGGAAGGGACACAAACAGCCGGGCCATAACACCGTCGTTTTCCACTGAGGTATCACACTGTTTAAGAACCCGGCAGGGCGCGCTTTGTGAGCGCACACATTTTTTTTCTACACGTGTTGCTGTGTGTGCCAAAAGAGGTAGGGGGGGGCCAGATAAAATCTGGTCTAGGGCACCAAATTGGTCAGGGTCGGCTCTGTTTAATATTTTTTGTTTTATATGTACAGTACATACACAGATGTCTAGTTCTGCTTTAATTGTTTATTTCTGTACGAAGTCTGCTGTTTTATTGGATATAATTTGTCTGTTTATATATTGGAGTAGCTACTTGGACAATGTGGTCTACTTTAAGGATCAAGAGACAAAATGTTCACACTGACCAGGTCTTCTAACTACCTTGGGCGGGAGGTAGTAGACAAACAGTCCTATTGAGCCGCCGAGTGTTGACTTTGGTCTTCAATGGTTTCTTCAATGGTTTACTCTGTATCGTTGCCATGAAGCAGATAAATGCATATGTGTACTGTATTTGTGTTAGCGAGGGGTGTGTTCGCGTGCCAGGAAAAATAACAAGCACAAGCGAGGGTGTTGGTCAATAAGGGCACTTCTGGATGTCTTGGGGTCTGCGGTTTTGGTCCGGGTCCCTGAACACAGAGACCCGGCACAGTAGTGTGTGTTTACGCCCACCATACAAACGACGCATTCATCTGTTTCTGAGTGTTCCATCATTGGTTTGATTGAGATTTTCCATCAGCAGGATTAATGGAGACATCAAACCCCCGTGTTTGCTCCAGGTGTCCAACTGATGAGAGACAAAATCCTTAAATTGCAATGTTTGTTTGTGAGTATTGAAATACTCTGTGGACACTGGATGCTGTGAATGTCTCTCCACATTTTCCTCCTTGGAAAAGATAGGGAATATGTTTGGCAATTTATATTTGAAGAGATTTATTTCAAAACAAAATAATCTTAAAGACTATTTGCATTCAAGTATACACTTTATTTAATTTTCAAGTCAAATTCATCTTTTAAAATGTTTTTATATGCCAATTATAAATTTGGTATTTTCTAAGTATACTTTCATTGATGCAATTCTGCTACATGACAAATGATTTCCATCAGGTCTTCTGTCCAATCAATCCCGTTGTTTTGCTTTTCTGATGATTGTTGAATAGATTTTTGACCAGCTTCATCTTTCACATAACGTTCGAGAATTTCTGACCTGATATTCTGAACTAGGCTGACAGCACAGCCCATTCTCTTTCCCAGGGCGTCAAATACCAAGGCTTTGTCACGGCCATCGGCGTATGATACCGCCACACAAGGCACCCTCTAGCACCAGTATGAAATACATCAGGCTTTCCATTAACTACAATGTAAACCCATCCGCGGCAACAGTAAACGCTCCGAGACAGTGCGCCGGGAGTGACGTAGTTTAAAGAGCGAAAAGACCCACTAAGGGCGGGCAGGAGGGGAGTGGGTCCAACAAACACAAGGCTTTCATCCAGGAGACTGCTGTTCGTGTCCCGTGCGTAAAGTTTCACTTTCACGTTACAATCAGCTGTTCGTTTGTGTCCCGTGTTCAGTGTCATTTTAACTTTACAAATAGTTTTAAGCCCAACCATGTTTTTTTTTTCCTAAACCTAACTATAGTGGTTTTGTTGCCTAAACCTAAAGTGATGTTAAGGGTAGTGACAAAGCGGCAGTGTGCGACAAGTTGGGAGGAGAACGTGTTGGGCAGCAACATCACCAAACTGATTACCAAGGAATATCGATGAGCCATTAACAAGCTGGATCGTTCCTCGCTCCTCGGTGCCATCTTCCTGTGTGATCTGGTGCAATGTGGCTGTACCACTGACCTACTATGTTGTGTGTTTATACTCAGCAACACCCAGCCATCACGTGTCAATCAAACAGTGTGGGCGGGGCTTTGATATCTTTTTCCTTCTGATCTAGAGTTCTTTTCTTTGCCTGGTCAGTGATGGTGACTGTTAAGGGTGGGTCAAACAGATTAAAATTGTTATGTAACTTTAATACATTTGTTATGTATTCGATTTTTTTAAAATGAAATAAAAAAATTGTTAATAAAATAACCAAATTGCAATGTCTGTCCGTGGCTAATACAGGCCAAACAGAATAATGACTAAAGGTTTTCACATGAAAACTGCAGTATATTTTCACCGTTGTAAATCACTCAGTTCAATACGAGTTAATTCAGTTGTACCGTGCCTGAGTGCTGCCTCTGCCCATCCCCTCTCAGCACCTTGTGGTCGTAAATACTTTCTAACGAGGTAAATACATAGAGCGAGCGTCAGTGTAACATACCGATGGTCTCACACAATGACTTCTGTTTACCTGAGAGTTTGGTTGTGACGGCTGATTGATGTACACGCTGTTCTAACCCAACCACAGCATCCGCCTTCTGCTCACCTCCTTTCATTGTTTCACTTAAGTCATGAAAAGGTCAGAGAAGACCTGCAGTCCTCAGCGATAAGCGCTTTGAAATAGAGCAGCTACTTGTTGGCTCTGCTGGATATCAACAGGGCGGCCTCTTACAGTGGAATCCATGTTAATGGGTCGGAATTTCAGAAAACAAAACTGCTTTTCTTGCTATTAAGGCTTTGACGAAATGGGCTGGTTTGGGGGGTAACTGGCGCTGCTATTGAACGTTTCTATTTTGGGCCAAAAGAGTCGGGACGGGGGGGAATCTCTGGGAGAAAACAGGGCAGTGTGTGTGTGTTCACATTCCATATGTCTGACCTATGACAGTGCCCTCTGTGTGCAGCGCTCTGCGATGATCTAATGAGCGTCCAGACAGACCAGAAGATTTAGCAGCCGTTCTCATACAAGGCCAATTCTCTCCTCTTTTTTCATTTATTTATCCAGGGAGAGTAACTGAGCACACATGTTCTTTATAGTAATGCCCTGCTGCTCAGTCACACCTGGGAGTAGCCCGGTACGACCGCAGTATTTTACTGATGAACTTCAGGTTTGAAAGACTTGAGCATTTAGGAGGCAGGGCGGTCTAATGATAGACGCTATCAAGTTGCATTGTTGGAAGTGTAGGATCCAGCAATTTTTAAAAAAAAAATTGCTGGATCCTACACTTCCAACAATGGCTCGACCTATTCAAGAAACTAAAAGTCAGGATATTTCGTCCTCTGGTGCTTCAATTTTCTTTTTAAATCGGTCTCTTGTGAGTTCCTCAAGTTTATTGAAATGCAACACAAAATCGCTGGAGTATCACTTTACAGCCGATTAGACTGTTGTCAGGCTACTAAATAGGCGTTATCAGTCACTATAAGCCCCATAGATGTGGGTCAGTAGGGGCCTACTACACCCACTAGTAGGTTTTATCATCTATTGACATGATAGATCACTGAAAGAAGGTATAAAAGAACACAACAGCAACCTCTAGCGACCGTAAAGTAATTATGACAGGAGCAGAAACGGAAGTCAGGCGCTGTAGTACAGTGTGAAACTCCATAAGAGGTGGTGGTCGGGGACGATGGATGGGACACAAAACAGGGTTTTCACCCAGGAGACCAGAATTTGCATCCTGTGTGAAACCAACAATGTGTAGTTGTGTTTGTGTTCATAGTTATTTTAACCCAAAACCCAATGTTTTTCCCTAAACTTTACTAAGTTTTTGCCTAAACCTAAAGAAGTTGTAGTTTTGTTGTTTAAACCTAAAGAAACCTTTTTGTTTGTGTTCAAAAAGTGACATTTCATTCACTTTTATGTGTTAGAACGTGTTGCTATTAAGTTTCACTTTCACTTTTACAACGTAGTAGGTGTAGTAGGCCCCTAATGACCCACATCTATGGTGCTTATAGCGACTGAAAACACCTATTTAATGGCCTGATAACAGTCGAATCGGGTGCCCTCTAAAGGAACATTTTAATTTATAACAACTTATTTGTGTAGGTTTGATCATTTCAGTTTGCTATGATATGAAGTGATTGAGAGGAACATCGCAACAAAACAAAGACATGATTTAGCTCTACAGTTTCTGGTTGCTAAAACAGAGGACCGCTCTGTTTTTCTATTTAAACCTTCAGTTTCCTTTTGCTTTTCTACCACCATGTTTTCGTGTTAGGACTGTCCAACAGAAAAACAATTCCAAGGAAAGTCCTCCGATTTCTTTCTCTCCTCTCCTTTTTTTTGGTCTCGCTTTCTCTTTGGTATTTCCCACTTCCTCAGTTCTATCCAGCTGGGACGGCTGGAGATTTTACACCCAATTGGTCGAGTCGAAGGCCTTTGTCGGAGCCCTTCTCTCGCTCTACAAGTGGCAGAAGGGACCTGGGTTGTGAATGGCGCTTTGTGTACTGTTTTTCTAAGAGGGGGCCCTCTCTCTCCCGCTCTCATCTGTCACAGGTCCCTCTCCGTCCACGCTCCACAATGCCTGATTGTTTCTACCAAGTCGCCAGGTTCCAGGCCAGATCTGAACAACACTTTCCTGCCAAATTCCGACCCCGGTTTTCGTTTTTCTTCCGCTCACAAAGGGATTCTAAGTTACTGTCCACGTTTTAGAAGGAGACTTAGCCATAGCTGTCCACCAGCAACAGTTTGTTTGTTGAATGTGTCTCCGAGCTAAAGGCTGTAAGAATGTCCAAAGGCAACAAAGGAGGGAAGGGAACTTAAACCAAGATGCTCAAAGAGAACAGTAAGTAACATTGCTGAGCATACCTTCATTGTGATCATCAGTTACACATACTAGTCTTATTCGACTGAGATGTTAACCCAACACATGGGATGATCTTTCCAACCTGACTTCACACTCATAAAATAATAACCGTCTACAATGCATGACGACGAAAAATTAAAACTCTTCACTCAACAGTGCGTGCTCTGTTTAGTTTTCGAGCAGGCAATCTCACCAGTATCACTTTCCGAGAAATATTTTAGATAGGAGAACTGCTTTCAGGGGAAGGAGCTGATGTTTTTCTAGATGTCTGACAATATGAAAAGGCTTTTCGGAGAGCCTCAAGGCGATGTGTGTGAAAAATGAATTTTCTTTTTCCAGCTTTCAGTGTAACATTATCGTCATATTACTGTTTCCTGAGAGTGTTTCCACGTAGCCAAACTCATTCTATTCTTGGTCGCGTTGGGAGAAGGTTGCTCCTTCAGCATATAATCACTCAATTTCTTCCTACGTCTCAGTAGGGAAGGACCTGATATTGACAGGCATAAGAGCTGTGGTCGGAGGAAAAACCCACATCTCCAAAATGATTTTAATTTAGGCACTAAGACAAATAAATGCTTACTTTTTCACAATGCCCATGGATCTTTTTTAGTGCGGTGTTATCCTATAAAAGGCTGTTTAAACTTCCCATCTGAATAGGAAACAGTTATTATGTTTTTCTGCAAAAGTAGTCATGGCTAACATCCCAACACAGCATCTCTGTTTTTCTTCATGTCATGACAGAAGCAGCTGCAGGCTGATGGCAACACATAAATGGGCTGGATATGACTCCTTCCTCTATTTCTTCTTCTTATTATGTTGATTTATTGTTTGATATTGCACAGTACGCAGTAACCCATTATGATTATACCTGATGTTTGGTACTTTATTCTGGCACTGTGTTGTAGTGAATGGAGTTTCTTAAAGGGGACATATCCTGCTCATTTCCAGGTTTATACTTGTATTTTGGGTTTCTACTAGAACATGTTTACATGCTTTAATGTTAAAAAAAAACACATTATTTTTCTCATACTGTCTGTCTGAATATACTTGTATTAACCCTCTGTCTGAAACACTCTGTTTTAGCGCCTGTCTCTTTAAAAAGCTCAGTCTGCTCTGATTGGCTTGTGAGAAAAATATGTATGTGACATAGGAAGTGAAGCCAAATCAATCAATCAAATCAATTTCCGCTCCAGTCTTTTCAAAATAAAACAACTTAGTTAGGTTTAGGCAACAAAACTACTTAGTTAGGTTTAGGAAAAGATTGCGGTTTGGGTTTAAATAACACCGGAAGTGCTGTAACTTAAGTGCGGAAGTTACGTGACAAAAAAGTAAACTTTGACTTCTGGTTTCACACGGGACACGAACACCCATCTACCCCGACGTCCTCCCTACGTGGCGATTGCCGCTCTTTATACTTCCAGGGTTCACAATTACGTGGATTACATACTAATTGATTTTGTGCTGACCATCATGAAAAAAAAATTAAAATTTGTGTCAATATGAATCAATACATTAAATTTCGTGACTATCACGATCTGCTGTGCGACTGGGCTGAAATGTACGTGCACAAGCACTGAAAAAGTGAGTTTTTCATGATATGTCCACTTTAAGTTTTTTCATGTACACTCTGGCATCAGTTCCGTTTCTCATCTGATGTTGAAAAAAGTATAAACAAAGTCATGTTGAACAAGTCTATTTAACATTATGTATGTTCCCAAATAATTATCATCAACCATCAAAAATGTGGGTGAACTACATACCCATAATTTTACAACTTTTGAAGGTATCAACAAATACATGAACAGTGAAATAATTTTCTGTAATTTGGTTAAACAGTGCAAAAAAAGATCAACAATTTTTAGAAGAAAATACATGTTTGCTGTATTGAAAACAAACCACCATTCATCCTGAATCTAACAAATCGTGTGACAAAAAACATACAGTAGCTCCTAAACTCATTCCGCAGCTATGAATCAGTAGAGGTTAACATTTGCCGTGTTAGTTAAACAATGGAGTCATCTAAACACTGGTAATGTGATTCTGTGCCTGATGATGAGCTCATGAAGTATACTGTTTTCCTGCCCTGACCAATCACAAAAGGCCTTGTGGCATGCTTACCAACAAACCCCCGTACTGTTGCATGATGATACCATATCAGTGGCAGCGAGTTATGGGGCTGGGCATTCCTGGCCATATGAGACACCAGTTCCAAGAAACTAAGTCTTAAGCGCTCCCCATAAACACAGCACCAGCAATATTGTCAGCTAAATATAGGCTCCCCTCCTCGGCCTTCTCCCTCCCCCGGCTGGCGGCCCCGTCGCTCTCTCATCGCTCCAGTGTGGATTGCAGGAGTTGATCGTGGATTAGTGATTCGCTGTTTGCTGGTTGTCTGGGGTCTTATAATCTCATGTACTCACACCGCTGTGTGAAACAACGAAGGTGTGGAGAAATTTAAACCTCCGGCTGACAGCTGTCGCTATTCCAATCAGTCAAATCAGGCGATATGTGGAGCATGGCACCGGTGGCAAGTTGTAAAAATAACTAAAATTTAGACACCTAAATGACTGTGAGAATGGGAATGAGAGGGCTACTAGCTTTTGTAGTCTTGGTGGTGAATTCTGAAGCTCTGTCTTACGTGAGCATCAACCTGTCATGGAAATATCTGGCGCTTAAGCTGCTAAATGTTGCACTTTCTTCTCCAGCTAGTCGCTAACTGTCTGACTGCTGTTTGGTGCTGCAGGTAGTGCACAGTGGGGTTTTAGAGCTTCTTAGCTGAAAACAGCTGCCTGCTGAAAATGACACTGATAAGAGTGAACCAAAAGTAAAGTTGCTAAAAGATGCTAAAACTTTCCTGCAGAGTTGAGTTATAATTATCCGTGGGTTTGTCTTCACAAGCTTTCACATACAAGTAGTCTTTTGATCCATTGTTAAAGCAGCAGTGGGTAGAAATGGAACAAATATGATTAAAAAAAAGTTATTTTATGAAACAGTCACTATATCCTGACAGTAGTGCATGAGACCGGTAATCTGAAAAAAATCATGTGCCCCTGTGTCCTCCGGTGCTCCTAACGGCATCTGCAAGATTTCACAGACCGGAGGAAAACAACCAATCAGAGCTGATCTGGAGTCTGCCATCCAGCTGCCGCATATGAGAGCCAAGAGTTAATCCCTCGCGAACTCCAACCAAACGGTCAAACTAGGCAGCGCTGATCAAATAGGAATCAGTATTCTGTTACTGTAATGCCTATTTCTCTCCTCAAATGTTTTCAGAATCATCTTGTAGTGTACGGTTGAGCTGTAAAATGAGAAAGTTTGTGACCCGGCAGCCATGTTGAGATCAGTTGAGGAAATACCAAGCACCGCCCACTAGCCGGAGCACAGCCAATAGGAACTCTCTCTCTGAAATGACCTGTGATTGGCAAAAGTCTCCCGTCATAGGCTAGATTTTCTAAAGCCTGAAAACAGAGCCATGAAGAGGAGCAGAAGTCTAGTTTTCTCTCAGAACACTTGAAGTACAATATGCTGAAAGGTTATTATGGAATTTTTGCCCAATGATGCCAAAAACAATCTGCCTACTGCCGGTTTAAACTACATCACCACAGCACTTTCCCTGAGCGTTTACTGTTGCCGCAGTTGGGTTTACATTGTAGCTAATGGAAAGCCCAGTGTGTCTCCTACTGCCTCCTACTCGGTATTGGACGCCTTGGGAATGAGAACGGGCTGGTTTAGCTTGAGCTCTCATCTGGACCGATTTACAGTGAGGTAATACTAGAATAAGCTTCAATTCCCTTATTATCATCTTTGGGAAGAGTGTAGCATGCAAAGGTCAGAATCACAGTAATCCAGAAAAGATGACGATAGAGAGAGAAAACAAAATGTGATATTGAGCATGAATAAGAGAAAAGTTAAATCTGATTTAAGTATTGCAGTTGGTTTCCAAACTACAGTAGAAAGTGATGTAAGTTACGACGGCGTACTATTAATGGTTCTCCAGCATCTTCAGGTCAGAGTTGAGCGAGTCTTGGTTTTCATGCCACGACACTATCCAGCCCTCCTCTGATTTAACCTGCATAACGGAGTCAGTGGAAGCTGACACAAGTAGTAAAAGATGACATGCACAGAACGTCATGACCCTCAGAATCACTTTACCATAGTCAAACCCACATGGGAACAGTCTCTTTCAACGTTGCAACACACTCACATATACATCCAGATACTCATGTTTGGATCTATGCATGCACGCACTTTCTCCTTTATTCATGTTTTCTTACACATTTTCTCCGTCTTTTCATCTTCTTCCTCTCATACTATCTCACACTGACACTTGGTGTTATCTTGCTCTTATCAGTCTCTTTGTGTAAATGATGTATTTTCACCTTTTGCTGCCTCCCCACACATGCACTGTACAGCCCGTGCTCTTCCCTCTTCAGACATATGACCGAGGGTCAGATTTACGTGTAAGGGCACCCAGGAGGCTGCATATTTCCGAGATGGACAGCCCGCTGTGATTTACAGACCGCTAACACTGAAGTGGCAATCTGTTTTACTTCACAGAAGTTGTGTGTACGCGTGTGCTCGTGTGTGACTGGTGCGCGGAGTGGAGGGAACTGTTTGCAAAAATAATTCTGACGGGCTTTTTGCTGGAATTTGCATTGTCACTTATCACCTTGTAATTTTGTGTAGGCGTGTGTTTGTCTCTGCGGAATTGTTTGAGTGTTTGTGTGTGTGTGTGTGTGGGTGTGTGTGGGTGTATTATTGCTTACAAGGACAAATTAGCCACATAAGGACAAAAAGATGTGGAAAATCCCTTAAAGTGTGCCTGTATTTAGATTTAAAAATAAGAATTTGGGGCCTAGATTAGGCTGCAGGAGAAGAGGGTTAAGGGGATAAATGTGGTCAATGAAAGTCCTCATAAGTATAGAGCAACAAAGGGAAGTCATTACAGTAAATGATGTATTAGCCTAATGACTCTCCCAGCTGGAGGCTTACTTTAGAAAAAAAAAGAGAGATTTTTTCCACTGAAGCGCAGTAGCACAGCGTCTGCTTTATTTTAACAGCTCTGAGGTGATGAGTGGCCTTGATGCTGCTTAATAGATTAATAGATTATCCCCATGCGCTTAATGTGCATGTGTGTGTGTGTGTGTGTGTGTGTGTGTGTGTGTGTGTGAGAGGAACATTCAGCATGAATGTATTGCAGTCATTGTACGTTTCTCAGAATAAGCAATACAAGCCAAAAATATCATGTTTTAAATTGCTCATGTGTGAGTGAGCTGTAATTACATCTTTACTGTAGAATTCATGTCTGCATTTTAGATAATGTTGTGGCTCTGAATTAATTATATGCATTGTTCTGAAATATCCAACTTTTTTTTGTGGATTCAATATGCAGTCAGCAGTGGACACATTTTTTTTGATTATCTGACGTGCTCCGGCATTTTTGTTTTGTATTTTATTGATTTACATGATCCCGGCTGCAGCTCTGGAAACTGTTCAGTGTACATTACCACTGGCCACAATTTATTAAGCCTCATATGGATATGATGCTTGTAGAGCTGCAATGATTAATCGATTAGTTGTCAACGATTAAATTAATTGCCAACTATTTTGATAATCGATTTTAAGAAGAAAAAAATCAAAATTCTCTGATTCCAGCTTCTTAAATATGAATATTTTCTGGTTTCTTTACTCCTCTATGACCGTAAACTGAATATCTTTGAGTTGTGGATAAAACAAGACATTTGAGGACGTCATCTTGGGCTTTGGGAAACACTCATTTTTCTCCATTTTCTGACATTTTATAGACCAAACAACTAATCGATTAATCAAGAAAATAATCAACAGATTAATCGACAATGAAAATAATAGTTACTTGCAGCGCTATATGCTTGATATTTGAAGATATTTATAAAGTCCTTCCATCTATCCAGTTATATATTAGAAGTGGCATGAGCACACTTTTAGTAAATACAGGTATATGCAATTATTTGCAGTAAATTATCCGAAAAAGTTACATATACAGTTATAAATAAATAAAAATGCACTAAAGTACTGTACATGTTAACATTTTAGGGCACTTTTCTAAAAGTAGTAGCACTAAAAATACAATTAATAAAAATGTACTGACTAACAGTAGAGCCAACACAAATTTGATAAATTCACCAAAGCAAATTAAGAAGCATACCTACAATAAATATAGTAGTAGAAGTACTTTCCGGGAGGGTTTTATTTACTTGGTGATCAATATCTTTGACTCTTTATCGTTATGAGATCAGCAGCACAAGTTTAGACCTTCTGCCGGTCAGGGGTCACTGGAGCTCTCCTCTCCTCTCCTCTCCTCTCCTCTCCTCTCCTCTCCTCTCCTCTCCTCTCCTCTCCTCTCCTATAGTAACTATTTTCTCTTCTCCTTCTCAGAATGATGTCTTCCATGCGAGCAACGCCTCCCTTTCACCCACAGTCTGAGGAAGAGGAAGCGATGGGTCAGGACAACGCGACGTGGGCCGCCGACGAGCGAGAGGGCCTGAAGGAGACGCCGTCTCCCTCTTCGCACGACCGACCCCACCCGGACGAGCTGCAGCCAATCAGGGAGAAGCTGACGGAGGCTGAGTGGGAGAGCATGGTGCCTGCTGCGATGGTGAGACGTGAATTACGCGCGGAGCTGAGAAATTGACCATATCTTATCTTGAGATATGTTGCCATAACTCAAATCTATAAAACAAACGTGGTTAGTGTGTGTACATAGTGGACACACTCAGGGCACACGGCTCATAAAACACTCATGAAATACATGCAGGGAGTACAGAGGGTTTGCATATTCTCATGCATAATGATGATTGTGCACAATTGACGTGAAAGCATGTATACACACACACACACACACACACACACACACACACACACACACCAGTGGTCCTCTCTGGTCTGTGTGCTGCAGGCAGTGCTGTAGGCAGCCCAGTGAGGCTTCTCCTCCAGAGAGTTATAGCCCTTGGTTCTTCTCATCTCCACTGCCTGTTTTCATGTGTGTGTGTGTGTGTGAAAGAGTCTGTATGTATGCATTGAGGTGTTGGTTACTTGGCTTCAGGTTCTGTTGGTCCCTAATGGACGAGGCGTGTTTGACTTCAGCCTCTGAGGAAAGTGGAAAGTTCTGAGAATAAAGTTTCCTTACGTTGTGGCAGAATACATTTAACATTTCCCAAACAAAAGTCCTATTCATACTTTATTAAAGGAATATTGATTTTGGATTATCTGATTTTACTAAAACACAATTATTTTCTGGTGTTATCTTGAGATCATAACCATTCTCAGCGCATAATAAGAACTTTAAAGGCAATTAGATATTATAAAAGACTTGACTTTCAGTTCAAAGTGGCCTTGAGGCAAAAAATGTTCTTGAATACTGGAAGCTTGTTAAGTTGTCACATAGTGTCTACACTTCTGAATGTGACTATTGTCCCCATGGGTAACCACAGGAGTCTGATAAGAACCAATAATAAAGAAGTGCTTTTAGAAGTTTTTTTTTTTTTTATCTAGTGTGTTCTGAATCAGAAGAAGAAAAGGAGAAAATATCGATTTTAGCTGCTGTTGAAGGAATAAAAAATGTTGGCTTCAAAAAGTTAGCAAGAGGAAAACACCACACAAAATATCATCAAATGAATAACACTAATATGGAAGATGGACAAGCGGAGTCAACCCGTTTCCTAACCCTAACCTAGTGGTTGTGTTGCCTAAACCTCTGAAAACGGAAGTTTATTTTGAAAGGACACCATGCATGTAATGAGAATATATTGACACGCAGTCCCCGGTCCGTCCAAAAGAGTTCCCCGTGCGTCGGTCTCCGATACCGAGGGGCACTAACCAAGCGGCGGTATTTGACGAGTTGGGAGTGAGAATGTGTTGGCTGAGGACCGAAAACATCCTTCTTCTCTTCTTCTTGCCATCAGCCTCCAACAGTGAGGGACAATTTATTTGTGCAACAAGTAGGCTAATAAGTGGACAAGGACAATTTTTTTAAAATCTTTTTTATAGCTTTCTCTTAAATGTATCTTGAATTACAAAAGTCCACAATGTGAAGAAAGTTTTATATACATCATCTTTTGAAAAGCTTTTGACGGTTCATGAATTGACCCAAGCTTTTGATCCGTTTCGTCAAATATTTCATTTTCACATTTGAGAATAATACCGTTGTATCTCAGGTGAGTGCCTTGCTCAAGGACAAGCTTCAGTCATCGTCAGTCATGGACATGCATTGTCTGCTGCGGAGATTGAACGTGTGACCTTTTGGTTTTTAATATGATCTGATCATCAGGCCTTCCTGCCTCCACCACTCTGCTTGTATAAGTCCTTGGCAGCATTATGAACGGACCTGAAAAAACACACCTGAACAATCCATGAGTGACACACTATCTCCTAATCCTTATTACAGAGGCATCTTCCGCTTAAAGACAAAGTGCACAACAGGGCCTCCGGGAGCCATTTCAAGGGCGTCTTAAGATCCCGCTGTTAGTTAAAGCCACTTGTCTTTGAAACATAAGCCTGCTAAAGTTCTCGGAGATCCCCCCACTCTGTAAGGGGAGGAGAAAGCGTCCAAGAATAGCCCCGGTGTTAGAACACCTGTGCTAAAGTGTCTGTTGTGTGGGACAATGTGGTCGTCTTGAAGGGCTTATCTTCTTGGTAAATATAGACTCCTTGTGCCTCTCACTTAACTCAGAACCCAGCAGAGCAAACAGCGTCGGGACAGGAACACTCTGGTCATGTAGCAGGAAATAGAAAGACCCATCAATTTAGTTAGTAAGTTAGCACTACCTCAGGCAACAGTCCGAAGTGTAGAGCCAGAGCCAAGCTGGTTGTAACTGTGTAACATGCAGGTTTTTTGTTGATTTGTGGGACTTTGTGCCCGTTTAAACTTTGGAAGACTGTGATTCCATAATTATTCCAGGATCATATGACAACAAATAAAATATCAGTTCTAATTACAGCTGTATATTGTAATGTTTTGAGTCTAATAACGACAGAAGTCCAGGCAGTCAGGAATTAAGAAAAACAAAATATACAATACATAAGATGAATCTACAAATCAGTGTTTTAATTTTCACTAATTTAACGTTGCCTGTGTTGTTCGCAGGCGGCAACCTCCGGGGTCTGAAAGGTGAAGCCAATGCTGAAGTGCCTTAAACTTGCATTCTTTCTAACAGCCAGCAGGGGGCGACTCCTCTGGTTGCAAAAAAAGAAGTCTGATTGTATAGAAGTCTCTGAGAAAATGACCCTACTTCTCACTTTTATTACCTCAGTAAACATTGTAAACATGAGTTTATGGTCTCAATCGCTAGTTTCAAGTCTTCTTCAATACAGCATGATGTTCATTTAGTAAATTATGGTCCCATTTAGAGTCAAATAGACCATAAAGCAAGAGATGCTTTAGGGTGTGGCTACCTTGTGATTGACAGGTCGCTACAACGGTGTTGTCCGGTCTGGGAGTTGTCCCTGTTTTCGTCTTAGAACTTTAACCCTTTCACAGTTTTTTTTCAGTTCATGAAGGTTAATATTGACATTTTAGTTGCCTAAAATTGTCTTATTCAGCGTTTGGTTGTGCTTAGCTCCACCCTCACTTCTGGTTCCAAAAAAACAAGATGGCGACGGCCAAAATGCCAAACTCAAGGCATCAAAACCGTAGTCCACAAACAAATGGGTGACGTCATGGTGACTTCGCCCACTTTTTTATATACAGTCTATGGTTGTTCATTGAGATTCACAGTATTTCTGTGTTGTGGTCACTTCTTGCCTTTTATACCTTTTGACAGCAGAGAGATGACAGGAAACGAGGAGCGAGATGGGAAATGACTTGCAACAAAGGGGCCCCCAACCTTCAATTGCAACATTAATTGACATGTATGTTTAGAATAATAGATACAAGAGTAGAGCAGACCCAACCAATTTAAAGGAACGTTCTGTGACCTTTCCCCGTGTCACGTGAGCCAGCCTTTGCCAAGGTGAAGCGTTAATAATCAAGCATCATCTAAATCCCAAATAATGATGTAAGCATATACAGTATATACTAGGTATAAGAGTTGTTGGATGTATTTATCTGGTCTAAATCAAATTAAATATAAGTCAATGAATCAAACCTGCATCAGTGCCAATATATTCCACAAGTTGTAACCTTGGTTCTCTTGTTTGCTGTCTCTTCCCAGGACAATGAAAGCAGTAAAGGCTGCTCAGTCTACTCCTACCGGACTAACTCTACCTCTCCACCCAAGCCAGAGGAGTGTTCCAGGGACCGCGGGGAGCCAATGATCGGCCTCGCCTTCGGGACGCCGGAGCGCCGCAAAGGAAGCCTGGCAGACGTGGTGGACACACTGAAACAGAAGAAACTCGTGGAGCTGACCAAGACAGAACAAGACGGTAGGCCAAAGTCTTCATCTTAATGCGCCTGCAGTCGTATGTTTTAACTGCAATGCCTCCAAGGAAAGTGGAGCAGCCTAGCCCGACTTAACTCAATTTTCATTTTAACTCAAACCACGATCTTTTCCTAAACCTAACCAAGTTGTTTACTGTGAAGATGGCAGTTTATTTTGAAAAGACTGTATGCATGTAACAAGCGGATATTGACACGTGTTGCTGGATATTCCTAGGAACATGAACGAAAAATGAGGAATAACTTTCGTGAGATATCATACAAACAGCTGGATTATGATACGTTGAAATAGGACAAATAAGGTTCTCACTGGATAACAGTAGTTTGAGGCTAAATGCTTTATTCAAGGGTGTCTTGATGCTGAATAGAAGGGTTATGTTACTGTAATCAATCATGTTACCCATTTGGATTGCCCTTACTGGAGCAGGATGCCCATTTCTGCATATTGAACTTTTACATTTTAAGCAGAGTAAATTACTGTGCAATAGTTGAATAAAAGAGCAACCAACCGGTGGTCATGTACGTTTCAGAATGATCGATTCTTCGGTGCCAGTTTTTTTGTAATTGCTTGACAAAGATATGTTTGTCCTCTTGTACAAAAAATACCCACCTAAGTGTTACAGCTGAAATCCAGTATTGAACTGATGTTGGAACTACAACAAAGATGGCAGAGCGACCAGGGTGGTGCTTGTAATATCATCTCATGTTGTTAACAGAAATCTAGATTCATTAATATATCCTCAACCTACCAACATCTTTGATTGAAGTGATACATTTACACTCTAAAGTAACAGAATATTTTGTGATATTGAGGTAATTCACTATCTCTAATTTATGTTTATGTAATTTTGCATACAACAGCTCTGGTTTGAACAGACTTTATTTGCATCGTCAGCCAGAAAGCTAAAGCAATCAGACTGAATAGCAGCACATAAACGGCAAGTAAATGTGCTAACAACAGTTGACCATACAAAACTAACGGTATTAATTAAAGCAAGATGCAGATTTAACATAACTCTAATGAACTTTTAACCGTTTATCACATTGTTGATTTCCACCAGTGACAGTTTTGCTGTGGATATAAAGGGACTGAAGGGCTTTATTGGTGTCAGATCACAGTTTATTCCCTCACGTTTGATAGGCAGGAAGCTGCTGTCGCTGATTTCCCTTTCACTCACACATAAAGCGAGAACGGCCTTACCTGTACTTTGTTTTCCCTTTCTGAACACATCCTCTCCAGAGGATCTTTGAACATCTAAAATTACACCTGACGGATCCTTTTGCTCGTTAGATCACAATATCAATCAGTGAAAACACAGGTTTCCCTTTCTCCTCTGATCTGCACCACTAACACAGGAAAGCGCTGCAGTCTCCCAGCATGCCTCAGCTCGCCCCTTCTCACCCCACAGCAAGCCAGATCTGACACCCCTCTTTACTGTTATGTGCACATAGTAATCATGATGATATCAGAGGAGCGCTTTATCTCTCTCATTTAAAGGTTTTACTTTGTTAAGTGGGCCAGATGGGACAGCCAGAGGCGGAATACACAGTGTCTTTAGTTGAAAGACAGGTAGCTTTGCCTCTTATCTACTGTACGGAAACGGGTTTGTAAGGAGAAACTTGTGTGTGTGTTCAAAAGTGACATCTTCCTGTCAAATCAAAGGGGACATGAGTGGAAGGAAAGGCTGAGGGACAACTTAAAGTGTGTGTCTTCCTTTTCATTTTTTTCCATCACATGTAGGCTATGGGTTTCCCATCAAACTACTAACCGGACTTAACCCTTCTAAGTTTCTGAATCTGCTTCTTTTCAATCTTACGGCCGGTTTCTGCACACAAATGTTCCTGTTTGCTGCAATTTGTTCTAAAATAATCCATCACAGTTAACATGAACAAAAACTTAATTTATTTTTATTAGGATTTCTCCTTTTTTTTCATTATTTATTTGTAAATGTTTTTAGGTCTCTTAGTGAACCGGGGAATATTTTATGCTTTTTAATTGGATGAGCAAAAGCAACGCACACTGTACACTGTCATATTCTAAACAAAGATGGTCAACAACATGTTTCCTATTCTCAATATCATTTGTGATCATGTGATTCTTGGCTTATTTCAGAGTAGGTGTTACGTGTTTGTTCTTAACATAGTATTCATTAAAACATTGTAATCAGAATTAGAAATGATGTTGGTCATAAATAGCGCACAAAGAGACTATTTATTAAATATTTACCGTGAGGCAAAAATTAAGGATGAGCATGATGTTCAATTTGAGGTTCCATTATTGGTGATTAAGGGTACAGCTTTTAGGTTACAAAAAAACATAAAAAAAACAAAAATATAACTGTTAGCAAGATAATAAAACATAATACAAATAATTTGAAAAAAGGGTAACACTTTCTATGACACCCATGTCTATAATGCATTATAAACATACTTATAATGCGTTATCCTATCTGCTTATACCACTGTATGATTATAGTTTTAAGCACTCATAAATGTTCATAATGCTTTATAACAATAATCATAACACATTATAAAGCATTTTATAATGACTTATAAGGTCAAGTATCATAATACTTTCTTTTTTTTCATAGTGTATTATAATTCCCATAGTTGTAATACATTTAAAAACATTTTTATAATGCATTATAATCACTGTTATAATGCATTATAATGTGATTATAAGTTACTCTAAGTGGTCATTATTTGCTTTAAGTAAAGTGAAAAAAAATATTAAATCTATTCAAGAACAACATACAAACAATGACCAGAGTAACTTATAATCACATTATAATGCATTATCAAAAGATTATGGAAATTATTATGTACACAAAAAGTCACTTATTAAGTATTATGACGATAAAATGCTTTATGTGTTATGATTTATGTTAAAAAGCATTTTTAAGATTTATGAGTGCTTATACTATAACTATTTATACTGTGCCATAGTAGTAGGAGTGCTATAAGCAGATAACGCATTGTAAGTATGTCATGGGCGTCATAGAAAGTGTTACCAAAAAATGCATTCACTTTTCATTGGAGTCTGTCCCGTCTAGTGTCTGAAAACACACGCTCCAGTTATGCATAAAGACAAACAGGTCAGCAGTTGATTTCACATCAGCAGAACCACGGTTCTGTTGTAAATACATACTGAAATATTTCATCCACTGATGCCCAAAAATGACTCCAATTCCCTGCACATTTTTCTTCTTCTTTGGGAAAAAAAAACACAGCTTGCTATTGAGTTTTTTTTCTTCCTTTGCTAATTAGCGGAGCTGCTATCCCCGAGGACTAGTGGCATTGATCACGCTGCAAACACTTAGCAAAGACAAAAACAAATGAGATTAACATGTGCAATATAACCAGGCACACTGAATCATACAGTGTTGGCATGAATGATAACTCTGGGCCTTGTAAACCTTCATGTGAATTGCCGTGGTCCTTGAAGATGCATTGTAAAAATGTCTTTCATGCTCTGCTGTGGTAATGCGTTTCATTTTGAGCCCATTGTAACCCTACATACGCAGATTGACAGCTTTTTTTCCACCTAATGAGTTCAGTTGAAATGAGAGGAGGTGATCAATAGATGGCTGCTTCATTAAGTGAGTTCTCCTTCAGCGGCAAACGGTTACATTCAAAACTGTTGAGCGATAAGCTCCACACCCCTTTTTTTTTCTATTCCTCATTTGTTAATTTTGTTGAAATAATGCTTCTTTTCTTCATTACAACTTTCTCTGCTTTACTATATGATGACGGGATTGCTGTTTCTCTTTCAATCTTTTAACTTCAGGAACCTTTGAAATCACTTTTGACGCATTTTTGGCATCCCTCTTCAACGGGCAACCTTACTGATTTAAAGCTTTGTTGTGTGTCACTGTGTAAAGCGTTCCAAATTCATAAGCTGTCAGATTTTTTTTGTTTTGTTAAAGGAATGTAATGCAGACAGGAGTGCAAGGCCAACCTGGTAAATAGGCTTGTATATGGATTCCTGGTGTGGCACAGATGACAGATCACTTTGTGTTTCAAACATTGCACGGCAGGAAGCTCCACAGGTTTCTCTTGCGTTTGTTCCAAGTCTTTTTTTTTTTTTTCTTGACTCTTCACTTAAAACATGATTTGTTCAGAATCCTCTT
Source organism: Sebastolobus alascanus (assembly GCA_916701645.2). Lineage (NCBI taxonomy): Eukaryota > Metazoa > Chordata > Actinopteri > Perciformes > Sebastidae > Sebastolobus > Sebastolobus alascanus. The sequence continues at coordinate 1,441,695 of CAKAOJ020000109.1, forward strand.
ACCAGATTTGATCATCCGCACTCAAATGGTAAGCACATTAAAGCCTGAACAATGCCGTCCCTTGCCTCGTCCTCCACCTCCCGCTGAAAGGAGTTCAGTGAGCTCAGCTCTCCCAGGTTAGATTGGCTGTATGATCAAATGGAACAGAGCCTATTAGCCACTGAGCGCTCACTTAGCCTAACATGGCTGACCCCACCGTGCACTGTAGCCCTGAGCTAAAGTGTGGATGATGTCGTTGTTAGCCCTCGCGCTGCGCTCACCCCCTGTCGGCACGCTGTTAGCTGTCCGCTACTCAGAGGTGCCCTAAGTGCCTGTGACAGTTCTAATGAATAGACATGGCCTCGCTCTGCAATGTGGGATTTTTTTTAATTTTTTTTTCACCCAACTGCCGCCTCAGCTCTTAAAAGCTTTATCAAGAAGACTTTAAGATTGTGTCAGCTAGCTGTATTACCACACAGCTGGTTGCTGCAAATGAGTCCTTTCTGCCCGGACTTTCACAACATACAAGCCAAGAGGGTGAAGGTCCGACATTTTCTTGACAATTTTGCATTTATGTTGAGTTGCGCCTGCATTGTGTGAAGGTTTAGATACAAAGACTCGCTGCACACAAAAGGCTTTTTCTATACTGTTAAAGCACTTAGTACTTATTAAACTGGTAGGCTGGTTACTGAATAAAATGTACAAGGCCAGTATGAGGGAACATCAGAAGAAAAAATGTGGGCACGAGATATGCTGTGGAATGGAAACGCTCCTCCATCCTCTGTCATTTTGTAGCTAAAATAAGAGACGGAGAGGATGGGAAATAAAAGCCTGTAATAAACAGAGAAATAACCCTTACAATAACCCGTCTCTTAACACTGATGGGTGCCTCGTTAAATAATTCATCTGAATAAATAATTCATCTGAATTCACCTTGTCTCCTTGAGCCCTCAATACGAAAAAGGGAAAATCATTCGTATGTGGACGTATTTATCTGAATGCCGAACCATTCTGGGATGCTGCCCGATGGACATTAAACCCAGTGAAGTGTGCAATCAAGCTCCCCCAGTTTTGATGACTGAATTATCATTATCTGTATTGTTGTGCCTCCCGGGGGCCGACCCTCTGTTAGCGGGGACTGGCATGGGCTCGGTGCCCTTTTGCCAACTTAGTCAGCCATCTAATGTGCCCAGAGCAGCTCTGGCGCCTGGCAAACACTTAACATCACTCTAATCCCTGCTTACGCCCGAGCCCGTATGAATTACTGTACAATTCGTGTGTTTCATTTGCAAATGAGATCGGGCTCAATTACCGCTGCACTGTACTGCTGTAGAGGGGTTATAAAATCGACACCTGTGTGACTAATTTATGAATTCAACTAAAATACTTAAACTGAGATAAAGGGGACATATCAGGCTCATTTTAAGGGTTCATAGTTATATACCTGTATTCACCCTCTGTCTGAAACGCTCCGTTTTAGCGCCTGTCTCTTTAAGAGCTACCTCCCGAAAAAGCCCAGTCTGCTCTTGTCTGATTGGTCAGCATTTTCCGATCTTCCGCATCTGCGCTGTCGCCGTCTTCACAGCGTCACTGCAGCCGGAGACTCACTGTATGTGTCAACTACGCAGAGTTAAGCGTCACTTCTACCGGTGACTGTATAGTTGTGACATCACAACCTTACGAAGTCCTGACAGCTCGTTTAAAGGCATCGTTTCTGAATACGGGCTGTGTGCATTTCTCCGTGGATTGAGCGTTTTGACAGTATTTATATAGCACCTACACCTGTTTTATAATTAAAAAAAAACATAGAAACTTCTACAATATGGACCTAAGTCTCTGCAGGAGATATCTTCTCCTGAGTGTTACGGATGATATAAGAACAACATATCTGAAAGACTGACTGTGGCTTCAGGTCAGTCAGTGAACAACTCATAGATTTGACGGGACATTGCTCCCTCATGTTTTTTCATGATCACTGAACATTCACGGTGTTGACAGGCAGTCAGAGTATATTTCACAATCACCCATCAGTCTGAAGAGGCATTCCTCTCAGAGATTTGTACACAATATCATTTAAAAAAAAAAAAAAAATGCATTGCATTAAAGCCACAGCTCCATATATATTTTTATATATCTTATACATCCCAAAGCATACAATTGTTAAAAGAAAACAGCAGATTTAGTTGCTACCTCAAGGCACACACTAGGTGTTCATATAACCCCCGACCAATGATACTGTTTCAGATTTGTGAACACCACCAACTGTCACTCCCATCATATGGAAACGGGAAACACCACAACTTCCAGTCTGGAATCAGTGGCAACACGATGTGATGGTACTTTTCTGTGATCCAACAAACCCGGCTTTCTTTTCGTAAGTCATCATGACTCTCTTCTTGAATTGATACATTTTTGCGGAAACTGACTGACTCAAAATTAGGTGGAAAACCCTAAGCCATTTTCCATTTTAAAAGGAAAATGCCTCATCAGCCTCTTGTGATGAGAAATGGGGTCCTACGTGAAGTCACATAAAAAGCCACCAATCAGAGCTCAGCAATATTTTAATCAAAATCTGATGACACACACACAGTCTTGATTAAACAGAGGTTTTTAAGTGTTAAACGCTTTAAGATTAAGATTTTCAAAATTGTAAATGTTATTGTTACTAATTAAGTCATAAATATTTAAAGTTATTGAGATAAAAAACACCTAGAGTCAAAGTCGTTGCATGTTAAAGCTGCAATTTGAGACTTTTACATGTAAATGATCGTCCGTTGCATTCAAGCTCTTGCCAAACAAGTTCAAACGCTAAAACGCTGATTAAGCCTTTATTTCGCAGTATACCGGAGTTGTGGTGTCTGTCTGTGGCGACTTTCCCGCGCTGGCACACCGGAGATGTGTTTTACGTGAACCAGTCAGAGCTAAAGGGGGCAGGAAGTGGGGGGAGACCATAGCGACAGAGCAGCAGCAGCGTATGGATTATGGCGGAAAATCCTAAGAAGCGTCCAAGAAAAGTTTTTAGAGTGTATGCTCCAGAAAAAAAAGAAACTCTGCGTTCAGAGGAAAGATTAAAGTAAAAAAAAAAGAAAGCGCTCCACGAGCTCACCTCGTTCCACACTCTAGCTTTAACTATAAATTGCACATGCCAGGTATAATCAATATACAGTAAAGGGAAACACATTTGACTGCCTGTATCCTCCACACCAACACTGTCTTGTGACCTCTTGCAGCTTCTTGTGCAGCAGCTGTTTTATGAGCCTTGTCCTTGTACCATGTGTTTAAGCCTCTGTTGTCCAGTTCGGAGGAGTCTGCACTGTGTCTTGAGTGGAGGCCAGGCCAGAGCTAGGCACCCAACCACCCATATAATGGCTTCCCCAGCTGGAGGAGGAGGTCAGAGTGAGGCCAAGCCTCCCTCTAACCCTGCTCCTCCGTGACAATAGAGACATTCTGCCAGGCTTCGTTCGCTTTGTTCTCTCTCGCTGCTGAAAGCCTGTTTCAACATCTCTGCTGTTACCGCCACTCAAACTGTGGAAAGTATGTCCTCTTCTGGAGTTAGCTGGCGGGTTGGGAGTGATGCGTAATCATGTGCAACCTCGACTAGTGTGCCTCTGTGTATTCAGCTTCAACACCTGCGCTACAAATGCTCAGTGACACCTCACCTGTAATAAAACATTAGCTGTGAGATTCCTTTTGTTACAGGGGAGCAAATTAATCTTTCCTCCAATTAGCAGCTTATAGCTACCAGCCCCGGCCTGTCAGTAACTCTGTTTGAAGGTCAAATCATCCGTAGGCTTGTTCAGCTAAGCTGCACATGAAGCTATAGAGCATGACCAAACTCCGAACTTGAGCGAGCCCAGTGAGCCTGACCCGTTTATGTGTGTGATTGTGTGTGTGAGGGCTTTTGGATTCATACACTCAGGTGGAAGTAGTTGTGATGACAGCTTAACAGGCGAGTGGGTTCGGCCCCGAGAGTTAAGCTTATTGGCTAATTAACAAGGTCTTGGCTCTGGCACTATGTTTGCCTTCCTCTATGGGATTGGCAGCTTGAGCTGTGATTGTGTGCAGGTATGAGCTTTGTCTCTCTCTGTGTGTGTGGATTAGCATTTAGGACACTGTATAAAACGCTGTCCCAACTTGCCATATTTGGAGCAACAGGGCAGCACTGTTTTGTTCCAAACATAAACTTCATTTTAAAATCTTGAGCTTTTAATGAGGACCTATGATGCTTTTTTGCTTTTCCCCTTTCCTTTAGTATGCTATATAGATTTTCTGTGCATGTAAAAGTCCCGCCTTTTCTTCTGTAATGTGATGATGTCACCGAGTAACAGAAGAAAAGGCAGGACTGGACTTTTCAGACAGAGGGTGAAAAGAGGTGCTGCAGCACAGCCTGCATGAGAAAAGTACTGTGTTTTTTAACATTAAAGCATGTTAACATGTTCTAGTAGAAACCTGAAATGCAAGTATGCACCTGGAAATAAGCATAATAGGTCCTCTTTAATCTGCTTTTGTATATGCCTGTGTTTGGTGGTCAGTGCTGCTCTCCTCGGCTCTGCCAACAGGCCGACTCCCCCTGGACTCCTTGTGGTTGGTTTCAATCTCTTCCTCTGTAATTGATAGGGATCTCTTTACTAATGATCAGCCAAGCCTGTGGCTCTTGACTACAAATACAGTCAGTGGGATATTATGCCTGGTAGCCCTCTCCTGCTCAACTTGGCAGCAGGCCAGCCAGCATATGGTGCGAGCGCATGCAATGTGGTTTGCCGGAACAGTTTTGAATGTCGTCCAAAAGAATCAGATTAAATAGTGATTTTATCAAGTCCTCCTTTTTTTACTAGGGTTTCAGTTAAATGGCAAATTGTTCACCTGATAATTTAGCATCTGGCGAAGGCCGACGTGATATAACTGGAATGAAAAAACTGCCTGTGCCAGAGCCAAGACAGATCATGTTTGAAGCCAGTGGAGCGTGTTTGACACGGCTCTCCATAGATGTGATGAGAACAGTTTGTCTCTATTGAACTGTCAGACACATGGCTTTGATATACAGTATACTGCATCTCTAAATAAGTTGTTCCTCAATGTTGTTTTTTTCTTAAACAAGTCAGACAAACATCTGCCAAAATTTTTGAAAAACATTCACTTGTTTACAACGTAATTTGATTTTTGACATTGTTTTGAATTTTCTTGAAAAGTTAGGGGTCAATATTTATTGTTATAATAATAAAAAAAATCTGTGACTCTATCTTTATTTATTTTGTATTTTAAAAATAAAAATTCATAAATTCATCTGAAGGCCTCTGGTGCGTAATCAGAACCTCGTTTGCATCGTTTCTCTTCACTGTCCAATAGTGGAAGAATGCCCTGAACTGGAGACCCAGCTTTACTGTAAACTACAGTGAACATTGTCATGTGGATGCAGGAAACAGCAACATTTGGATGTGTGGAAAATCAGTTCTAAATGGTCTTTTCCTTAAACATTTTTGTATTTTTGAAGGCCTAATGAAAGTGCATTGGTCTCATTTCAAGTCTGAAAACAGGTTAGTTGCAAAAAGGAAAAGTTGCGTTGTCTCATTCCAACTGAAGGCTAACTATGGTGATAGTGTCTGATAGTGTATTGCGTTTGATTTAAGCTCCTATCACAGATGATATAAGGAGTAGCTGTGTCAAACATTTACATGCACACTAATTTATTCCACTATCATTCCAAATATGATACGAGTCATGTAAACAACATATTCCGTTTGGATATTCCCAAATTAGGCCTTATTCCGAATGGAGCATTTTCCGATTAAAACATGTGGGATATGACGATATTATTCAGGTTTTAGGAGCATTCTTTGGACATGTATACAGCTCATTCAGAATATGCGTCTCGGTTGGGGTTTTTACGGCAGTTTGCGACAAACGGCCTCTTGTCTGTTTACGGCCAGCTCTGTGCGTTGAACACAAACCAACTAGCCGACAGTTTGCAGAGATGCTGGCCAAAAGAAAAGCCCACATTTCTGGTAGGAAAGAGAAACACACCTACTTTAAAACATTATGAAAGATTTGTATATCTACAGGTTTTTGTTCTATGTCTTTTTCGGAATAATGACACTATTTTGTGCATGTAAACGTAATCAATGAAGCTCCTTTTCCCATCTCATCCTGACTGCATTTCTGATACGGAGGTGTCGACAAGATCAGGATTGGGGCGGTTGGGGGCTCAGGCGGCCATGTTGGATCCACTTTCTCCTCTCTGGTCAGCTGTGGAGCGGTTGTCGACTCGGTCCAGACTCACCACCAGGCCCCCCTTGTTGATATTTGGCTCCCTGACCCCCCCATCTCTCCTCTGTGACCTAAACCACAGGGTCCGCCCATCAGCTCCCCTGAGGGCCCGACCTAAAACAACGCTTCTATTGTGTCTGAACCACACATTGCGCTGCGTGTACGTGTGTGTCGGTGTGTGTGTGTGTGTGTGCTAAGTAGGGTAGGGTTTCATATATCATGCCTAAAGTGGAACCAGAAGCTCGGGTCTTGAACTGGTGTTTTGGAAGCGTGCGTTTGACAAAGAAGCAATTTTGCACCCTGGACGTGAGTGTATTCAAGTTCCAGTTGTTTTATTTCATCTTAAAGTAGAGACTTTAAATTTGTATAGTCTAAAACGACACGACATGTTAATAGCTGACAACCCGAGTGTGTCCAAGTTCACTGATTTAGCTTTTTTTTGCATTTTGCCTATCACAAATTCAAACATGCCACCAAGTTTTGTTCCATTCAATCTAAATACAAGGATTTCACAAAATGGATTCTCTTTGTATTAAAAAAACCCACAAAACTTTGTTCTTAGAGAAAAAGGTCACTTCTATTCATAAACAGACCATTTACGTTTATATTTTTTTTTTAAAAAGAAGAAGAAAAAAATGAAACCCTGAAAAATGCGAGAAGAGAAATTAAATATGAAAGCGCTGTCATTAACCAGTGAATAGATGTTTTACTTTACATTTTGAATTAATTAAATCCAAAGTGACCTTGTTGCTGCTGCGGTGCATCATACGCCTGAGCTTGTGCAGTTTTTAAAGCTCATCACTCACTCTTGCTTGATTGTTTTCCGTCTCTCACACAAAGAGCCTACAGAATCAGAATCACATTTACTGGCCAAGTATGCGCACTTACAAGGAATTTGTACGTTTATTTCTTTATTTTTTTCTCTTTCTCTCGCAATGTACTTACACAGAAATAGAAATAGCAGCTAGGGACAAGGACAACGAAGCTGTGCAAATAAAGGTAAAGAATAGACAGGACTGTTATGAACACAAGTAGTGAAAAAAAAATGTCAATGATGTATATATAGATATTATATACAGTAAATATATATATAAAAAGCACCAATGACCAACAAGAAAATAATACGTCTACATACAAGTCAACTGTTCTGTGAGTTGTAAACGATACAAAGAGTGCAAAGAAATAAATACTGAATGGATATAAATGGACTGGATGGTTATGTACAGTATGTACATGTAAAGATGCCTATTTACTGTATATACAGCGGGTAGGATTTATATTAAAAGTGACAGATGATATGTAATTGGGCTGTTAGTTAAAATAGTTAATCGTGATTAATCACAATTCTGTATCTTTATTCTGTCTATATATCTGTATTCCTTAGGTTTTCTAGTTTCATATGATAACAGTATCTTCACTCTAGCTATAAAACTGAGTCCGCTACAACCTAAAAATTGCAAGTTGTGTTAATGCGTTAAAGAAATTAGTGGCATTAAAATTAATTTGCATTAATGCGTTATTATAGCGTAAACTTTGACAGCCCTAATATGTACATATTAAGAAGTTGGAGAAGTTGGAAACTATCTGAGACATGTTGGGGTCTTTTATTCCTTCTTAACATGAGCGATAGTTACTATAAGAAATGAAATCAGGCAGTAATAAGATGTACCATCTGTCCAAGTGTTGCCAAAGGCATCTTGAGTTAGTTGGAGCATCCTCATCTGGGTTTTTAAAGTTTGAGATTTTTACCTTTAATTTCCTGCGGCTCCATCAGTGCAGCAGAGTGTCATTTTGAACACCGTGTTTTTCGTGATTTCCTAACTTCCAGACTGCGGTAGTTGTTGATATCAGAGCTGTAATGCAGGACAGACCTGACCTCTCTGGCTGCACAGCAGGGATCAGCAGCCGGGCTTTTCTAGTATTAAACTCACACCTTCAGTAGAAACACTATCTAATTCAGGGCTGCAGGGTTTCCACCGGGCGCCTTTGGCGGCGCTGCCACCTTATATCACATCGAATTCTTTACACTGCTGGGAGGGAGTGAAGTAAAATATAGTCATTCACTTCTGTAGGTGTTTAAGGTCAAAGGTCAGAGCAAGCGTTTAGGTTGTGTGCCATGTAAATGTATATCCATATACACTATTAGGTGATCATCAGCCTGCTTCTGAATTGTTTCTTTTTATGTCAGAACAGGAGAACAAAACGCTGAAATCATTTTCTCAGGGTTAACTGCTTTTTTATAACAAATTCTTAAGAGTATTATTTTTTTGCTTCTATTGTGATAAAACTATAGACGGATATGTGCATGCTGTTGTTTTTTCAGAAATGAGGAATTAACATTCATTCTGTAGTGCACATTATGAATTATTTTGTATTCACCCTTGCTCAATTCCATCTCTGACCACTCAACAAATGAAAAGCAAAGTACTGATATTTTGTAGATTTCATATAAAAAAAAACAAAAAAAATTAAAAGAGATAATGAAAATAATTGTTAGTTGCAGCCCATCAGTTTGCAAAAATAGCAGCTACTCTGACTTTTATCACTTTATAAATAACATATTCTTAATTTACAGGAACGTTTTGTTGCATCTATTCTGATAAAATTTCATTTTTATTTTTAATTGAAGAATTTAAGTTTATTCTATGGGTGCAGTCGTCATAAATCAACCTGGATTAGACCAAAATTGTGGCTGCAGTGCACGCAGAGCTAACATGTGGCTCCTACAGGTGGCTGCTCTGTTGGAGTAGCTTGGTCATATCACTGGGCAGCAAAGGCAAAAGAATGTGTGTGTATGTGTGTGTGTGTGTGTGTGTGTGAGGGGGGTGATGTATGAAAAGAGGGTTACACAGGGCTACCCCCCCCCCCCCACCCACAGCCAGGAGGCCCGGCTGCTTTCTCAGGCCATGTTCTGCGACAAGAGAGTCTGGGTGTCATCTGACAGATGAAAATAGTGTGTGTGAAATGGACACCGTGCTAACACGCAGCCAGGCTAACCACTCTGCAGTTTAATGGTTTTACAACACTGAGCGAGCAGTGATAGCCCATTGAACGTGTGTGTGTGTGAGTGAGTGTGTGTGTTAGAAAGTCTCTGTGCAATTAAACGTCTCAGCAGTGTGCTGGCATTCTTTAATCAGTGCGTGTGGTGTGTGCATGTGTGTTCAAGTGCTTCACAGTGTTCTCATATCAGTGTGTGTGTGTGTGTGTATCTTTTTCCTCCTCTTGGCCGGCCTGTCTCCTCATGTTTGGACATATGTTGAGTTTTATTTCACTGAGACATCAATCCTGCTGGCCAGCTGTTAGGACAGCTGCTCTCTCTGTGCCTCTCTCGCTGTATTCACTCTGTCAGTCTGTCTCTCTCTATCTTTCTTCCTATCTGTCTGTTTCTGTCGGTCGGCCTCTCTTCTCTTCCCTTTTTCGCCATTAATATCGCCGTCGTTCTTCCTGTATTATTTATCTTTCCGTCCTCTCAGTAGCTCTCTATCCCGCTCTTTCTTTCTCTCCTCCTCCCTCTCTGATGCTGTGGGGTCTGCAGCTGAAGTCGCACCACTGACATAAATTTGGAAGTGCAAAGTGTAGCTGTCAGCTTCCATTTACACACGTTCGGTAGCGAAGTTGAGGCACAAAATGTTTCTTCTCAGCCGTGGGTGCGTTACACAAACATCAGGCACCCTCCAAAGCATCGGTCTTTGTTATTTCTAACATTAACTAATTTTTCAGATTAATGTTTTTTTTTCTCTTTACCTTGGCGTTTTCACTGCAGACTTAGGAGTTCCTGAGCTTTGGCAACTCCACATTGTGTGTGTGTGTGAGAGTGAAAGAGACGCTGTGTTTCCATCCAAATGTCAAGTGAATTATAAGGGAACGTTTGAAATGTCATCAAATATAAAATGCGAAATAAATATACTTCTATAAAGCAAACAAACTGGCTTCTCGAATGGAGACCCGTGAACTGCATGTCGGAAAACAAATGGAAAGTTTCTCTCAAGAATTGTTACCGTTCTGTTATGTATTTAAACCATAGTCAAATTTCACACTTTCACCCGAAGAAAATCTGAAAAAATATATCTAATATGTCTAGCTAATGCCCATACAACCACGATGGAGATTTGATCAAAGAAACAACATGTAACATATTTCACAGATGATTTGATGACATTAGATGACGGACAGTTGGAGAACTTCAAAGGCTTGGACGGACATTAAACTTTTTCTGTTGAATCATCACTATCTGTGAAGACATGACAGTGGTATCAATCTTCACATCTAAGGCCCTGATCAGACGGAGATGCGTCGCTAGAAACGCGTCGCCAGCAAAACGCCAATAAAACCATTGTTTTCCTACGGTAGATATGGCACGCCTGGTGTGCGCTCCTCTCTTGCGCAGTGCGTCACGTTTTTTGTAGCGTTTTTTAGACATCCATAAAAGTTCAAATGTTCTCAACCAATCAAATCAAGTAAGAGGCGGGGTTTACTACTTTACCACTTCCTTCCTGTTCTGATGCCAGCAGATGTGGTAGGAACAGTTGGACAATGGCAAATGAAGTCGAAAGGTCAATATTGGCTGTATTTAATTACGATGAACTTTATAATTCAAGGTAACTAGGTATATAATTTGTCTCCTTGAATCTATTTTTTTTCCCATTAATTACATTTGATCGCTTGGTTGCCGAGACGTTTTTGAAGTGGCCATCTCTGTATCAACGCATCTCCTAACTCTTGGGAAGCAAATAAACATATTTCCCAAAGTGTCAAACTATTTCTTTAACTCCCATTACTTGTTAAGAAACATTCAGTCACCTTGCTTAAAATGTATTTGGTGCATCACTAACAGCTGTGGAAGGCAAAAATTATGTTTGTGCATATAGTTGAGAAACTTTCAGATTCTGGGTCAATTGTGGATGAATTTGACAGTTATGGTGACAAATGATAAAGTATTTTGAATTTGCTACAACTCTGATTTGCATGTTCATCTTTATTGTAGTATTAGAGGCATCAGCTGTACCAAACTGGCAGAAAACAGTAAAAGTGGTGGAGGCCATAACGTAAATCTCATTATGAAACATTGAGGATATCATTGAAAAAATTGAAAGTAAACTCAGAAATGGGAATATACTCCCTCTGTGCTCTATTAAGGACATTTTATTGAAAAGTTCATTCCATGAGAAACGTTTAAACAAACAGAAACAGAGAGAGTAAAAGACAGAAAGACGGGAAACCGAGAGAGACTGAGTCTGAGTGGAAGCCTGTGGCACACGGTGTTGTTCTTGGCATCGGCTGTTTGGGAGTGTTGATGCTTGCCTGCCACATACGCACACACAAACACACAGTAACACACACAGTAACACACACAGTGAGTTGCCTGTGGCTCGTGTAAAACACCCCAAACACTGTCTCTTGGCAGGTTGGCGTGGGGACAGGTGATAAAAGTGTGTTTACCCTAAACACTCGCCGGCTCACTGGTTGCCTCGGCGCTGATTTACTACGGCTCTCTCTCTCTCTCTCTCTCTCTCTCTCTCTCTCTCTCTTTATCCACTTCTTATCTCCTTCACCTTCCTTCTGTCTCTCCTTCACTTTGTTTTATTGCTCACTCATCCCTTCTCTCTGTCTCTCCTCCCTGCTGGTGTTGAAACCATCTGGTTTTACAACCAATTAGAAACTCTGATCTCAGGGCCAAGGGTTAGAAAAAGTATCACGTCCAATACAACAGTTTAAAATAATAGAAATAAAACGCTTTTATCATCAGTATATATCCACTCTCTCATTTTCTCCTTACTTTTCAAGCTCTCTATCCACTTCATTCATTAATCTCTCTCTCTCTCTCATCCCTCCATTCAAACGCTCTGTACTTACAGAAAATGACACAAGCATCTTCATCATCTTGCTACTCGACTCACCTTCCTCTCTAGACGTCGTCTGTCCCGCTTCCCTCCTCTCTTTTTCTTTTCATCTACCCTTCCTTCTCTCCTCACCCCATCCATCCTCCCCCTCCTTCCTCTCCTTCAAACCATCCATCTCTCGCATTTCTCCTCCACTTGATAAAGGAGTCGGTGTTCGGACGGCGAGGAATTTTTATCCACCCTCCAATCTAAACAGCACTTGATCCCCGACTCGGTCGCGGGGACAGATAGAGAGCCATCTAGGGTAAAACATCTCCCTCTCATCCCTCTCTTCCTCTCCTCTTCCTCATTTCCTCTCCACTTACACCTCCCCCCTCCCCCCCCCCACTGTCTCTGCGTCCGATCTGTTTATCGGTACGGGGGGTATAAATTGTGCATCAGAGTACACAGACGGTTGACTTATGCAGATGTATCTCAGAGTTACAGGTTGTATTTTCTTCCCTAAGTGCTCCCATAAATTGCGCTCCCTAATTTTGTTTTATAAGAACGAGAGCTCGTCGGCGTCTTGCGGTCTTGTGATGACGAAAAAAAAAAAGCGCCTCTCATCCTGACCCCCCCCATCCTCCAGCTTACCGGCTGTAAATATCACCCGTTGAACCGAATGTACACAAACCAGTGGAGCCACTTGTCCAATAAATCTATGAAAGATTGGGTGGATTCCATTGTCCCGAGGGTGGGGAAATTGTGTTAATTACCTTATTTTGCTGCAATTTGGACCATCTGTCTGGAAATACCCAGTCCTATTTTCCCAAATATGGGAAATCACCAATATAACTGTAGTTTTAAAGTTGTTTCTTTGTGATGTAGCTGTCTGCCACCCTCCCTCCCTCGCTGCCATTGTCCCCCCCCCTGTTTACATTGATCCCATGTGATCTGAGCCGCTGCATTAGCTTATTTACAACAATCATAATCCGACTGTAAACACGCAGGGCTTTAATGGACTCAACGAGGAAGCTGTGCTCGGCCGGCGGACGGCATCTCTTGACCACACAATGGTCCCATACGCACAAACTAAACATTAAGCCATTCACAATAGGCCATGTGCCCTTATGAATGCCTATAGCGCCTTTTGTCAGGATAAAGGCACCACAAATGAGCTATTGTCTGATTTAACCATTCTAAATCAGGCAAGCCCTCAGGCGCATGTTTTCCACACAGCACCCAAGAATGTCTCCTTTTTGTGTGTGTGTGTATATGTGTGTGTGTGTGTGTGTGTGTGTGTGTGTGTGTGTGTGTGACGTCCTTGGCGACCGAGGCTCCGGCATGGGGCCCTGCGTGACCGTGACACCATCTGTGGCGCGTCCGCTGGCACGAAAACCAGAGAATACACACAAACTCGGGGCGGTTGAAGGAGTGTGTGGACATGTACAGTGTGAACAAGGGAGCTGTTTTCACATGCACACTCACACAGGTGTTGTTGTATACCTGGGAGTGGCGGGAGAAGTATTGACTGTGTAAGAGTACACAGTATTAGAAGCAAAAGTACTCATTACACAGCACAATCCTGCCATTGTTATCTTTTTAGAGTATATGAGTTTATTCCTGACATACAGTATGAGTTTAAAGTTGAGATGGAGCTGATTTTAACCACTTTATAAACAGATGGGTGGTTTAAAAATAATATAATAATAATGCATCATATTAAAGCTGTCAAAGTTAACACAATAATAAGGCATTAACGCAAATTTGTTTTAACGCCACTAATTTCTTTAACGCATTAACGCAACTTGCGATTTTTAGGTTGTAGCGGCTCAGTTTTAAAGCTAGAAGAAGAAGAAAAAACTGAAGATACAGGCATCATATGAAACTAAAAAACCTAAAGAATCCATCGGTACCAACCCTGTCATACTAGCTTGTCACGAAGGAGGCTAAATAACGCTCCAAACTTAGCCTAAATATTGTCGAGGAAAAACTGGTATGGCCATTTTCAAAGGGGTCCCTTGACCTCTGACCTCAAGATAAGTGAATGAAAATGGGTTCTATGGGTACCCACGAGTCTCCCCTTTACAGACATGCCCACTTTATGATAATCACATGCAGTTTTGGGCAAGTCATAGTCAAGTCAGCACACTGACACACTGACAGCTGTTGTTGCCCGTTGGGCTGCAGTTTGACATGTTATGATTTGAGCATATTTTATGCTAAATGCAGTACCTGTGAGGGTTTCTGGACAATATTTGTCGTTGTTTTGTTTTATTAATTGATTTCCAATAATAAATACATACATACATTTGCATAAAGCAAGCATATTTGACCACTCCCATGTTGATAAGAGTATTAAATACTTGACAAATCTCCCTTATATTTTGAACAGATAAAGAATGTGCGATTCATTTGCGATTAATCGTGATTAAATATTTTAATTGATTGACAGCCCTACATCATATATTATAAACTGATTGTGTTTGATAGTCGTTTCTAAATAAACTTTGGAACAACTTGGTTAGGTTTAGGAAAAGACTGTGGTTTACAGAAGTGGTGTTACTTAAGTACAGAAGTTACGCAACAAATAAATCAACGTTGACTTCTGGTTTCACACGGGACACGAACAGCGGTCTATTATACAAAAGTCCAGTGTTTTTTGACCCACCCATCAACCACGAGCTCCTCCGTATGTGACGTTTGTTGCTCTTTATACTTCCTGGTTCACGATTACGTGGATTACATAGGAATAGATTTTGTGCGATACATTGCATTACTTTTCGTAGGTATAGCTACAAACGGTGTATGAGAACAGTCTGCCCTCTGATACCTGACAGCGTGCATACTTTACTTTGTTTATTTCTGTCTTTCTTTCATGGCAGAGTCACACCCAAACACTCATGCTTGCACATGTGCAGATATCTGTCTCTCTGTTTGTCTCTCTCTCTCTGCTCTCCGCCTGATGAAGAATTGAAAAGTTCCCATTGTCTAAGTAAAGTTCACAGCAGGACTCCAATTGAACAAATGAGACCTTATGAATCTGGGACCACGTGTCTCTGATGTCTAATATCCTGAGGCTATGAGACACATTGTGAGAAAGAGGACAGCCACTCCGTCTCAGAACAATGCAGACATTCTCAACTGCTCAGCTGGATGGCTGCTGCAAATTTTTATTTTTTAATTATTTGAAATGGTTTCTTATCCTCATTATTTGACATTTAACAATTCATAGAAATGGTTTATTTTCTCTCTTGTCCTCCTCCCCCGACTCTTCTTTTTGTTTCTTTCCTTTTCTTGGTATCTATGTCCAGCTCATTCGCACAGCAGTTCGTGAAATAGTCATGAAATTTAATGCATTGATTTGTGTACGTAGTCACGAATTTCACATTTTTTTCATGATGATCAGCATGAAGTGAATTAGTATCTAATCCACATAATTATGACCCAGGAAGTATAGAGAACGGCAAACGTATGGCGTAGGGAGGATGTCGGGGTGGATGGGTGGGTCAAAAAACACAGGACTTTATTGTCAAAATTGAAACCACAAGTCAAAGTGGATTTATTTGTCACGTAACTTCTGGCACTTCCGGTTTTATTTTAACCCAAACCGCGATCTTTTCCTAAGCCTAAGTAGTTTGTTGCCTAAGCCTAACCAAGTCCTATTCCTAAACCTAAATAAGTAATTTTATTTTGAAAAGACTGGAGGAGAAATTGAGACGTACGTCACGTGAAATATGTTGTTGAAAGTCGAGTGTCACGAAAAAAAGGGAATTTTGTGTCTGTGTACACAAATTAAACGGATTAAATTTTGTGACTATACCAACTGCCGTGAGACCGCGTTGGTATGTCACAGTTTATGTTTGTGGGCGACACTGAATATCCTTGAGTGAACAGTTTTATCTCATCAGGTGGTACATGCATCGTTTTTGAAAATACAACCCAGAAAGTTGTCATTGTCATCTCCGTTTTTGGTTGATTTTGAACTTCGACATGGACCTTTCTGAGTGGTAGGCTGTCATAAAAAAAACCCCATCAAGAATGAATTATTTTCCGTCTTTTTTGTAGAACCAACTTGCATGGAGAGGCTCCTTTCCAAGGATTGGAAGGAGCGCGTTGACCGCCTGAACGCCAACGAACTGCTGGGGGAGGTCAAAGGTAAGAGCGTCCACGTCAAGGCCAGCGTCGAAACGTACAACAACGACTAAAATCTACATTCACTTTTACGCCCGCAAACAGTGAGATGTCAAGGGAGCGAGACAAGCTCTGTCTGTGCTTCACTGTGGCCTTCTGGCAACAGGTGGCACAACAATACATGAGGGAAGAGGAGGTGTGTAAGAAAAAGAAAGAAAGAAAAAGAGCTAGAAAGAAAATGTCCTTTTCTTTTCTATTTTTTTACAATAAGTCGAACATTTCTGAAACCTTCAGATCCTACGAATCTTGTTACAAAACAGGCAAATGGACGAGGAAAGGACACCATTTGGAAAAAAACTAACTTCAAGGGCAAGAAACGGTCAAACATGCCGTAACTCTCTCCTCCATGTGTATATGTTCAGCATGTTTCTGCATATGAAAGCAAAAGAGTAAGTGGTCGGCAGGCCTACCTGTCTACCAGTGAAGGCCGGTTTAAACAGTACAGGTTATAACTGTAACTTTGATTAAAGGGTGTGTATGTAGGGAGAGGCTGCACATTCATGGAGCTATAAATCGCACCGAGGAAAATGTTTTCTCGACCTGCTCTGGTATCTAAAAGTGAAAATAGCAGCATTACATCGTGGGGGGGATCTTATGTTAAAGTCTCATTGAGCGGCTGCAGCAGGAGGGAAAGCAGAGGAGGCATTTTTAACGATTTGACCAAGAAATTAGCATATTTCCTGTCTTAAGGCTGGCCCACGCTAAACGATAGTTCAAAACCTAACAGATTTCGATAATGTGAGAGATCCCACACATAACAACATGTTATGATAACTTTAACAGTTTTGTTCCTATAGTGTGTGGAGAGCAACAATTTGGCCCAAACAGCCAAAACACCACACACTAACAGATTCATTCATCAACAACAAGAGTCGTGCCTAAAAAAACGGAAATCTCGCAAAATCTCTCGTGATCGAACGTGACTTTAGTTTAAACAAACATGGCGGACAACAAGCAGGAAAAATTAGCGAAGTTAGTTTTCGTACTACTTTGTACTGATTCGCGAAGGACGGATAGATGTAGTCATGGAGACACGTTAAATAAACACTCATGTTGTTGCCACAAATCAACAAGTTGGTCCTCCACTTCTGAGGTCCATCTTACTACTACTTTATGCTTCGCGTTTTGCATTAGCTCATGCATTAGCTGAGGCCGCCATGATGCCGGTGGTTGTCCTTGATTGTAAATATTGTACATGTTTAATATTTACGATTTGAAATCGGTGCGGCCAGGATGGACTTCCAAGCTGATCGGGGGAATAAAAAACACTCTTAACATACTTCACACCACAGGAATATCTGGAAAGATAATCTTTAGTACCATCAAAATATCAGGGCTTTGCTGGCGATTGTTAGGAGGGGGGTATCGGGCCTAAAATCGTCTTGATTCTCGTGTAGTGTGTACGCAACACTACACTCTTCATTTCTGATTGGACGTTTTGATTAAGATTGGATAAAAATGTCCTGTGATGCTCTCTGGCTTTTAGAAATGAGAGAACAATATCTGTTTGATATCCCTCTAACCTTTTACAGCTTGGACCGAAATGTCACACTCATATTTTTGTAACCATGACTGACCAGATTTATAACTAAGTCACGAGAATTTCCTCTGTTTTGAATTGTTACAACATTGTGTTAAATGATTTGAACCCACCAACTGAATGAAAGAAACATAATAGATGCTGGTAGATAACACGTAGCTTTGGATAAGTGATACATTTTCATAAAAATGCTGCCCGTCCACTGCAGCGAATTCGGTTTGTGTGCCGTAACATTGGTCGCTGACGGCTCTGCAGTCGAGCTCCTCTCAGTGAGAGAAACCGTTTGTGATCGTCGCCCGTTGAAATGGCAAGCATTTCCTCTGTGGAAAGTAGAAAAAAGGGACGACAGAGAGCCTTCTAAAGCAGAACAGCGTCGACATTGACTTTCACTCCAGGACAGAGATCTGACTCTCTCTCTCTGTACTAACATCCTCCATTTGCATACACACACACTATGTATACACAGAAACTATACATTTCTACTAAAACATCTTTTGCAAAGCATCACTCGTAACCTAAGCATCTACCTGATCACTCACCAAGAGACAGTCTGCATTAGAGCACAAGATAAATACAGAAATTTAAAGAAAGTTTTGTCAGACGCTATTGAACTACTAAGTTGAAAATCCACTTCACAGGACTTCTTTTCATTTAAAATTCGGTCGTATAACTTCCACTTGTAAAATACCTTCTCTTTGGATCACTGTCTGTTTTCACTGAGAAGTGATATGTCTGTCAAGTGCTAGATCGCTCTCCTCGCCGACCTTTACAACATCAAGTTTCTTTTTCTGTTATATTTCGATGTATTTTACATGAAGACATAGACTTTAACATAATAAAGGTCTCTCTCAAACTGTGGGGCGCGCCACGTGACTGAGGGAAAATGTGATGCGCAATTAATGTTTTGACGTTGGAATCTTTTTCACAGCGAAAAAGTAGTAAAGGTGTTCATTCAGACAGGTAGTCTGTAGGTCTACAGAATGGACAGATATTTGACAGGGACAAAAAGAAAAAGAGACGATGCTTCTGAGACGAAAAAGACAATGTGCATCTGACAGTAATCAAAAGAAAATATTTCTTCCTCCAAAGGGGAGAATGACAAAAAAAAGTTTGAGAACCACTGGGTTACACTGTCAACTGAAAGTGGGAAACTTTATTATTTTCTGTTTTTTTGGAGACAGTTTTTAAAGCTAAACCTCTGTCTGTTTTTGCTTTGACAATGGACTACAGTATTGATCATCCGATACTTAAAAGTTGTTTTTCAATTAAATATTTTTTTTTTTTAGTTCATAGCTTCTGTTTAATTAGTTCTCACTTCTCATGGGTCACATTTTGAATCTTTCTTTCCAACTTACAGAGGTCCTGTTATTTGTTCTGAAAACATTCTCCTCTCTCAAATCCAGCCCAGTCGCCTGGAAAAAATCTTGGGATTGTATGTTTCTGCAAACCACGGGTACGTTGAATGTTGAAGTTTTTGCATTCGGTCTGAGCAAGTGACGTAGTATATCGAGCGACCGTTATTGAAAGTATAACAAGTGAGAAAGTCCACTAAGGGTGGTGGATGGGTCAAACAAACACAAGACTTTCCCCCAGGACAACAACAGCGGTGTCCTGGGTGAAACCAAAAGGAAACGTTGACTTTGCGCTTGTTATGTAGCGTTACGTAAGAAAGTTCGCGGTTGTTATTTATTCACGCTAGTTACGTTGTAATGTTATAGAGTGCTACAGGAATGAGTCCTAAAACCTGGAAATTAGTTAGCATTTTAGCATTTGTGGTTCCCTCCTCTGAAACTCAATGGGTTTTAAGGTAGATGCCTGAAATAAGGTCTGTGGTTAACACAAGCTGAACAGATTTTAAAGTTTTGTTCTACCACATAAAATTTACGTTTCACAACGTTAACCACTTGTTATTATACGTTTCTGCAAGCGTGATGAGGCTGATATGAAACGTCAACATTCAACGTGTCCGTTGTTTGTAGAAACGTACAATGACAACATTTTTTTCTGGCAACTGGGTTGCTCAAATTAGTGTTCAGTCAGATCATCACCATAGTAGAGCTTAGCTAAAAAAAAAAAAAAAATAAAAAAAAACACTCAGCATACGTTTTATCAGGGCTCAGAGTCTTCTCTCAAGTCTTCTCTTCCAAGAGCAAAAGGCAACAAAGACTAACGCTGCATTAACATGGAAAAAATGTTATGAAGAGCACTTGCTGCCCTGAGGCCAGCCTCTCAGGCAGTACTCGCTTCCAACTGCTGCACAGGGAGTGGCACATCGGAACTCCACCTATGGTCTATATATCTAGCTTTACATATAGTATATCTTACTATCTTAACATACCACTTTGTCTGGTGAAGCATGTGTGCAGGCAACCCTGTCTCCTAGATATTAGGTTTATACAGTATACAGCTAATTTGCAACAGCAATATGTTTTGAGGGAAACCTAATGCCGACTGGATTACATTGCCTACTCACATAATGAGGAAATGTTGTAAAAATCACATAAAGTTTGATACTGAATGTATTAGTGAAATGTTCATTGACAGCGTATTTCCTTTGTTTTCCACCAAAATATCCAATCTTGCAATACAACATTCACTCGTAGTGACTAAACTTTTGTGTGGTTATGTTTAGACACTGGCAGCACTGGTTGTCTGCGTGCATGCACGAACAAGTATGTTCCCGCGCATGTGCACAAGATAAACAAAACGGGGACCCACAAAACAGGGAGCCTTTAACATACCTTCAATATTAATAGCTGACATTAAAGGCTCATATTTTACTGGCTAGTAAGATGCAAGATAATTTTTTTTATTGTGGTAAATCGTGACTTCATGCGACTTTTATTCAATGCGTGTAATCGAGTATTGCTGACAGTTAAAAGTTAGTATGACATTACTTTTTCTTTTACTTGTGTGACAGAAAACCCTGTTATGATCTCAGAGGCAACCAGAACCAAGACAACAGCGTGCTTGTCCTATACATAAAGCTGGAATGTGAAGTATATCAATTTCCTGTGTGTTAGTTGAAGACACTAATAACATGCATAAATATAGCATGTACCAGTACATGCATGTACATAAAGGATCACACAGATGTCTCTGTTCGTCCAGCTGCGTCCCGACCGAAGAAACGCTCTGATTGAATTGAAGCGTCGGAGTCTTTTATTTCTCGATGGCTGACATGAAGCCAGTCTGGCTGACCTAAATACACAAACACAACTGTTGCTCTGTGTCTCCTCACACAACAACCTGAACCTATTTGTTCAGTCGCAGTTATTTTTAGGGTGAAGAAAAGCGATGACCTCCTTTTTTTTCACTCGGAACATTCATTCGCGCCAACGAATGCACTGCAACCTGCTTGCAATGTGCAGCATATACTATAGTTGTTTGTTTTTTTTATCTTTACTTTACACATACACATCTGGGAATGTGCCCAGAATGATTTCACTCTTCTACTGCAACCCACTGTGGCTGAGCTAGAAAAAAAAATTGCATCAACTAGTGTTTTGCATAATTAAAAGAGAAACAGCAACTCTCGGAAATCATGAAAGTTCATAGCTGCTTCCTATCGACAGTAATATGCATTTACAGTTACATTTTACATGCATTTTTGTCTGTTTTCCTTTATGCAGCCTGATCTCACGGGAAGGTGTAGCCTATAAATACCATGACATTACACGGACATTCCGTGTGGCATGAGTACACATTTTAGCCATTCTGCGTGTCATTTGTAGGCCGCTTTTTACGTGTCATTTGTACGCTATGCTAACGTCCGCAGTTAGGTTTAGGCAAGAAAACCACCAACTTACGTTCAGGCAACAAAACAACTTAGTTAGGGTAGGGCAAAACGTCACAGTTGGGTTTAAAATAAGTACGTGAACTAAGTCAAATACATATAGAAACAACGTAACACAACGACAGAAAACACGTCACAAATGTCAATAAAAAACATGTGACGTCACGTGACAAACGTCACTAACGTAAAACAAAACAACGGTCTCGAACGCTGGTCTCCTGGTTAAAAGTCCAGTGTTTGTTGGACCCATCCACCTCCCCATCCGCTCACCGTAAATGGTCTTTCTTGCTTTTTATACTACGTCCCTAACGCTTACCGCAACATTTATAGGTGGATGCTTTTACATTGCAGTGAGTACAGGATACATGGTGTTCAAATGACACGCAGAAAATCAAGAAAGGCACACTTATTGCAAGCTAAACTCCTTGCCCATTATCGTGGCATTTATACGCCTCTTGTGCTAACGGGCTATTCTATGGTGTATATTTTGGGCTTTCGGGTGGAGACATATAAGGGTGGGTGGCAGCAATCGATGCGTCTACACTGATGATAAAATACTGATGAAGCAATTGAAATAAAACAAGAAGAGGAAGTAAAGACACAACACCATCATTAGCTAATATTTGCAGCAATTACAAAAGATGAAAACAGCCACACTCTTATCTCTGCTTCAATCTGTGTTACAAAAAAAACTTACATAACATATTATGTGCTTACAATAGAGATGAGTGTTCAGATGCTTTGATCAATTTTCCAGCAGCTATTACTACCACGCCTCTTGGTGAAACTTTTCCCCGACAGCCAAGCGTGCAATTTTTAAAACACAGTTGGGCAATTTTTAATTTCTTGAAGTCAAAAAGCTTATAAGAACAGATGGATTGGAAGTGTTTGATCATACTGTCAGCTGGCACATCTGGCAGCAATAATCACACTGAAAGTCACTTAAATCAGACATCTTACCCATTGCAACTTTTTTTTTATTTTCATATATATGCTGCTGACTATGTGGAGAAGTGTGCTGTTTACAGTAAACGTGAATGTGTGCTGATCAACTGATATCTTTGTACCCAGCGACCCCTGGGGAGATCATGACACTTGTTTTGACCAAATGTAGCAATCGTGTTTGTCTTGGGGCCTGTTGGCTGATGGGAAGTCAAGTGTCAGAGTGGTTGTTGTGGTGTGACACTGAGGCGATGGTTTAGTCATCCAGAGGAATGCTGGGAGTTTGGCACACAGATGAAACGTGATGGTTTGGCAGAAGCCCAAGGAGTCCGGGGCCGTCGTGACATGTGTTAGTGTGTGTGATGGTTTGTATGTTTGTATCATGGCATGTGTGTGTCATTAGGTGTGTTTGTGGCTGAAGTGGAAGTGGCTGGGACAAGGTTGTGATATATTGTGTGACTCCACATTAACATAAAATTGAATAACAATAATAATAATAATAATAATAATAATAATAATGAAATATTTATTTTCTGTAAAAATGACTCACACATTCGCATAGCAGGCAGGCAAATACAAACTGACACACACTAAAAATAATAACAATAAAAATAGATAAATAAATAAGGTGATGCAATATACAATATCGTTGCTGTCCTAAGAAAACCATGTATCTCCAAATTTGGTCATTTAAAATTTTTCATATCAACTAAAAGATCTTCTTTAGCCAATCGAACCATATAAAAACATTGTTTTGTCACCAAACTTTTTCTTAAGCTCATGAAAAGTTGATATTTTTGAGATACTGTACATGGTTTTCATAGGATATTAACTCTTTCTGGCTTTTGCTGAAGAAAAAAACTTGGAAAATTCGCAGTACCACAAGTAAAACTAAGTAAAAGTAAAATAGAATGAAAATGAATGCACTAAAATACAAATGTCGAGTTTATAAAAATATATAACGTACAATTTTGTACATGCATGGGTTGGTGGGAGGTGTAGGAAAAAATGATAATGACATTAATTAGCATTTTTGTAGTACATAGTCATTTCTCTTTTACTACTATGTGTTGTTAATAAGTTACAATAAAAAAAGCTAGATTTGATTCCCATAATCCGAACACTGTATAACCAGTAAGAACTAACAAACAGCTCATGCGGCAGTAAGAGTTTTGACATGGTGCTCCAGAAGCTGGTTCAGAGATCATCCAAACAGAGAGGGAAAACACTTAATGGCTTTCTGTTTTGGCTGCGGCCCTCGGCAGGTGTCGGGAGTAATCCTGATGGATGGAAAAAGGAAAACGTCTTGAGATGATTATTGGTGCCAGAAGCGTTGAAGGAACGCGAGACGTCGCGTTTGGAATGCACAACCCGTAATCCACGAGGATGAATCATCATGGATCTGTAATCGCAGTTGTTGCGATTACACAATAGGCTTTACTTCACTGCGAGGAATGTAGGGGAATAGGAGGAAGTCTGTGTATGTTTTACTGTAAGACATGGCAGCGTTATAAAATGTCCATCAGTGTTGCAAGACTAAACTGGGCGAAGAGACTTAGGGAGGGGTGAAGAAGGGAGGATAAGAGTGGTGATAAGAGGGGACGAGGGAGGAGGTGATGAAGAGGGGGAAAGGGCGGGACGGCTGATTGAGAGAGCTGAAGAGAAAAGAGGGGAGAGAAGATAGAAGGGAGGTGATGAGCGGAGAGCAGGAGAAAAGACAGATGAGCAACTACAGAGAGAAGAAGTATAGTAGAGGTGATGAGAAGAGCAGGAGGAGCGATTAGAGAAGAGGAGAAAAAGGGCGAGGAAAAGTAGGGTAGAGGAAGACTCATGAAAGCAGAGAAGAGGAGGTGAAAAGGAGATGAGAAAAGGAATAAGGAGAGGACAGGAGATGAGAGGGAAGGAGAGGAAACAATGAGAGGAGATTAGTAAAGGAACAAGGAGAGGAAATGAAAAGAGAGGAGAGTAAGAAAGGAAAAGGGAGAGGAGAGGATGGAAAAGGAAAGGAGAAGAGTAGTGTAGGAAAAGAATAAGAGAGGAAAGAAAATGAAAGGAAAGGAAATGAGGTGAGGAGAGTTTGGAATTGATAAGGAGAGGAGGGGTAAGGAGAGGTAAGGAAAGGAAAGGAGGTGAGGGGACAAGGGAATAGGGAGAGGAAAAAGGAGAGGAGAGGAGAGGAGAGGAAAAGGGAGGAGAGGAGAGGAGAGGAGAGGAGAGGAGAGGAGAGGAGAGGAGAGGAGAGGAGAGGAGAGGAGAGGAGAGGAGAGGCCTCAGGGAGAACGTGGACTTGGAAGTCGAGTGACTGATGGGGAGGTCGTTTGGGGAAAACTGAGAAAAGAAAGAATGAAAGCATGAAAAAAGAGAGACAAGAAGAGGAGAATGTTGCCTTTGATACAGGGGTGCTGAGGGGTAATTTCTGTGTATGTGTGTGTGTGTGTGAGAGTGTGTGTGAGTGTGTGAGTGTGTGTGTGGGGCCGGTCTGGGGTACAATAGGGGCCTGACAGGACTACAATGGAGACTCTGTTAGTATGCAGGTAGTGTTGGGGCCACCCTGCAATCTCCCTACATGGCCCCAGGGCAAGACCTTACACACACACACACACACACACACACACACACACACACACACACACACACACACACACACACACACACACAGAGCAAGAACCTCTAAACAAGATAAACTTCAGTGTGGATGTGTACAAGTTTATGTTTCACTCACACACACTACCACAAACAAGTAGAAAACACACTGACATAGAAAATCAAGAGCTTGTCATGATGTTGGCCATGAGTGGTATGCATTCACTAAACAAGACGAATATAATAAATATAACAACAGGAGCTCCAGGTTCAGGCAGGGTTGATGTGAATTCCCCAGAGAGCTTACAGGATGTTGCTGGTGAATTAATCTCCCTTCATTCAACATGTATTCAAGGTAAAAGGAGTTTTCCGACGTGCAGACGTTTGTGGCTGAGGCGTACCCCTCCCCTGCTGGAGCTACAAAAAAAAAACATTATTGGACAGTTTATATGGCTGAAATGCAACAAATACAAAAATAATAGGATATGCTTTTATTTTCCAGTCACAAGCAGCAAAGCAACTCACAGTAACAGTGAGCCGTTCCTGCTTCACAATCATTGGCTCATTCACCAGCTGTGTGGCTATCTACTGACTAGTCACGTCCAATCAGAATAATGTAGGTATTCAGTGTGAACTAACACCTATAATAATAACTATATTTATATAGCACCTCTAAAGCTGAAGTAGGCGAGATTGGAGCAAATATGATTAAAAAAAGTTATTTTTATAAAACGGTCGCTATATCCTGACAGTAGTACATGAAACAGGTAACCTAAAAAAAATCATGTGGCTCTGTGTCCTCCGGTGTCCTCCGGTGTCCTCCGATGCTCCTAACGGCATCTGCAAGATTTCACAGACCGGAGGAAAACAAGCAGTCAGAGCTGATCTGAGGTCTGCTGTCCATCTGCTGTCTATGAGAGCCGGCTGTCAATCACTCGCGAACTTCGACCAAATGGTCAAACTAGGCAGCGCTGACCAAATATGAATCAATATTATGTTACTGTAATGCCTATTTCTCTCCTCAAATGTTTTTCAGAATCATCTTGTAGTGTACGGTTTAGCTGTAAAATGAGAAGGTTTGTGACCTTGTCGCTGCATTAGCAACTAGTTTTTGGAGGAAACTGCTGGGAGAGTGGCACACCTACATTTCATCTCAGCACTCCTAAAAAATAGAATAATTATTATCATAATAGTTATTATTAGGCCTATTGTTATTTGTTTTTGAAATAACGATTAGCCCTCTAACTTTAGATTTTGCGAACAATTAGCCTACATGTCCAAGGTTTCATTTAACAGGTTTAATATTCTTTATGAAGTCATGTTGTGACGCACTCCGGTACAGTAGGTGGCGTCATGGACCTCTGACGTTTGTAGTCCGCCAGGAAAAACAAGAGAAGAAGATGAAGCAGGTAGTGAATTTCCTGCTGGTGCAGATTTGAATTAAATACACGCGTAAATTGTAGGCTAACGTTAGCGAATGAAATCTGAATTGTTTGGTCGTTATTATTATAAACACAGAAACGCAGATATGCGTTTCCGATCAGACGCGCGTCATCGCGCTCTCCATGTTGGAGGTCGAGATCAGCTGGGAAGTTAAACAAGATGCAAACTTCTCTACAAGATCGACCGTAACTCGCTTAATTCTTAACCGATTTTCATGAAATTTGGTTTGTTATAAACGTGAGATATTTGACATAATACTGGTTACTCATTAGCATTCAATTCAGTTACTTATTAGGCGGATCTAATAAGTTCTATGCCAAAACATTAACTTCTGAAGAGCCACGACTTCCTCTGGGACATGATTATACGTCATTTTCTAGTTGAATACAACATGTTTGTGTGTGATTGTCAGTGCAAAGAGGGTAAAAGGAGGATGGACAGACAGAGGACAGATATAGAGAGAGAAAGAGCAGGAAGAACCATGTCAGAAAATGGACAGTTTAGGACAGTTTAGCTGAGAAAAAACACTCCATTTACATTATAATACGTTCCTCCTCATTTTCTGCTTTGCTATAACTTGATTTTTACTTACTTTGGAAAGTTCTGGTTATTCTGATTGAGTCTTTGCCTGAAGGTCCTCTCTATAACAGTTGTATTGTGTGGAAATCTGTGATTGTTCATTCAGAACCATTATTATTAAATTATTATTATTATGAACTACAATAGACCACCCAAATAATGAGGTTGCTTCTAAACACATTTTGTCCCTACTTGAATTGAGTTTTGCCAAAGTGGAAGGGGTTGAATACTTTTGCAAACAGCATATTCCATTTTTCATTTTCTTAAAAACATATTTTGTAGTGTAAAACTAATATTAACACTTTCTAGTAATTCATTTAAAGCGTTTAAAGTAAATTACAATATTATAATTTAGACAAATATTAATGTATTAATTCTCATCCAGTGAAATTAATGATTTAGCAGGGGGGGAGGGGATTGACATTTTATTCGTGCTTTGCATTTTTGATTATCCTGTCATTGAGTCATTTTCTCCTGCTTTGGGTGAAACAAAGTGAATGTTCATTCTTAAATCATACCTGCTTACTGCCCATACTATAGGGTGTGGAGTATATCAATAGAGAAGAAAAGGGACTGAAGGTGTCAATAAATAGATAAAAAATAATAAATATGGTCTAATGATTCTTAATTACAAAAGTTCTGATAAGTCAGGAATAGGCGTGGTTTTAAATATTAATAGCTATGTACAGACTGTGTGGGCTAAAACACACAAGACACCTTATTCTCCTTTACAATAATTCACTGTTTACAATCAGGCAGGCAAACTCATTAAAATATGCAATACTTAAGATCAGTGTATCTGATAAAAGCTGACAACGAGTAAAGCCGGAGGTAATATGGAGGGAGTTTGATCTGAGATGATGCTGATGAAAAAGTAAAAGTTGTATATTGTCACTGTCTGTTGTGTGATACAGTACATTCAGTCTGTTTAGTGTTGGCCCTCCTCCCCGACTAAAACCTCCCAAGAATGTCCACATCTTAAACCTGACAAAAGAGTGTGACAGCTACTTGTTTTCAAAGGTTAACTCAAAGTGCTTTTATTGTTCTTGTGTGCAGACACTAAGTGATAAACACTGATGGCATGCAGAGACAAGACAGGAGATAATAAGTAGTAAGATGTAACTACAAGCCAGATGATTTATGAGAATTGGAAGATGGGCGTTTCTAAAGCTCGACTATAGTTCATGTTGGCCAAACACATTTCATTTGTTTTTGGTTTGTTGCTGTTGCTTTAGTTTGGTTACTTCAAGCCAAAAAAGAAAGCTTATTTTAGTCATGGCTCTCTTCAGGAAGAAGCATGTTGGACGTCATCAGGAACCTTCACCAAATTTGTTCATGTTGTTTTTACAATCATATCAACAGAACTAGTGTGATTTTGAGATGACTTTAATTCCACGCTCGGCGCAACACATGTATTTCTGGCTATAGACCATCATCTAAACTAACGTCCGGTGTCAGCAGCCATTTCCTGTTTTCAACGTCACATTATAACCCGTCCTTCTCTTGTACCTGTCCAGGTACGCCGGAGTCGCTGGAGGAGAAGGAGCACCAACTTTCCACCATGATTGGTCAGCTGATCAGTCTGAGGGAGCAGCTCCTCTCCGCCCATGACGAGCAGAAAAAGATGGCCGCCTCACAGCTGGAGAGGCAGAGACAACAGATGGAGCTGGCCAGGCAGCAGCAGGAGCAGGTACGGAAGGTCTGAGAGTGTTGTGGGGGGGGGGGCATTGTGTTGTTGGTCTCGCCGTAGTAGTATTTCCTTCATTCCTGTTAGGTATGATAACATTTTACTCACTAACTTCATCACTGAGATTTGGGGATGCAACCCAACGGGGTTAAGAACACACATGTGCAGTCAGTTGGATAAACTTTTAGCAAGTTTATTTAGAAAAAAAGAACCCGTTAATACAAAGCAGTGCCTTCTTATGACCTGTCCTCATAGATTACACGTCTATGAGGGGCGAGCAGTTCATTTGAAGAGCGATGTTCTCTTTTCTTTGTATACGTTTAGAAGGCCTAAACAGGTACATTTATTCAGCATTTTGCAAGAAATAAACAAAGATTAAAGAAAGGCCCGATAAAGAAATATCATTTTGTGAACCAGAATTTAGTTTCTTCCCTAATTTTCTACAACGGCAGTCATCGTGTAACCCCTTAAGGCCCAGACACATCAACCCGACATCAAAGAACTAGCGGCGACGAAGGCCACCAGTTGCGTCGCCTCACTTAGCCTTTGTCTCGGCCAAAAAGTTGCACTCGAACACACCGCAAAGACTTCAGCTGACGTCCAACTACTACGTTCATTCTGCGCCTGCATGAGAGGAAATAACTCTCCCTACCAGCAGGCTCTAGTCTGTATTTGTCATTCAAAATGCGACCTTTAGAGGGCCTTTAGATTGGTTTAGATGCTTAAACTCGCTATGATTTTCGGACCGCTTATATTGTCTTTATTAGACTTTGTTCTAGTGATGCTGCTGTTCCCGGGGAAGTTGGTTTGTAAAATGTCATCATAACTGATAGTAATGACAGCCAAAACTTCCAAGATAAGACCCAACGAGATTTGTGTTGTTTGTGTGCATCTGTATGTTTGTGTGGCGTCAAACGCTTGGTTACTGCAGCGTGTCTTCAGGTGTCAGACGTAGAAACATTAGTGTGTGACAAAGAGAGAGAGAGAGAGAGAGAGAGCCTAAGCAGAGAGGTGTTTAGGTGAGCTGCTCTTTGTTTTCGCTGTTTGCCGACATGTTACTGTAGGTCGACATACGACAGGCTCTGTTTGGACAAGTCCACACCTCCCATCACAACACATTCCACCTTTCACGGCTTCACAAAGGAACGGGGAAGATGGAGAGAGTGAAAAGAAAGACAGATTCCAATATCAGCCAGTCATTTGGCTGTTGAGACTTGATAGGATAATGCCCTACAGACAAACCCTGAGAAATCTGCCTTTAATGAAATATGACATGTGTGCAAATGGGGCGCCGCCTCCCATTCAGCAGCCTGTAATTACATTTCAGAATAAATATACTAAATGACTCCTCCAGAAGAAAGGGAGGCAGCTGCTTTACTTTTCTGGCGCAGAGTGGGCGGGATCAAATAGTTGACGTGCTGCCCCTTTAAGGATTTTAACGTCACGCGACTGGCCGGTCCCAGCTGCCCGTCACTGGAGACTCAGCCCATTTGACGTTTTTTTTATCAGACAAACATCAAAAAAACAAGTGGATGAAATAACTGTGATCGCCCCTCCTGTTGATGAGCGTTGATGGGTGTGTGGGGGGGTTCCAGAGGCATGCTGGGTGTTGTCGGTTTCCTCGTAAACATGTCAATCTCACAGATTCAGTGTCAGTTAAGAGATTTATTCAGAAACTCTTCATGCTGCTAAAAAAAATGTTGATCTTGAATGCAGCACGACCATTAACCTGCTGCATCACACGTCGGAATCATTTTTTTCAGTGTTGTTGAACATTTTGCCTTTATTAATATAGCATGCATGTATTATGTTCTGGTCTTTCTCACTCTCTCACTCAATATTAAAACACATTATTTGTGTTTTACCAATTTCTTAAAATGAGCAAGTTTTTAAAAGACACAGATCGGTTGGAACTGATTTTACCCAGATTTTATGTCCCCATGCATCCAGAAGTTGTTTCTTTCAGCAATGACATGCAATTCACTACAGATCAGACCAAGGTTAAATCAGGGGTTCTCAAACTTTTTGGGGCCAGGGACCCCTTACAGGGGAGAATATTTTCCAAGGACCCCCTCATAATTGTAACACCGATTGTTATTGAATACCTCTTATATACCTTTAAACAGAGGGTGATTTTATTCAAATTGCATTTGGATTCAACTTGACAGCATTTATAGCCTACATTTCAAGTAACTGATCTAAATAACTTTCAGAAAATGAACAGTAGCAAGACTGACATAGTCCTAATAAATCCAGATATTAACAGTCTAAAGCTGACTTTCAGTAATTGCTTCAACCAAATAATGGACTTATTGCTGCGTGTCACAATCATATCAAAGTTTCTATTGGTCCAAAGCTAACGAGGGTGGGGGTAAGGGACTCTTGTTTTATTGGTGCAAATGGTCCCCATCTGGACATTTGCACTTTTTGATGATAAAGCACAATTTTGTAATTTATAGCAAATAATTTCGCGAACCCCCCTGACAGAGTGCCACGGACCACGGGGGATCCCTGGACCCCCCGTGGTCCGTTTCATCCTGCAACAACCTTCTTGGTCACATGTCGGGTATGCCTGTTGAGATTTAATGCCAAAACATTACAGCTGTCTGGTGTCATTAGTTCTGTGTGCACGCAAGCTTTCTATGAATAATTTGATTTTCAGACTGATTTTTGTATTGTTGATATAAAGCAGATAAAAGAAAAGAAAAAGAACAGAAACATCATATTTTTTTGCCTGATTTTAAAAACAAAACAAAATAACTTATTCTTCATCTTCTCAGAATTATGGAAGACATTATTGTTTTATGAACATTGCCCCTCTCTCTCTTTGTGTGTGTATGTGTGGGTGCAGATCGCCAGACAACAGCAGCAGCTCCTGCAGCAGCAGCACAAGATAAACATTCTCCAACAACAGATCCAGGTTAGTTGGCAGACACGCCTTCCCAACCACCACACGCTCTCTCACAAACACACTCTTCTTCCGTTCATTCCTCACATTTTTGAGTTGACTCCTGCCCTCTACAGACTCCCCTCGTCTCATCCCCATCGTCTCTTCTTTGCTGTGTCCATCTCTGTGAGGACGCTCTTAATGTTTTGCGTTTTTTATCCTCTGTCTGGATGATCTGAGTGTCCATTTTCCTCCAGTTCCATTATTATTGAGTGAAAACAAAAATAGCGTGAGAGGTCGTGACCTTTTCTTTTAAGTTTTGCCTGCTATTGAGAGGTACGACAGTTACACCACGCCAGCATTGCATTCACACGGAGGCATGCAGATACACACACACAGTAACACACAGTGTTGACCCAGTAATTGCCCTGGTTATGGCCGGATCATTTACTGTTGCATTGATCAGTCAGCAATCGATATCCCAGCATCCTTTATGGGCTTCCTCCTACTCTCTTTCTCCAGTTGTCTATTTATCAACATGTGTTTCCTCTCTTCCCCCTGACGTGCACTCTCTCTCTCTCTCTCTCTCTCTCTCTGCTCTCTGCTCTCTGCTGTTTCTTCTTTCTATTTACTTTTTGCAGCTTTCATAAATCGAGCCCATAACAATGAGGGCAGTCAATCGATTAAAATATCGCGATTAATCGCATGATTGTCCATGGTTAATCACTAATTAATCCCACATTTTTTATCTGTTCAAAATGTACCTGAGATTTGTCAAGTATTTAATACTCTTATCAACATGAGATGAGAACATAATATTGTCAAGAAACCCTCACAGGTACTGCATTTAACATAAAAAATATGCTCAAATCATAACAAGGCAAATTCAACCCCAACAGGCAACAACAGCTGTCAGTGTGTCAGTGTGCTGACATGACTATGACTTGTCCAAAACTGCATGTGATTATCATAAAGTGGGCATGTCTGTAAAGGGGAGACTCGTGGGTACCCATAGAACCCATTTTCATTCACATATCTGGAGGTCAGAGGTCAAGGGACCCCTTTGAAAATGGTCATGACAGTTTTTCCTCGCCATGATTTAGTGTAACTTCGTAGCGTTATTTAGCCTCCATGGCGACAAGCTAGTATGACATGGTTTAAAACTGAGTCCGCTACAACCTCCAGGAGATCGATTGCATTAATGCGTTAAAGAAATTAGTGGCGTTAAAACGATTTGCGTCGACAGCCCTAAAAAAACAATATACAGTAAGCTTGACAAGAAAAAGGAGAACATAAACAACATATATTTTACCTAGACAGACACATACTAATAAAAAAAAAAAACATTACTTCCTGTTTCATTCACACTTCTTATTTATCTCTGATTCTATTAGTTTCCTTTTCTCTCACTCCTACATCTGTTTCATCCACCTGATGCACTGAGACTCCTGATCATAGTGCTCTGTATATACATACATACTCACCAAGAAATGGCTACCAGCTGTGAGCCAAATGCTGGTAAAGTTTGCGCGCTGTGTCTGACAGCCATGTGGGAAGTTAATCAGCTTGTATTTCATCGGTTTATGTTTTTTTAAGTGGTTCTATTGCTGCTGAATTAAATCGGCTCGTGAGACAATCTGAATCTGCTGTGACCAGTTCAGTCTCGGCCCGTACACCCCGTTTACCCCCCATCGATCCCGAGCTTTGGATCTCCCTGTGCTCCGGAGGTGTGATCTAGTTAACGAGAGCTTGTTCCCCCCCCCCCCCCTCTTCTTCTTCTGCTCTTTTATTACGAGGCCCCACCCTTGGATCTTAATAAAGCTCGGATCGGACTTCATTAGGCCTCTGAGCCCCAGGGGAGAGCGAGCCCATAAAAACCAGCTCCTGCTCGGATCCTCTTCCACGCTGTGAAGCACGGATACTGTGTCATGTTTGGTTTTGAGGATGAAGGGACGTGCAGAAAATAGCTCTTGAGAGCAGCGTGTTATCATGTAGAGCTTCAGAAGCATCTGCTGGGAATCCAGGTGAAACGTATTCCACCGCATCTTTTGTTTCACGCTTATTTTCTATGTTGAATTTAATTCAAAGTGGGGCAGAATTACTTCAATCTGCTGTTTAGAAAAGGCACAGAGGGACCCAGACAAAGAATTTGTTTTCATCGTAAATGTTATACGCATCACAGCTGGGTGTGCGTCTTGTTGTTTTTAAAACAATGGCATTTCTTGGGGGAACAAACCCAGCTTAGTAAGGAGCATATGGTCTATCTACTGTACAGAGGTTTAGAATTATGTGGCTAAGCTCCAGGGTTTAGTCACTGGAGTACGGGCTGTTTACGCTGTGTTGGCTTTAAACACACAGGCAGCGCTGCACCGGTCTGTTTCCACTTATCAAATCCAGACCTGAGCTCCTCTCAGGCCAATACTCTGAGGAGCTGACCAAATGCTACTGTTTCAGCTGAAAAGAAAAGGCCTCAGTGTGGTAACGCCACTTTTTAGAAGTGCCGCTTGTTGTTCATATCTTAATTTGAAACACTAAATGTTGTCCAGATGGAAAAAATAAGAAACCGAAAAAAGAAGTTTTTGCAGGAAAAGTGGAACAGTTGCAGCAACTCCCCGATGTGTTCAGCGCACACGCGCCAGCTGTTGCATCATCAAATAAAGTTAACCGAGCTTCAGTGATTAATTAGCATTAATTTTATGACTTATCATCATACATTTTGAACGTTTTATAGATTGGCATCGAACTGAGTCTGATTTATGAGCGGAGACAATAAAGTTGGGGACTTTCAGCCTGTTTTTCCGTTTCTGCCTCTCGTGTCGTTCTGTCTGTCTCGCATGGTGTCAGTGTGTTTGTCAGCGATTGTGGTGTGGGGGGGGGGGCGCTGTAGTTCAAAGTGACCCAGGTTTCCTGTCATGTGGT
The DNA here is from genome assembly GCA_916701645.2 of Sebastolobus alascanus. Lineage (NCBI taxonomy): Eukaryota > Metazoa > Chordata > Actinopteri > Perciformes > Sebastidae > Sebastolobus > Sebastolobus alascanus. Next base: position 1,476,327 of record CAKAOJ020000109.1, read on the forward strand.
TTTAAATGGTGTGGAGAGCCAGCGGGGGATGTCCACGGGTTAAAGAAACGCTTCCGAAAGGCCCCATTCTGATAGATATGGTTACACACACACACACACACACACACACACACACACACACACACACACATACAGGCACGCATGCACACACCAACATGTGAAGAAACAGCTGATATTAATACATAAAATGTACATGCAAGCTCACACACTACATATTACACATAAACAGGCATCTGATATTAACTTAAAGTACAGACAGCTGATATTGCTGCACACATGTGGACAGTTCATATATATTCCACATATAGGCCCACGCACACGGTGGCGGTGGGGCCCTTTGTGTGCCGTACAGGCAGAGCGGCCCAGCCCAGCCTGGTGGCTGACAGGCATGTGTCTTTGTTAAGTCAGTCCCTATAATGGCTCTCATATGTGGCCCATTTCCTTCGGGCCCACAAAGGCACAGGCCCTAACCGCACCGCCCGGGCCCTAGCTAACGGGCTAATTAATGACTGCAAAGCCGCACTCCTCCTCCTCCTCCCTCTCTCTGTTCTTAGTTTATAACTCCTCTGTCTCCTCCTTCGCCCGCCCTCCCCCCCCTTTCCCCTCCTCTCTCTTTGAGTTCTTGTTGTTTTCTGATTGTTTTTACTTTTCAATTTCATCTTGTATTATTTTCTTCTGCGGATGATGTCGTCAACAGCCCGTTCCATAATAACAGTATGCTGCCCCCTGTTGAAACACCTTTAGCTCACTTGTTTAGGTGTTTACGCTGTGACTAATTAAGGAAAACATATGGTTTTGACCAACATTCATAATCTGAGTTTTTGACATAGAACTCTGGCGGTGTGTGACAGCAAACGGGTTTCAAATACAGTCATTTGTGCTTGAAATGAAAACAAAAAACAAAGCAAGTGCCAGTACTCCACTTATTCACATGTCGGTGTGTGTATCTGCAATCATTATTACATTCTGAATTTCTACATTGAATAAAAGATTCTGAAAATATTACAGAAAATATAAGACAAAAATAAAATATAACATCGCCCAAGAGATCCTATATAATAGCTATTGATAGTTCAAGGTAAATGTACATTGTAATTACAATAAAAAAAAATATTTAATTTCATAGAAGGCTGTCAAATAATTCTTGATATAAAGAAGCTCCTTATGTATTGCCATGTAGGAGCTGCTTTTTATTACTGTATTTTATTTTATTTTTGTATATATTGTCTGTTTTCACTATTGAACCACATAACCTTGCTATATGTCTTCTCCTTGTGTCCTTCATAAAGTCATTATTATACCAGGAGATATTGGGTTTGGGGTTCCTCTCACAAGATTTGACTTAAAAACTATGCAATTTCACATAATTTTGGACCATTATTATTACTATAGATAAAGCACAAAAACTTGCTTTAGTTGAATAATTATTATATTATTTACACATATCACGGCTTTCGTCTGAACATTTAATTTTTCTGTCAAAGTTTGCGCTGTAAAATACTGTTCTGTAAATCAACAGAGGAGATTCAGAAAACTTTTAAATAGTGTTTCATTGATTATATTTATTCACAAATAAGAAAGGTTATATTTATTTTACAAAAATAACGTGAATATTGTATCGATAAATTACAGCACCATTGTTCTCACCACCCCTTCCTGGTGCCGTGCCGTGCCGTGCCGTGTCGTGCGTTGGCTCGTCCAGATGCTCTCCAAATTGTTTTATGTTATTAGGCAAGATGGAAAAACGCTGGAGCTGCGCCGTATATGAATCGCCCAGAACCTAGTGGAGAGGGTGGAAAAGAGTACCGGCAGCTTTTGAGAAGTGCCAGTGCACAAGAAAAAGTCACTCACTACGCCAAAGAGTAAAATATAGAAGTGCTGGTGCTGCGTAGGCTACTGGTGAATACGGCCCACTCCGAGCACTGTTTATAGTCAAGAAATATCTGACATTTATTTATGAGTCATGATACATGACAAACTACTTTTCAGTGTGTTAAGTACTTGTTTCATCACTGTTAGTCTGAATCAAAGCTGGAAGTTTTTTTCTAGTCAATAAAGTGCTGATGTTGAGGTGAGATTCTGAATATTCTGGGTTGCAAAACCTGTGTTAAGACAAACAGGCACAAACACGATAATCCACACATACAGTTCTACACACACATGCATAAGAACTAATGGAGCAGGCAAATGGCTGTTAGAAAGACAGCAGCACCTACGTCAGCATATACAGCTTCAGACACAATGACTCGGAAAGCCATGGAAGGCCCATAACGTGGATTGGACTCACCAGCTATGGAGAATGGCTAACTTTTGACTTTACAATGGCCTTCCCTCTAGTGTATTAACCTGTGTGTTAGCCTATAGAAAAATGCCACAAGCATACAGTAATTCTGTGTGCTTCAATTAAAATCACCTCTGGCGTCTTCATTGTGCTCTCATGGGTGCAGCAACAACAAACTGAGCAGTGTAATTATTTGTAGGTATATTGCGTTCTTAAAGGTGCATTAAGCACAGTCTGACCACTAGGGGGAAAAGGTTCACTACAACAACATCAAGTTGCGATGGCTAACATGTTGTACTTTAGTTTGTGTTTGAAGGAACAGTAACATTTTAGGGGACCTATTAGCAGAACTAGAATATAATATTCCTAACAATGTTTTCAATAGTGTATAATCATCTGAAACTAAGAATCGTTTTGTTTTCGTTAGCTTAAAATGAGCCGTTCATATCTACATAGTATGTAGCGGGTCCTATTCACGGAGTCCTCCATATTGCTCCACCATGTTTCTAGAGTAGAAACATCCAGAATGGACAAACCAAATTCTGTTAACTATTTCTGCTTGGGCCGGAGTCGATAACGTTACTCGCTCCTGTCGTCGCTGTTCTCTCTCGCTTCACCACTCACTTTGCATGTACACACTCCACGCACTGGCTCTGCTCCAGCTGGCTCTAGATAACGGACATTTGTGTTTTTACATCGGCCACCGTAGCTCTCCAACACGCAGTGATACTCGACTATACATTATGATGATGAACACGCCGGGTTATAAAGATAATCTAATCAAGTTTACCTGATGCACCATCTGAAGAACAATTGTCTGGTGTGTTTTGTTCATTTAATGAACACTGTTATATAAACACAATGAAAACTATTATCAATACATGCTGCTGGTGCTCCATGATGAAGAGGGAGCATTTTGAGGCGAAATCTTCCTGGTAATATTTCTGACCGTGGTCTTTATTTACAACTTTTGGGGCCGCTCTTGAACGTTGTCGTGTGAACACAAACGAACCGAGGGGCAAATACAATTGTATCAAATTAGTCCCTAGACTGGAACTAAGCAATTAAACTAGGTCTGAAAACGCCCTAAGAGAGAAAGACAGAACTAATCAGAATAACTCCAATTTGGAAGAACTAGTGATATTTTGTCGGCATCAATGGTGCCAAATCGTGCTTCCAGAGACCACTTGTTAATAACAATAATGGTTTTGTCCTTGCAAATTTTGTTACTAGAATTTCATTTATAGAATTTATATATTTATACAATATTATTTCTATTCAGTTTTTTCATTGTATGCTGGAATCTCGGAACAAGTCACTAGAAGCACAAATATTTTTGGTGTTTTTCTTTTTCCATAATTCACCTGTATGAATTTGCAGATTGTTACCTCAAGTGTCGTGTGCATACCTGCACAACCAGACGACTCTTTCTTTCTCCTTCTCGAATACATCAACACACAGACGCACCACATACGTACTCGTTGCCCCCTAACCCTGCTGCCCGTACACAAGAGGACCATTAATTCTGACTGTGTGTGTCTGCGCGTGTACACATGTTCCTTGTGCCTAGGTGTGTATGGGGATGTGTCTGGTGGGCAGTTAGAGGAAGGGGGCCTGGTGTTTTCTTAGGGGCTGAGCAGAGCGGGGCCCCCGCAGCACCACCTTTCCCCAGTCCATTCATCCACCCCCCACCCCCACCCTCCCCTCGGTAAAAGAAGATCTTTGTGTGTTTGCGCTGGTGAAGCAGCCCCAGTCAGTCCCAGTGTTCCCAAAGGAATACAATGAATGGGAGCATTTTGTCCCACTCTATAACTTCCACCCCCCCCCCACTTCTCTCTTCTTCTTCTTCTTTTTTTTTTTTAGCGATTCAGACGGACAGACTCGTTTTTATTCTCTCTTCATTCCCTTTTCTCCGTGTCACAAGACGTCAGACAGCTTCTGTCTGTGTGTGTGTGTGTGTGTGTGTGTGTGTGTGTGTGTGTGTGTGTGTGTGTGAGATGAGGGCCTCCCAAGCTATCAGGCCTTTTTGGAGTGTGACCTAAACAACCTTGTCTGAAGAGCTGGTCAGGTGATGAACACATGTAGCTGCAGGCTTACCGCTAACTGTGGGCGACACAGATGTCTGATGCTCAGTTGTTGCACAGACTTGCGCTCACTGCTCGTACACACAAAACCTAGATAAGATATTCAAGTTACAGTTAGTCAAAACAGTGAAAAGCCCTAACATTTTAGCTGCTTGCTAAATGCTTTACATGACTAATCCATTATCAAATTGGTCGTCGATTACTTTTCTGTTTATCTCCTCATTGATCGACCAATCTTTCCAGCCCTTCAGCAAACACATGCAAGTCAAAGATGGTCCCGTTCATCTCCCTCTCCCTCTCCCTCTCTCTCTCTCTCTCTCTATTTAGCCATGCTCTTTGAACCTCCCCACCACAAACCCTCCCTCCCTCCCTCTCTCCCTCACACACTCCACAAACATCCCAGAGGACGGTCATCTAATTCAACCACGTAACCCTGCAACTACAAATGCAAAGAAGTAACCACATACAACATGCTGATGGTGTAAATTTAGGCTTTAATGATGAACTGTCCCAGGGGGACAGTGGGAGGGGTCAGCGTGGTTAATGAATTGGTAGTAAAGGAGATGAACGGAGGTAGATGGCATTGAACGGAGGTGAGGAGGGAAGCGGAGGGAGAAAGAGAGGTGTCAACAAGCGTTCATCTCAAAGAGTAACACAGGAAAGAAAAAGAAGAAAAGAGATTAAGAGATGGGAGGAAGACAAGCTTGAAGAGAAGATGTGAAATGAGAAGAAAGGGTTAAGAGAGAATGGGAGAGACGTAGAAACAAAAATAACAAACGGATAATGAAAGAAAGAAGACTTAAGATAATAGTGTGGTTAGCTGAAAAGACAGAGGAAGAAGTGAGAGGGTGAATCTTAACTCTAAAAAAAATAAATAAAATGGGAAGCACAATGAGACAAAAAGGGACAAGAGAATAGAAAGGAAGACTGTCAAGAATTGAAAAAAAAATTATAATAAACATTCAGACATGATGAGAGACAAGAAAAACAGTATTATTCTCAAAAGTTGAAACAGAGAAGAGATAACAGGAGGCCAATAAAAACAAGAAAATGCTACAGAATGAGAGAAAATGGGAGAATAGTGAGCCAAACAGTTATAAAATATTAATGAAAATTGCAGATTTTAATACATACATACATATATTTGTATAACTAATCCATAAAGAAATTGAGATACAGCAAATTGCAACATGAATGCAAAAATGAAAAAGAATATGTCCCCAAAAATGACCTCCCCGAAAGTAATTTTTTTTCAGCAAGCATGAAATATGACTGATACAAGTTAGATAGATAGATAGATAGATAGATAGACACACACATACATAAAATAGGACTAAAACTGTTAAAACTATGTTTGAGCGTATTTTAATTTATTCATGGTGATGATCGCTGAGGGAATAAACTATTTTTTGTAGATGTTTTAGCTAAGATCAAGTATAAGTAATCCAAATATTAGCCAATCCGTTTTTTTTCAGGGGGTCAGTGGGTTAAAAACACCTAAGTTGCATTTCATGTTTAATGACTTTAACAAAATGTGCCCAACTTTCAGACAGGAACTTAACGAGTGAGAAGAAAGAAAAAGGAAGCAAAGAAAGACAGACAGAGAGAGAGACAGACAGTCAGAGACACGAGGAGGAAAGAGACAAACAATTTTACAAGACAGAAAAAAAAATTAAAGTTATGAGATAAAGGGGCGAGATGGAAGGGAAGAGAGTGAGACAATCCGGTGGTTACGTACAGCCAGCCCTAATAGATTCCCGCAGGCTCATCTTTGATATGCTCTCCTCAGCCGAAGCCCTCAGCGCCTTAACTCAGTCGAACCAACACTTTTTAAGAGTCTTTCAAGCCGACATGAAAGGCAGCTGTTAGTCTCTCTGTTGTTTTAAAGGCATTTTGTTTCACATTTTTACACTTGTCTCTCAAAGAGTGTGCGTCTTTATTTGTTGCTTGGCCTCCGTTCTTCTACTCCGTCTCTTCAACCCTGCCGATCATTTTATTCTTGAAGTGAATGTTTTTGTCTTTTTATTGTACTTAAGACGTGTTTGGTTTGTGTCAGCAGTATTTCTGAATCGTGAACATCTCTTTTTTCTTATCTTTTCCATCTTTATTCACTCTTTTCCCCTTTTTTTTATTTTTCATCATTCTTTCTTTCTTCTGTGCTTTTTCCCTTCACACTGAAATGAAGACTTTTGCGTTCTTTCTTCCTCTTTTCTTTTTTTCTTTTATCTCATGACAGTCCTTCCTTTCCATCCTTCCATTTTTCTTCACTATTTTTTCTGGTTTCATCTTTTTGTGCTTTGTGTGTAGATATGAGTGGTTATATGTTTGCCAAGGTGATTTCAGTCACCTTGTTCTATCTTTATGACATGTTTCATGTAAGGACTTCAAACATCTCTCTCCTCTCTCTCTTTCTCCTTGTCAATGTCTCTCTCCTCTCTCTCTCTCAGGTCCAGGGTCACATGCCTCCTCTGATGATCCCAGTGTTTCCTCACGACCAGCGGTCTCTGGCTGCTGCCGCTGCTGCGCAGCAGGGCTTCCTCTTCCCACCAAGCATGTCCTACAAGCCAGGTATACAAACACACTGAACAATTGCACACACTGGCGAGTGTTAAGGAAATGTATGTTTTCTGGATAAACATTAACCCCCGCTCACACAAAAGCTCTACGACTCTGATGGTTCTCGTTAACTAAAAAAGAAACAGCGAGTCTCTATTTCTCTCTCTCTCTCTCTCAAACACACACACACACACACACACACACACACACACACACACACACACACACACACACACACACACTGGAATCCCAGCCTATGTTAATGAGGTGTGTCAGGTGAGGAATGTTCTGGAAATGAGCGGAGAGATTTACAAGCTCTTCTTGTTCACGTCAGGAACAATACATTGGACACAGCGAGGACTGGAATGTCTCTTTTATGGCGTGCTGAAAGCATGTCAGTTGCACAACACATCTGCAACATGGAATTTCACACTTTCTCACACACACACACACACACACACACACACACACATACACACACACATACACACACACACACACCCTCTTAAGCATGTTCTCCTGGTACGCACCGACCCAACAAAGTACACATAAGGATGATGCAGACAGACCAAACACATGCTTTCCTGAAAACACACACACTGTTTTCAGCGATCCACAAGGATTTTGAACAAACAGTCTCAACAAAACTCTTGAAGACACGCAAGCAGAACAGTACAAGTACAGTCTACTTATTGCAGGATTGGCGGCACCACCTGCTTTCTTCCTCTTTCCTCGTCCTTCACACATTCCTGTCTTCCATGCATTCCTCCAGGTGCTCGCCTGACGCCGCGCACCACCGGCCCTCCGTGCTTCATACACAATAATCCATGTTTATTCCTACTGCGTGAGCATACACTCCCACGAGGCCGCAAAGAGAGGCCGAGATGAAGAAAGGGATTAGAAAGCCATTATTCTACGCTCTCCTTTGACTTTGGTCTGGTTTCAACAAAGGCTCGGACATGGAAAGCCTTTTAGGGACAAACAGCGGGGGTTGTACGCGGTACTCGTATATGCATTTATGAGTGCATCCCAATGAGGCCGCACTGGACTTGAACTCTGATCGCCCGAGTCTCAAGCACCCGTGTGTACCGACAATGAGCGTTATTAACCTTTGAATAAAACACTCGTGACCCTTGGTGTTTCCATGAATAAAAACATGAGCGCAAGAGAAGGAGACAAAGGGCGAGACAGACAGACAGACAGAGGCTGGCTGGAAGTAAAGAGCAGGTTAGTTCTTGTGCAGTAATCTGCCTCCCCCCACCTCTCTCTACAATATGTTTTGTTTTGGCTTTTCAACAGGTGAGAATTACCCCATGCAGTTCATTCCATCTACAATGGCAGCTGCAGCGGCGTCCGGACTCAGCCCGTTACAACTACAGGTAAGAAGAAAACACCTGGTGTCCTGAAATTCCATCAAAATCACCACGATATCCTAATGAAACCAAAACCTGTATGGCTGCCCCTACAACCTGTTCTCACTCCCAACTCGTCAAATACTGACGCCTGGTCAGGACCCCTCGGCGTCTGACACCCTTTAGCGTCTGTATGGGATTCACCGGGCTTTCAACTAACTCCAATGTGAACCCATCTGCCTCATTATTAGATGTTCAGAGCAACTGACGTAGTATAAAGAGTGAGAAAGTCTGCTTAGGACGGGTGAGAGGGGAGGAAGGACGGGTCAAACAAACACAGGACTTTCACCCAGGAGACTGCTGTTCTATCCCGTGTGAAACCACTTATTTTTAGGGCTGTCAAAGTTAACACGAGTTAAAATATTGGCATCATATGAAACTAGAAAACCTGATGAATCCATTGATACAATGTCATACTGGCTTGTTGGGAAGGAGGCTAAATAACGCTCCAAACTTGTCTAAATTGTGGTCAGGAAAAACTGGCACGGCCATTTTCAAAGGGATCCCTTGACCCCTGACCTCAAGATATGTGAATGAAAATGGGTTCTATGGGTACCCACGAGTCTCCCCTTTACAGACATGCCCACTTTATGATAATCACATGCAGTTTGGGGCAAGTTATAGTCAAGTCAGCACACTGACACACTGACAGCTGTTGTTGCTTGTTGGACTGCAGTTTGTCATGTTATGATTTTAATATATTTCTTTATGCTAAATGCAGTACCTGTGAGGGTTTCTGGACAATATTTGTCATTGTCTTGTGTTGTTGATTTCCAATAATAAATATATACATAAATTTGCATAAAGCAATATATTTTCCCACTCCCATGTTGATAAGAGTATTAAATACTTCACAAATCTACCTTTAAGGTACATTTTGAACAGATAAAAAACGTGTTATAAATTGTGATTGAATATTTGAATCGATTGACAGCCCTACTTATTTTACTGTAGATTTATTACGTTACTTCCGTACTTTACTTGCGCCAGTTTACATAAGAAACGTACTTATTTTAACCCAAACCACGATCTTTTCCTAAGCCAAACCAAGTTTTGTTGTGTAAGTAAACCTAAAAACTATTTGACGAGTTGGGATTGTGAATGTGTTGCAACACCACTAAGGGAGTAAAAAAAATGCATTTTTTCATAATTGGGGTGAACCAGCTTTTAAAATGAACACAACAAAAGGATCAGACGGTGGAGACAAGAGCAGAAACAGACTGTTTGACAATGAAGTGGTGAAAAAGGGTGTGGAGGTTGGGGGGTGTGTGTCTGTATGTGAGATATGCTTCAGGTTCACCTCACTTCTAAACTCGTAAAATCTTTGAACTCAGCAAAATTATTATTATTTTTTCTTTTGGCAAAACATTTTCACATTTAGCCATGACTGAAACCTCAAATTGCCTTTATTCTTACCTAAACCAAAACTGTTTTACTTGCTGAAACCTAGACTAAAGGAAGTGTTGTGTCCAACTTATTGTTATCCTTTCATAATGTTGTAAAAAAAGAGGTTACATCATGTTGAGTAAAGGCCAGCAAAGCAAACTTAAGAAGTGCCTCTTCAATATCTATGATGATAACTCAAGTGAGTGTTTCACAACCAAATAAACAACAGTAGCAGAAACAAAGTTTCAGAGCAGCAGCAGGAACAAAGACACAGCTATGAAAGTGCATATGTATTTAATCCTGAGGGTGTAACCAGCCGACCAGAACCCAAGACAATTGTACATAAGTGAGTGGATAAATAGAAAAAGACAGTAAAGATAAGGAACATTGCCAAACTAAATGAAACTCCTACTTGTTCTAACCTCGCCCTGAGTTCAAGTGTGTGCAAAAACCTGCCACATTTTCATAAATAAAAACACTTTTTAATGCTCTGTATCCACTGACTCAGCTACATAATTGTGATTTAATCTTTACCTGATGCATGAAACCTTTTATAGTTTGTGTATGAGATCTGGAGGTCAAGGCTTTTATGAGACCTGCTGAGTGTCTGGTAGATTTAACGTGGGGGAAAAGCATCGGCAACACAAAAGAAGAAGAACTAGCTATTTTTCATGAGAAATGATAGCGGTCGTGACTGCAACAACAGAAAATCAAAGGCAGTAATGCTACCCTGTGTGACTGCAGGCTGTTCTATAGCTAGCTATACCTACCTATAATGCACTATAATTTGTATACGTATATCCCATAAAATCAATTTGTATGCAATCCACGTAATCGTGAACCAGGAAGTATAAAGAGCAACAAACTCCTCGTAGGGAGGCGGAGGCGGAGGCGGTGGAAGTGGAGGTGGACGGGTGGGTCCAAAAACTCTGGAATTTCATCCAGGAGACCGGCGTTCGTGTCCTGTGTGGCTTGCACATTGCACATTGATGGAGAACCACCCTCCCACTCTACTGATTAGTGTAACACAATATAGGTGTGCCAGCTACTGCTGAATGCTCACAGTGGGAACTATGAGAATACGTTGGGGCTTGACAGGTGATCTCTGGAAAGTGCAGATACTTGGCTCCAAAACCACCAAAAAAAAGGTTTAAAAAAATTTAGCACTAAAATGCCTGCTATTATTTCCTGACTTTGGTTCTTTGTACAATTTACCAAAAGTCTCAGCTGCTCCATGTTGCAGTATATGTTCATAAATACCTCCCCAAAACATCCATAAAAGCAGAATGATGATTTGAAATAGAAATGGAAGCTGGAGGAGGCCCAGCATGCATTAAACGCCTCAGATCACAAGCTTATTTATTAGTGAATTTTAATGGAGTCAACTTTTTTCAATAAACCAACATGACGCTTTAAAGATGAAGCTCTATAAGCCGACGCTAACATGCTAGCCCGCTTATCTGGTGCCTGTCAGCTGTGTCAGACAAAAGCCGTTATGATGAATCACAGAGGAATTCCGCCCCACCAGCACAACACCTGGCCCAGGCAATTCATCAAATATTTTATTGCTGCTTGACACCTGTGGTTTGAGAATAGCACTTATCCATAATGGTTATCATAGAACATATTTGCAAAGGGAAAAAAAGTGAAACAAAAACAAAAAAAAACAGAAAAGAAAAATGAAATCGCTATTCCCTAAAGGCGGTTTGGAATTTCACAACACGACCCCGTCACCCCTCCTGCTGTATCAGTGAAAAGAACAAAAGCCCTCAAAAGCTTTTTCACTGGCAAACAATATTGCTTCATCATGTCAGTCATTACCGTGGCGTGGCTTTTGGATGCTACAAGAATCCTTATCTCAATTTATTCAATTTGTATTGTGGTTTACGCTTCTCGAGGCCCTCATTAGCCGCTATTGACTTAGCGAAGCGCCTTGCTGCGCTGAGGGGATCGGCACCGCGGCGCAGCGTAGCCTATCTCCACTCCTGGCTTTGAAATGATCAAAAGAGTCTCTTACCTCTCACACGAGTGAGAGGTAAGAGGATGAATGGTGTCGGAGATGCAAACTCATTCACATTTAAACACTGCCTGAGACGTGCAGAATGAGAGGCAGAGAGGAACCTGAATGAAAGAGGAAGCTTCTCATCACGGCATTGGCTGAAATCGAGTAGCAGACTGGGAGAAGGAGGAAGACAGAGAGCGTGGGGAAGTGTTCACGAGAGAGAAGAGAAAAAAAAAGGGTGATTATCTGAGGAATTTTTGTGAGACGGAGGCGCTGGCTTCCAGCACATGTTTGGACATTGTTTTGACAACAATGCCTAAGCCAAAAGCAATCACGATGAGATTTATGAGTATTGCTTGTTTAGTTATGTATCTTCATCTCAAAAAATGTGCCAGTAGCGCTCTTTGTACTGTGGTACAGTAGCGCTCGAATCTACATGGGGTGGATACAATAAAAACACCTGCAAAGTGTACTGCTGCTATCCAATCCAACAGCCTTGCAATGAATGCTCACTTTGTGAAGTTGATATGGTTCAGCTGCTTGAAGTGAATTAACCCCTGTTTTTCTTGTATGGAGACTTATCGTTGTGTTATATTGGTTGCATCTTTTCGGAGTGTCTTTGCTGTGTGTTTGTGTGTTGGAGAGCTCAACAACTACAGGGTTTCCCCCAGAAAATGTGTTAGTAATTGAGCCATTTTCCTTTACTTTTCCAAACTGAAAAGAACAAACTTTTCTGTGTTTCCCAATATTGCAGAATGTTGGTTTGATTAATTACCATACAGCGAATAATGATGATCCATCAGTGACCGATCCTGATGCATCCAAGCCCCAAGGAAGAGCGCGGGGCTTTTAAGCACATTTTCGTAATGGCCGTGTCCGTCACGTGATGCCATTGGGCCAAAAAATACTTTTTCCCCATAGACTTACATTGGAAAAGAGACGTCTGTAGCTCAGAGGATAATTTTTTTTTAGGTGAATCAACTTCCCAGTACGAACACTTGAGTAGCCTTTATTTAAATCATTAGGTCCTAAAAGTTGTAAAATGCACTAATAGCCGAATCCATAGTTACTTCTCTTCCTCCGTTCATGTGAATGAGACCCAGACCGAGACTGGACCTCTGGGAGGCGGAGTTAAAGGAAACGCTACTGAGCCTGCTCTATGGGTCCAACGGATGCGGAAGTTTGCCGGATGGTCCGAGTACTTCATCACTCAGCATTCGAGCCATTTTGGCTTCATGCGCTACTGAGCAACTCTCATAGGAATGAACGCCTCCAACGCTGTATCCAGTTCTCTTTATACATCCATGGATGCATCTCATCTCAATTTGGTCACTGTATACTTGTCTAAACGCCTAACTCATTACACACATGACAGGTTAGGCGGTCCACTTCTGCTACAAAATTCTGCTGGAAACCCTGAACTAACGTGATTCTGATATGAGATTTTACAGTAGAACAGAAACATCCCGCACTACCATAAGCCTCTTTGGCCTTCATTTCGCCATTGTGGTTACGCTATAGTGCCACAGCATCTCTCTCTCTCTCCCTTTCTCTGGCTCTGCTTTCCTCATGGGCTCTGCCTTTTTGGAGGTGAGGGACAACGAGCGCATCGGAAAACCTCACAATTATTGTGAGTGCATGTTGTTCATTACGCAGAGCCTTGCTAACGTATTAATCACTTATTTATCACGCATGAGAACTAAGTGAAGTGAAGTGGTCTCTGGCCTTTGCCTCCAGCCTTGACCCTTTGACTCTGTGCTGCTTGTAGCTTGCCGTGTTGGTGATGTGTGAACTGAGGCCAAATGCACTGTTGCACTCATTAAAAGGCGTGCACTTACAGGATACAATATGGAATGTGCATCATAGCGTGAGGTATGGTGTACTTTATGTAGCTGAATGCACTAATGACTCATTAATCATCATTTGTAATTAATAGAATGTGTTTTTTCTTCGGTGTTTGTTCAGCAAACTGCTGCGCCTTTTGGTGAGTCTGTCAGTTGGGATTTAAACAAGGCGCTACTGTAAAGGCGTCGTTGATGTCATGACACACGCTGAGATCTTGTCTGTTTTTAAGTGTTTTTTAGTTATTAGTTTCAGTTACGCTACGATTCACAAAACGCCAGTGTGTGTAACTGCCTATAAAAAAGGCATTGTAAATACATAATTACACCACGTTAGTTCTACGTTAGCAGTCTCCTCTGCTACATACTGTAGTCAAGAACACACCAGCTGGCATCAGACCCTCTTAATACCAGATCTGTGCTCAGCACAGGATGGACAGATGTTGTAGCCAGACTCATCCAGATGTTGTGCCCCGTAGCAAGCCTTCAGACAGCCGGCTGGCACTGATGGTCAAGTGGGCATACACTGGCATACAGAAAGAGCATAATCTCAGGGAGTGAAAATGAACCTGCACAAGCTACGAGAGGTTTAACGTATCTCCAAATCAGAACAGCAATAATCATTTCTTTTGTTTTATGCCTTAATCAATTGAAGAAACCTATGACATCTCAAGCAGGATAACTAATCAGGAAATATTTGGCCAAAGCTGCCCTATTGTGCTTGACTCGTCATGACCCGACCTACAAGTTTTGATAGCACAATGTCGTGCCATCGGCGTGGGAACTCGATCGGGCCAATTGTTTCCAGAGCCTCGGAGTAGACCCCTTCACAAACAGTGGATTCCTGCTGAAGAAAGGCCCCCTTTGTCGCGGCTAATGCGAGTGAAATACAGTTGCTTAGCAGACATTCTTGTTGAAATCATAAGACATCTCTCGCCGTCTGTCTGCCTATTTCTGTTTCTGTGTCTGGAGACGACGGTGAGGAGTAAACTTTTGTGCCCCGGAGTCATGATTTCCGCCCGACACACTGATTCCGTCAGAATGGCTTTCTTTGTCATGAAATGAGGACAATGATCGGAAAGATTTGGTTTGTCTCGACTTAAAAAAAAACGAAGCATCTGTTCCGTAAAAGAGAACTGGAAGTGAGATAATGGTTGTCTTTATGCAGCCGGCCTCTCTGTGTATCTCTTTCACTGCCTTGGAAGCTGCTAACCCTCCAAGTGCAATATTTAGCCTCGGTCCTCTGTGCGGTCCAGCTCAGTGGCAGTCGATCCATTTCACCCTCCTCCTCCTCTTCCTCCCCCCGCAAACCTGCTGAAAAAGACAAAACCTCATTTGTTTTGTGTGCTCCTGAGATCGATAGCAGCTCGACACTAAGAGAGGCCAGCGAAAGGGATTCTCCACTCAGCCCTAATGGGACAGGCCGGTCTGAGCACAGAGGAGGCTGTTGGCAGGCTACAATACAGCAGTCCAGACAATGCTGCCCACACCCAGACCACAACAACATCACCTTCTCTCTGCTTTCTTAATGCCAAAGTCGGCTCAGGCTATTGAAAAAAACCTGCTGATGATCAGGAGGGCCAAAGATGACAGACTAATCATTCGGATTTTAGTCAAATTAGCACTAACGTCAGATAGTCTGGACAGCTGCGGCGTGGTCCGAGGCCCTCTTTGTCAATTTGTAATTTAGGAAATTGCGGCATTGTCTTCCCTTGGGGGTTGACTGAACGGCGAGAGCTCTGGTTGGGGTTGTTTACGCAGCACATTGGCCTCCCCAGTCGCCAATCAATCTAAAGAGTGTCTTAAAGAAACAGAGAAAAAAAATAAAGCACCAGCTCTTATTTTCAGTCTTTTGTTTGTTCAACAGTTCCCTCGTCTGATTTGGAATTGCTGACGGAATCGCTGCTAACAGCACAACACCAGTATACTCTGTGTGTGTGTTTGTGAGGGCGCGAGTGTGAGATCCTAACTGTGTGTTTTACCTCAAAGACTCGTGTGTCTGCCCCGGCCCCTGCTCCCCTCAGAGCTGTAAGAATATCAGGCATCACCAGAAGTAACTCTGCGGCCGGCTTGATTGACGCGAGAGGCCTCACCACCAGCCATTCAAGGCACATTCTTACGGGGATCTCATATCGCCAGGGGTTGGCCCGAGCACTCCTGGTGCCTTCCAAGGAAAATAAGCGGCGTGACATCAGGGCTTTGTTTCAACGGCGAGGCCCCTTCTGTTTGTGTTTAATATCGCTCCGAGAGAAGTGGAAAGAGGGCCAGCCAATTTCTTCTCTGGCCCCAACCGCTGAGCCTGGCGCTTCGGCGGGGAAGCGACGGTGGTCTCGTGTGTCTGCAGCGCAACACTCTCTATCCCCCTCTCTCTCTCTCTCTCTCTTTCTCTCTATTGAGCACTCTTTGCTTTTGGATCTCTGGTCCCAGGAGGCTTTGCAGTTTTGACTACAGGGAAATCAGATCTCACAACACTGGGGGCGGTTTAGGCTGAGGGGGCAGAGAGTAAAAACAGAGAGAGAAAGATGGAGATGGAGATGGAGATGGTGGAGAAGATATGAGTTCATTTTGGAACAAAAGTGAGAGACAGAGGGAAAAGGAGAGAGAGTCAGCGGGAGATCAAAAGAGAGGACAAAAGGAAGACAGAAACGAGGGGGAGAGTATAGATGAGGTGAGAGTAACGAAATGAGAGGGAAGGAGAAAAAGAAAGACAGAGAGGAGGGAAGTGAAGGCCAGCCACGTCTGGGTGGTTTTCCTGAGGACAGGCTCTTTGATACTCCAGCACTCACACTCCAATGCATTTAGACAGGGGTTGACAGTGGTTTCAAGCAGCGGTTTGTCTGGCTAGCTAGCTTTGATTTAGAAGACCCTGGACTGTGGGCCGAGTATTTGACTCTTTGATTTTTGTTGGATGGAAAATCGGTACAGGTTTTTTTTTGTAACATTTAATGTTATCCTCCAACCCCGGAGGCAGATGGCTTATACTTTCCAAGTCTTTTTTTTTTTTTTAAGTTTTCTATTATTTTTACATTATTTTCAATTGACTCATGACCAAGATGTAATTGCAGTATGACTGCACCTACTTAAAAATGATTGTTCACTATTTGTCTTTTGGATTAAAGTTAGTGAAGAAACTTAATGCAATGACTTACCATATGAGACAAGATTAGTCTCAAGTGTTTTTGATACTCATAAAGTATTGTTTGCAATCCTATTTTTATTTGACTATTAACATTTACAATTACAGCTCTGCTGTGAAAGCCAAGACTTTAAAAAGGTTAAATAGTCAGAATAACAAAAACAGCCCTATGGCTGATTTCCATTGTGGTTCACATTGTTTTTTTGAAAAATAAAGGAAACCAGCCTTTTATTGTTAGCAACACTGAGCCAGTAATTGTCTAAAAAGCTCATTTCCATGCACGCTCGTATTTGTGCAGAACCGAGTAATATATATCCAATTTTATAGATAGTCGATATTAAACTTAAGGAGGATTCAAGTTTTTTTAGCTATTGTCTGGATTTATTTCTAGATGCAAATCGATATACAAGCTGCTCCCAGCATCTGCTGAAAGAATAAGTGTCAGAGATGGATCGTAGTTAATTTATTTAAAATAAAAAGAATGTTTTGCTGGAATGCCTCCCTGATAAATACTCACCCCCTTAAACAAATCTTCCATTTGTGTGGGACGCTCCTGTCAGATCTAGGTGTGTGTGAGTTTCTTGTGTGTGTTTGGCTCAGAAACACACCCATCAAGAGGATACAGCAAAAAAAAAACACACACACAACAGGATCAAGGGTGTGTGTGTGGGGGGGGGGGGGGACAGAAGAAGAGAGGAGAGAGAATGAAAGAGGAAAGCCACTGACTAGCTGCTGGCGAGCGATGTTAATAGCCTGTCGGTTTTGCTGGTTTCTTCCCTTTTTGCAGCAGCTGTATGCCGCCCAGCTGGCAAGCATGCAGATCTCACCAGGAGCCAAGATGGCTCCCCTCCCGCAGGCTCCCAACTCCTCCGGTCCCCTTTCCCCCTCCGCCCTGAAGAGCGAGAAGCGAGCATCCAGTCCCGTCGCTCACATCAAGGTGAGTCCGTTGTTGTAAAATGTTTTTTGTGGAACGGAAGAATTGTTTATATGATTCAACGGGATTTACACGAGCCAGGTGGACACATTTGTGATCGATAGTATTGCAAATCAGGATGGACCAAGAAGCAGCAAAGACAACAGCACCATGTTGACTATATAATGCAAGCAGCTGGGAATTAGATGAATGTATAAGGGCTACGCATGGGGGGAAAAACAGTCTCTATGGTGTAAGGTAACAAACAACAAGTCAAAGGAAAGAGTGAGTTCAGAATATATACGATAGGAAAACACACAAGAATAATAATGATCAGTTCAAGTAAAAGTGAGAGGCTGGAAATTTGGAAGTTGTTGAAACAACAAACTGCGCGTGGCCCCGTACTCTTCACCGACAATTAGAAACAGCTTATTTGAAAGTCACACACTGATACACACACACACACACACACACACACACACACTCACAAACTGACACTGGCGCTGGCTGCTGTTTGGCAGGAGCCCAGACCCCTTCACTGGAGAGAGCGTACGCCTCATCTTTACTCGACGACGAGGCAGTAATGGAAGCCATGTGTGTGTGTGTGTGTGGGGCACAGCTGCAACCGGCGTCACAATAGACCGGCGTCAGAGCTCACCGCACTCAAACAGTAGTGCCGTGCCCCCTCCAAGCTCCCCACCCTCCGCTGCTAACCCCCGCACACGCTCAGCCCACCCCCCACTTTGGCATGCCACCCGCAGCCTAACGTCTCCTCTCCTCCTAGCAAAGCCCGTCCTTAAACTCCTCTCCTTCTCAACACTTCCCTCAGCTGAAGCTCAGATCCAAATTAGATCCACGTTCATTAAGCGTTTGCTGCCAACACAAGAGCCGCAGGCAGGCCGCGTTGACGTGCGTTACACCGCTTTTCCTTTTCCAGGGGATTCTTCATGAGGATCAATGTGGTCGTGAAGCTTTGATTAGAAATATAAGAATTGCACAAAGGTGCCATTGTTTAAACTAGAAGGTGCACGGCGACTTTTTTCCCCTGTCAGGTTCACAGAGGTTAGCAGTGGAATTCATTTATTGAAGGGCAAAAACCTGATAGGGATGACTGATCAGTGGGCGGGAGCATCACTTAAGCACTTCAAGGGATACTTTGGACAAAATTGAAAATCAGCGGCTGTGGTCATCTTAAATTGAGTCAATTACACTTCCAATGGCGACCCATTTCCACAGCAGAAACATATAGTTTCGCCAAAATATTGCTTTATACACAGTGGCCATGTCACACTATATACCACCTAAAGCTTACTGTGCCTATGGATGTGTTGAATGCATTTTTTAAAGCATAAAACATTTGCAAAGTAGATTTTTGGAAGAATTTGAAAACTACATTGCTAGCAGTCTTCTTCTTCTTTGCCTTTGTTTCTGCATTAGGCCCTGATCACACAGTACACGTTTTGCAGGTGGAAAGCGCGAGGCGCACTGCAGCGCCTTCTTTTTCCTGATCCGACAGAGCGTTTTTTGCAGTTTGCTGTGTCTTTTTATTTTATATTGTTGCTAGGCAACCACTAAAGGAGTGCTAACGTTACCTTAATACAAACCGTGAACTGTACGCAACCCAGATAGTAATTAGTACAGTTTAAATTAATGAAAACAACTTACTCGAAATCTCAAGTACCTTGAGAGTCGTAGTTGCCTCCTGCTGTTTTCTGTTCAGTGCATGCTAACTACATTTGGTAAAGTCATACTGCTCGGGGTATCCAGCAAAAGACAGACTTTAGACGTTCAGGGCGCTCCTGTAAAAACATGCGGAGAACAGAGTGGATAAACGCAATGCATTCACTCTCATTGCAAACAATTACAAAAAGCCGCCACAGGCTGCTTATCTCACTCTTTCTGTTCGGGGCCGTACTAAGTTTCTTGGTGAATTAGTAACTGAATGTCTATCAGTGGAATAGCGTGAAACCATAGGCAGGCCTGCGTATCGCGCACCTGCATGCATGTGCGTCCTTGTGCACATACGAGAGATACTAATAACATGAAGAGCATTCTTAAAACATTGCTTAATAATCATAGCGCTACTAGTGGTCAAAAACTCCACAGGGTATAAACAGTTCTTATTGACACTGAATTATAAGCAGGGCCACATACTAATGCCACACACACACACACACACACACACACACACACACACACACACACACAGAGCATAAAAACACTAACGAAAATAAAAATACAAAAATTGTGACCCATTGCTTGTTAAGTTACATTCTGATTAGGGGTGTTGTGATGTACCGGTATATTTAAAAATTAAATGAAATCAATTTCATTTAGAGATTAGAAATTTATATCATGTTAATAATACACATATAATATCGTGTAAATAATGCAGCGCCTCTTAAATCATTTTATATATATATATAGCTATGGTTACAGACTCTCTCTCCACCTACCTACACTAATATTTTGAGCGTAAATAATTTGCCAAAAAAGAGACGAAACACACAATAAACAAAGTTAAAGTTAAATTTGACTGATAGTATTATCATTTTTTATTTTCTGTAAATATCAGAATAAAATGTCGTTATTGTGAATTCTTTTGGCCACAATAATCGTGTAGTGAAAATCTGATATTGTGACAACAGCCATAATTCTGATACAGATCCTGATATATTAAACTCTGTTACGTTCGTTCTACTAACAGGAGGAAGGATCCACACAGCCATTGAACCTCTCAGCCAGACCCAAGACAGCCGAGCCTCTCCGCTCCCCGACGTCCCCGACGCAGAGTCTGTACTCCGGAAACAAGACCAGCCCTACAGGCATGGGCAAGGGCCGCATCCCGAGCCCCCTCAGCAACATGGGCAGGAACACCTCTCTGGGTAGGTAACAAACACATACATGCACTTGTACAGCAGTGTTTCCTTGCCTAGAATAAATACATTAGAATTTGTTTTACTGACATGTTCAATAAGAGTCACACGGTGTAAATGCTGCTTCACCGTGCCAAGAAAAAGTTCTGAGGGGAAACACTGACGCACTTTACACATACATGCTGCCTCGCACACAAACAAACACTCAGACACCGGCGTATTGTTCACATCTGTACTGTACATCCATCCAGAGCAAACATGTCCTCACTCCAACAGTTAAACTGTGTCTTCCCCTCAACCGGAAAAACAAAAACATCACCCACCCAAACACCTCCCTCCTCCCCGCCACACACAGACAAACCCAGCAGCGTCGCATGCGTCTGATAGACTGCAGACACCTCAACCCCACGAGGAGACCTGTGTGTGTATTTGTGTGTGTGTGTGTGTGTGTGTGTTTGTGTTTTACAGGAGTCCAAAGCCCTGTATTTAGCCCCAATGAAAACCCCAGCAGCGGAAGCAGTGAAACCCAGCACACGTTATTTGGTTTTTAAGAGCTTCCTCACATCATTGTCTGCCCGCGCTAGACCTTTTATGCCCCTACCTCTGCTATCTGTTATTAAGGCCAATCTAAACCCTCTCATTATATCCCCCCAGAAAACAATTTCGCCAGCTCCTCTGGAGTGGCTTTGAGGACGCGACGCTTGTGTTCCCTGCAAAGTTATTTTTTGCCCATTTTAACGGCCACCCAAGCATACAGTGCTTCCTACTTGTCTGCTAATTAAACGAGGAGGGCGACGGAAACTTTGCATCCTTTTATTTATTTATTTTTTTTTCTCCTCATTCTTCAAGTGTGCATCGGTTTCAAAAGTGTGAAGCGCGGCGCATAAACAAGGGGGGAGGAGGTTCTGTCGTGTTTAGACACAAGCGGACCGGAAAACAAGTTTAGCAACATTTGGCCCCAATAAGAGTTCGGAAAAATATAGTTTTTATACAGATGTTTAAATTTGTATGCAGCCATTCTGAATTTTTGGTTCTCAGCACATGAAGTAGCATGAAACCACGCACATGCATACAACTGGGTTAGAGTTGTGGTTCAACAGCATCCGACTCAAAACCCTCTGTTTTTTCTAAAGAGGACATATTATGCTCATTTTCAGGTTAATACTTGTATTTTAGGTTTCTACTAGAACATGTTTAAATGCTTTAATGTTCAAAAAGCACATTATTTTTCTCATAAAGTCTGTCTGAATAAACCTGTATTCACCCTCTGTCTGAAACACTCTGAAACGCCTCCTATAAAAGCCCAGTCTGCTCTGATTGGCTTCAGAGAAAAATATGGAGCACCTTTGCAAAGGTAGTTCTCAAGCTGTGGGCGATATATTCTAATGAACCTGCATGTGACATAGGAAGGGGAGCCAAATCTGAATGGCTTGTTGAATCACATGTTTTCTGATCTACACAGCTCACAAAAAACTGACTGGGTTGTCTTATTTCACATTTTAGTTTGTGGGTTGTTCGGAACTCCAGATACCCAAACATATGAGCACACATTAAACTAATTTACGATGGTGCCACACAGCACTTGTCTGACAGGTTATCTGTAATGGCTGACGCCTCAAGAACAATTTTCTGGTATTTGTTTTGTAAAGACTGCAATGGGATTCATTACATAACATAACTTTTTTTATTTCAGTAAGTCCTCATACCTGAACTGCTTGGTTAACGTTGGGGAAAGATGCCTAAATCTTCTCAGCTTTAGTATGAGTGATAGGGTTCTACATTTACATATAATTTTACTGCCAGAGTTGGAATGATTTTTGTCATTTCACATGAGGTTTCTTTATTTGTGGGTTTCTCTGTTCTCTTCTCACTAGTTTGATGTGGCTTTTTTGGAAAAAGTGATGTCACATACAACAACGCCAATCAGAGCTTTTGAATCGGAATCTGATGACAGTTGGGGTTGTTGCTCATGTTGACTTGCTATTTTCAATCAAATCTGATCAAACTAAAGGGATAGTTTGGGTGTTTTGTAGTGGGGTTGTGTGAGGTATTTATCCATAGTCAGTGTATTACCTACAGTAGATGACAGTTGGTACGCCCCTAGTTTGGGGAAACAGACAGGAGTACCGGCACAGGAGCAAAGCAATGTACTGCTGTGGACGGGGACGGCATAAAAACACTTATTTTAGCCTCCTAAAAGAAAGGCTCACCTTAAAATAATCAATATCAGTTCAAGTGTACGCTAGATTTAGAATATTTTCTGACAGTGAACTGAACTTAAAGTGAAACATATCTATACTGTTTTTGTCATCTCAGCCTGCTGGCTTTGGAGAGAGCATAGATAAGTTTCACTTTCAGTTCAGTTCCCCGTCAGAAAGGAGAAGGAAACGGCTTTCTGACGGCAAGATAAAGCGGTGAAAAGATTTCTAAATATACTGTAGCGTACACTTAAACTGATATTGATGTTTTTAGGTGGCCCTTTATAGGTGGCTAAAATATGTTTTGCTGCCGTCCCCGTCCATAGCAGTACATTGCTTTGCTCCGGTGTCGGTACTCCTGTCTGTTTAACTTAAACTTCAGTTGTTCGCTCTTTAGTCATTCACATTTGATGTTGCTGAAAGATAGATTGCTGTCATCATTAAAGGAAGACAGAAATGAACTATGACCTCATGTATTGAAGCCTCTTTGCTTTCCTGCCAGTCAAAGTGACAGACAGTTGTCCCCCCCTCCTATCCCTTCCTCCCCTCCCCCCAGACATCCTGTCCAGCCTCAACTCCACGGCGCTGTTTGGGGACCAGGACGCAGTGATGAAGGCCATCCAAGAGGCCCGGAGCATGAGGGAGCAGATCCAGAGGGAGCAGCTCCACCACCAGCAGCAGCAGCAGCAGCAGCAGCCGGGACACCACAGTCTGGAGGCCAAACTGTCGGCCCTCAGCAGCATGAGCCTTAACAACGGCAACAAGGTTAGACGGATCACATGTGGCTACAGAAGAAGGTTCACAGACACACTTCACTGATAAGGTCTATAGGAATCACATGGTGTAAATGCGGTTTTCAAAGGCATTTTCTTTCATGTGAAGAAAGAATTCGGGTTCAAACATGCACACACGAACATACAGTACACTACACAAATGCAAAGACACATGTACTGTAACGTTACGGTTCATGTGACACACACCAACAGGCAGTGGGGGAAAGTGACATTTACACAAGTACTGTACTTTTTTGAGGTACAATTTCAAGGATTTTCTTTCTATATTTTAAGCAACTTTGTTTCTTTGTCTTTTTGCTCCACTATTTGTCAACTATAGTTCCTATTTACTTTGCAGATTAAGATTTTTACATACAAAACATATGATCAGCTATTAAATAGGATGCATATTAGGGATTAAAGCACTCAACAGTGTATCAAAAAAGTTACCTGGACCAGGTAAAACTGTTTTTGTTTAGTATATTATTAGTATATTTAGTATATTTACTTTTGATACTTGCGGTAAGTACATGTCGCTGATAATAATTTTGTACTTTTACTTAACTGTGGAGGAATAACTCAGCAAAACTAATTGCCTTGCTCCAAGTTTCTGCACTTTATTTAACCTATAACATATTTTGAGTTTTTTTTATCTACCAGCCTTTAAAGGAAGCTGTACCTCCAACATAAAAAATATAAGTAAAAATACTAGCGCTGTCAATCGATTAAAATATTTAATCACGATTAATCACATGATTGTCCATAGTTAATCGTGATTAATCGCACATTTTTTATCAGTTCGAAATGTATCTTAAATGGAGATTTGTCAAGTGTTTAATACTCTTATCAACATGGGAGTGGGCAAATATGCTGCTTTATGCAAATGTATGTATATATTTGTAATTGGAAATCAATTAACAACACAAAACAATGACAAATATTGTCCAGAAACCCTCACAGGTACTGCATTTAGCATAAAAAATATGCTCAAATCATAACATGGCAAACTGCAGCCCAACAGGCAACAACAGCTGTCAGTGTGTCAGTGTGCTGACTTGACTATGACTTGCCCCAAACTGCATGTGATTATCGTAAAGTGGGCATGTCTGTAAAGGGGAGACTCGTGGGTACCCACAGAACCAATTTTCATTCACATATCTGGAGGTCAGAGGTCAAGGGACCCCTTTGAAAATGGCTGTGACAGTTTTTCCTCGCCAAAATTTAGCGCACGTTTGGAGCCTTATTTAGCCTCCATAGCGACAAGCTAGCATTACATGGTTGGTACCAATGGATTCCTTAGGTTTTCTAGTTTCATATGATGCCATATGATTCACTCTAGCTTTAAAAGTGAGCCAGCTACAACCTAAAACTTTCAAGTTGCGTTAAAGAAATTAGTGGCGTTAAAACAAATTTGCGTTAATGCGTTATTATTGTTAACTTTGACAGCCCTAAAAAAAAAAATAGAAGTAAAAGTACACAACAAAATGCTATATAATCAATATAAATTGACACAGAATACTCTCACAGAAAATGACAATTAAAAAACTGATAGTTAAGTACAAATAAATTCAAAAAGACGTTGTACATTTCCTAAAGAATATCACCCTCATAGTCCCGTATACTTGAGCACCTGGGCAGTACACTCTTTCTACATATTTTTACATATAAGTAAACTTTTGAATGCTACTTGGAGTATTTTTGCGATATGGTATCACTTCTTTTCCCTCAGTAAAAGATGTGAACAAGTCTTCTGAACTGCCCACAGCTAGAGCAGCATGCAGAGCGATGTGGGGAGGAGAAAATGGAAGATGATCTCTTTTGCATTTATCCCTATAAAGCCTTCAGATCCACCTAATATTCTCTTTTGCGTCTTTGCACACACACACACACACACACACACAGACACACATCTGTAGCTCTCGTCGCTCCTATGTCTTATTTTCTCCAGTATTTTGTTGGCCGAGTGTTCAAGGTTTCTTGTGCATGAGCCTGAAGAATATTCATGGATGATATTTGGCGTTGTTTGGCTCGGGCTGCAGCTCTTGAGGACTTCTCTTTTCTCTTCTCATCTCCACGGCCACCCAGAAGCCAACAGCTTTGAAGAGGGAGCAGCTGGGCCAATGACAAGTGATGGTTTTGGCGTGTGAGCGTATGTGTGTGTGTTTGTGTGCCTGCCTCGACTGAGACTGAGTGGGTGTTTTTTTGGGAGAAGAGATGGTGTTAACATTAGTGTGTGTGTGTATAATGGAGTCCAGCTCTCCACTTGCCCTGGAGGGGGGATCCCGGCCTCGGGGTTTTAGCCCAATTAAAGGGCCTTTCTCGGGGAAGGGACCTCCCCCCCTCCACGCTCACCTCTTCCCCCGCTCATCTCTCCCCCTTGGGCTGAAGGAGACAGGGCCTTTGTAGCAGGATCTCATATCCAGAGGGACATCCATATTCCAAAACATCTTCAATCAGTCTGATCAGCCAATCACAGATTCCAGGGATCAGACATTCACTAAAATGGGGAACATGATTAGACCGGCTCTCCTGCGCAATTGATCCCATGCTGCTCGCTGGGACGAGGAGAAGGAGGAGGAGAGGAACTCATGAATATTTTAGGGGTGGAGACTTTGAACCCACCACCCTCAAGTAGGTCATGATCGGTGCACTCCAAGGATAGGCTGTTTTGAATTTTTTTGGACTTGTTTGCCTCGCATCTTCAGGAGGAAAACATCCCAAATCTGGCAAAATATATCTCTGCTGTATCTTCAGTCCCAAGTTGACTTCTTTTTTTTATAAGTCATTATGCTAGTAAACACTGAGAAGCTCATAAATATAAATTATACAACAGCTTATACTAATAAATTGTTTATTAAGATTTAATTTGAGTTGTCTGCTGCAGGTCTGGTGAAAAATCCCACAAATGTTCCCAAATAAGTTTGTGCTTAAAAGAGCTTTTTGCACAAAGTTAAAGGTCGGGTTGGTGAAGATTTGAGAAACAAATTTTGTTATAAGTTATTATATTTTGTTAGTTGAAATTCTTATTAGATCCTGACAGCAATCAATAAATCAAATGCTCTGACAAAAAACAAGAAAAAGATCTGGTATCTGCGGCTGTCGCAGGACTATAATACGCTAAGCTAAGCTAAGCTAAGCTAAAGCTAACTAAGCTAAACTGTCTGCCTGCCTGTATATGCACACTCTGGTCGTACACTAATCGCACGTCACCGGAGTGATATGTTTATGTTTACGTTCATAATGATAATTTTGGGGGAGTGGCTTTGGAGGTACCTGATGTTCAGACTCTCAGTGTTGTCGACTTGGCGACTTTCTCTCTATATTTTGGGACTTTTGGAGCTAGTTAGAAGCTAATGCTACTAGCTACTTTCATTGGGAAAGAGTTGGCAACACCGTGCTCGTTTTTTTCGGCTGGATCGTTTTTAAAAATCTACTGTACGTTTCTCAAGATCGCCCACCCTGCCTTTAACTTTGAAATGATCGCATATTAAGGTGTTGCAGGGAGAGCCCTGTGTGCTTCTCAAGCTCTATATTTTCCAACTTTATAAGAACAAAACCAAAGCAATGCAGTAATTTGGTTTATAGCTCCATGCCTCCTAATAAAACGCTCATTTGGAAAGTCTCAA
Organism: Sebastolobus alascanus; assembly: GCA_916701645.2. Classification (NCBI taxonomy): domain Eukaryota; kingdom Metazoa; phylum Chordata; class Actinopteri; order Perciformes; family Sebastidae; genus Sebastolobus; species Sebastolobus alascanus. Next base: position 1,503,411 of record CAKAOJ020000109.1, read on the forward strand.
AGTAATTGTTTCCGGTTCGAGGACGACAGCAGGCCTTGGTGTTTGTTGTCAGTTTGTTATTCGTTACCTAACAACAGCAGCTCAAAGACTCTTTCTCTTAGCTTTAAATACATAATTTTTTTCTTTGGGATGGAGAACTTTTTTTTGTGTGTGTGTGTTTTTTTTTTTTTCTAAAGCACTCAAAGGCTTTGCTCTGTCTTAAACAATTCATGGATGGAACTTGCTGGATGCTGAGAGTGTGACTCACCCGCTCCACCTCGGGAGGCAGCGAGGCCGGCTCTTTTTCTTTACCTTGGATTTGTGTGTTGTTTTCTGTTCGTCGGATAAATTTGTTACACAAATCCTCGGAAACTTTGAAGCTCTGGCCAAGCCTTTTTTGTTTTATGGCATTGTACTAACGCGGCATATTAGGCCTCTTTGAGGGAATGAGACAACTGCTGTAAATGGTATCTGAATGTAATAGTGAATGTTGAGCTATTTATTGCCTCCGCTGATTCGACTCGTCGTGGTGACGTCTGAGTGTGTGTGTTTGCGTTTATTTCGCTTTCTGTTTGTGTATTTTTGTCCCACAGCATTCATTTCAAGCATAGACGACATAGACATTTCGCTGAGAGCTGAAAGTGATCCTGGGCTCCTTTTGTGTGTGCGTGTGTGTGTGTGTGTATGTGTGTGTGTGTGTGTGTGTGTGTGTCCTGGCTCTGCGTTGGCCTTGGCCATGTTAATGTCATTATAGCTGGTGTACAGACGAGAGGCCTGGCCAGTTAGTGGCATTGTTGAGTATCACCTTACGCTTACGTTGCTTCCAGCTGGCCTGCGGCTGCCAAAGCTCACTGAAATAGCCGCCGCGTATGACTGTGTGGGCGTGTGCATGTATGTTTGTGTGTGTGTGTGTGTGTGTGTGTGCGTGTGCGTGCGTAAAAAGCTTGTGCCCTTTTTTTTTTCATCTAAACAGCCACAAAACACTCCCTAAACCCACTTAAAGGAAAACACCAACTTTTTCAGAGATTGGTGCGTTACTCAGCTGACATGTTGTGGATGAAAACACCAAAATCAATCATGAGTCCCTGGTAGGTTGTTCACTCAGGCTCTAACTAATTAAAATATAAAGTCATAACATGTAGAAGTTCCAAGTCTGCGTGGTATTCTTAGTTATCTTAAAAGTGTGACAGCTCTGCACGGGAGCTTCGTAAAGTTTAGGTGAAAAATAATACACTGCTTTGAACCACGAGGGACTACGTTTCCTGTTTCCATAGGAGGTGAACACGGTGGGTGATGGCAGACTGAGTGCAGGTAAATCTACAGGTCACATAAGCAGGAACACAAACTTCTGGTTTTTATCGCTCCGAGATCTGTTTTCTCACTTTGGATGACGCCTGCTATGCAAACAATCAGCCGATTCTAATTTGCAAACATTGAATGATGGGGATGTTTTTGGTTTCTGTGCTCGCATCATTAACTAGGGTTGGTAATCTTCTTCAAAAATATTTTTGGTTATATTTGTTAATATTTTCATTACATCCCGACAGCAATCAATAAATGATTTGTTCTGACAAAAAAAAAAAAATCCGGTATCTGTGGCTGTTGCAGTATTGTAATAAGCCTACCTGCGCGCACTCCACAAGCACTTCCATAAGCTGCTAGCTTGACAGCTGTGAGTACTAAAAATAACCATGTTTGTTGTTTACGTCCATAATGATAATTTTTGGGGAGTGGCTTTGGGGAGGAAGGCCTGAAGGGACGGACTGTCAGTGTTGCCGACTTGGCGACTTTCTCGCTAGATTTAGCGACTTTTGGAGCTAGTGCTGCTAGCTACTTTCATTGGAAAAGAGTTGGCAACACTGGGCTGGGATTTCCGGTTGGATCATTTTTAAAATCTAGCGTACTCTTGCTGGTTTCTCAAGATTACCGACCCCACCTTTAAGTGTACCGAAGGGCTGAATCGCAGAAAGCTGCTGTATTATCCTAAAGCTGTCAGCAGATCCTTCAGCAGCTACACAAAAGTGTGTTTGGATTTTGGGACGCTTTGCCAAAAATTTGAAATCTGTAAGAAATTAAGGAAAAACCTTCACAAGATAAAAAGAAAGCAATTTGTCTAAATGAATGGACACAATACGACACAAAATTTGACTGTTTAAAAAAAGTGAAGGTTGAAACTAGAACCTCTACCCCTCAATACAAAATTTGCCACCAGAAGTCAGAGTGAACAGAAGTTATATTGTCCTTTCCACACTATTTATGAATCATACATGTTCATACTTATTAATGAAAGTGCTTTTAAAGTTTAACTTGCAGAGTTCGTCATCCAATAGCCTTCATCCGTCGCTTCTTGAACATACATTTCTCTCAGACTTATTCTTAACTTTTACACAGTTTTGAAATTGACCAGATCTCTAAATGTTAGGGTCTTTAATTTAATGAGGCCCATTATATAGAAATGTATTTTGTCTGTACCCTGTTGAATAAAGTGGGCCGGCTTGCTCGCAGTTTTCTGTTGGTAGAGCAGGGTGAGTCTGGAGGAAGGCGAGGAGGGAGGAAATGGTTGTATAGAAGTTTATATTGGCTCTGCTGGTGAGTTTGGTCTTTGTAGGAAGCGAGCCTGTTAAACCGACAGCTCAGACGGTTCCAAGTCTTGATTAAAGGTCGCCGTAATGTTGCTGTATTTGAAGCCTGAATGATATACATTATAATAATGTATACTACAAAGCTGAGTCTGGCACCTGCAAATAGACTGTTGAGTGTCTACTTCTTTGGGGTTGGAGCCTCGAGGGGTGGAGGGGTGGAGGGCTGGTGGCGGTGGTGGTGGTGGTGGTGTTAAGGGCTATGAATAGGAGGAATGGTGAAAAGGAGAAGGAGGGGAGGCGGGTTGGGTGGGTGGGTGGGTGGGGGGGAACAGAACAGGGCTGACTGACAGCTCTATCGGCACACAGTGAAGTCTGAAGAAGGAAAGAGAGCACGGAAGATGAAGAAAATAGGAAGAGAGAGGGAGCGCTGGGAGAGGGGGACTGAGGAGGTTGCCAAACTTGATTGGTCCGGGAGGAGACAGTAAACGGTTGCGGGTCAGCTGGAGGCAGGCCGTGCTGGCGGTAGGCGAGTTGTAACTGTGGTAATGAGCTCAATACGGTATGGATACAAAAAAAACAGTGATGTTTGGAGCGTTACCCCTAGCAACGGGGGAGAGATGCAAAACGCCAAGAAGAGGAGCGACCAGGCGGAACAAAAAGAGTCGGGTGTCTCTTAAATGTAGAAATATACCTTCAGCAGCAATATTAGGCTGCAGACCCATGTGTTAAAATACACACTTGTGATTTGTTTCTCTGACGCATGTTTTTGGTTTTTAAAGTGAATGTCGCGCTCCTCTTCCCTGCTGTTTTCGTTATTTAACTTGACATATTAAATTAATCTTCTGCTTGGTTTAATTTATCTCTGCCACTGCACCTCTGCACCACTGTGTTTAATTAATTTAGTCCTTGATTTGTCTGCTTTTGAGTCAAGTGCGACTCTCTTTGCTCCGATTCAGACCTGTGTTAAATAGTAATATCAAGTACAGTAGGTGATGGTTGGGTTTTACTGTCTCAAAGCCATTCAGATACACATAAAAAATGTTCATGTAAAGTGTGCGTCCTCTGCACTGTAATTGCCTGAACATCAGGACCTCTCACATTGACTGTTTTTAACCAGATAATCCCTCCGTGATGAAGACAAAAAGCATTTAAGGGAGCACAATCCAGTCGTGTACACAATGCAATATGGAGTCTCATGAAAGAGAAAAGAAAGAAAAGTCTATAATGCTGCTCCAAAAGGCAGCAGTCCAGTATCAAACCAGCAGGCGCGCGGGCCAAACCTATTTCAATCTTGACTAAACAAAGCAAAGACAGCTCCTTATTGCATTTGCCACAAGAACTTTCAAGTAGACCAAAAGTAGACCAACCGCAGGGAATATTTGCAAATTTTGACCCAGGTCTGCTGTTAAGCCGTATTTTGGATCAGTCGACCTCTATTGATGCTGTCCTAGTCCATTTTCCAAAAAGCCTAACTCTGCTGTGCAATAGTTTTCCATCGGTCTCCTCCCATTTACCAGGAACATTTGTACGTCTCTAACTATTTAGGATGTTTATAAATTAGTATAGTGCATCTGATAGCGCTACAGGGCATGTTTAGCATCTTTTCAAACACTATAAATTCAAAAATGATGATGTTTAGAGCACCGAACTTTAACTTCCAGAAGCCTAAAAGCATCATCATCATGAACAATGGCCGTGTTCCTCATCCCGGCTATTGTTTAGCACTACAAAAAGAACATCTCAGTGGTCTCGAGCCCTTATTCTTGTCTCTAGTTTTCCACTCCTGTTCCTTTTTCTCTCTCTATCTCCCTCTGTCTCTCCCTCTTTCTCTCTTTTCTTTAGTCCTTTGTTAGGCGGTTGCTTCCTGCGGTGAGCATGGCACTGCCCAGGCACATGTTCTGTGGTGGGCCTGATTACAGCCCTGCCGTAGTGCTGACATTGGCCCGCGCCGACTCCTCATCTATAAACACACACACACACGCACACACACACACACACACACACACACACACACACACACACACACACACATGCACACATACACGCCGGCCCCTAAGTTCCACCAACTCTGCCAGCGGCTACCGCGGCATGACTTCACCCGGCAACCATTCCTTGCGTCAAACAAAATGCCTCTGTCACCAGAAAAAGGAGGAGAGCCGAGAGGGAGGGAGGGAGGGAGGGAAGGCAGGGGAGAGGAGAGGAGAGGAGGAGTGTAGATGTGCGGTAGCTGTGCGGAGGGTTCGATGTTTTCCACCACGGTTTGGGAGCGTGGTGGGGTAATTTTAGCTGGAAGGCCCCGAGGCAGGCTGCTTGTAGAAGTTATTTGTCTCAGAAGTGGAGTGGCAGGCAGGAGGCGGAATCAGAGAGAGCGCATGATGATGGGAGGTTGTGGAAGACACTGTTGATTAGCACGGCCCTGAAGGGGCTATGACTGGTCTGTTATCGCATAACCAACATCATGACTCATTTCCCTCAGATACTGTAAAAAATAAGCTGCATAAACTGCCCATATTTTGGGGGCTGTGCTGGACTTTCTTCCATGCCAACTCAACCCAGCCATTAGTTTTATTGTCATTACCATCACAGCCATCCCCAGTGACCCAATTTAAAAGATGCCAGGCATACACAGGGACTTGATCCAGACATTAAATAATAAGGACTGCATTGGAATTGAAAACTTTTTTTTGTCTTTGGCAGCACTTCAGCAATGCTGCAGCCGCATCATATTTATTTGCAGCTTGCTTCGAATAACCTTTCATAGATTTTGGCTGGACAGCAGAGGGCGGGACGCAAAAGTCTGTCACTGAGTCATGAAGTTACACTACTGGTCGGCCGAGTGTTCAAGTTTCCTCATTGGCCGTTGCTCTTTCAACATGAAAAGGCGGGGATCAGTCCTTTGTACAAAAGAGCCCGTCCAGCGTGACGCGTCCGGCTCACGAAACTTGGACCAAGCTGTCAAACTAGGCGATCTAGTTTTAAAATTAACCGAACATCAGCAGTGGCATCATCGCCTATTTCTCGCTTAAAATGTTTTCAGAAGTAAATTTTGGTCGATTGTTTAGACGGAATAACAGAAAGTTTGTGAGTAGGCCGCCATGTTGTTTCCTGTTTGAAACGGCGAGCAGAAAAAAATGCAACTGGCTTGAACAGCCAGTAGAGAGGAGCAGCGCGTCCCCTAGTGTCCTCGCCGGACCTGGTGGACATGTACTGCTGGATTTAACATTATAGACATGACCGCTGACTATTTGTATAACAATTTAGCCACAAATTCACAGACTGACCATACACGGTCCAGCCATATACTCGTTTTTGACCGAGTGTTGTTTCTTGTGTTGCAGGAGCGGCTGCACTATGAGACGCTGAGCCAGCACCTTGGGAAGCTCGGGGAGGATGCTGGGAAGATGGTCCATCGAGTCATTGACCTGACGAGACCAGAAGATCTGGATGGTAAGTGCCTCCGCAGCCTGTCTCCGTGCTGTTTTTGTGCCTTATTCTTCTCCCCTTTTTTGCTCTCTTTCTAGCACTCTTCTTGTTGAATTTGTTGTGTTTTTCTTCCTTTTCTGATTCTCGCACTCCTTGTTTTTTGGTTGCTTATAATCTTGGTAATCCAGAAATGTATGCGGTTGCGCAAAAGACACGATGGAGAATGGGAGGCCTGAGGGATATCAAAGGAAGGAGTTGCTGCAGTTTTGAGAAGCAGAGGCTCAGTCAGAAGCAGTCACATCCTGTTCAGACTAAATTGATACCAGTGACCCTTAACTGCGTGGGCCCCACATAGAAGAGGCCCTACTTCTAATGTTCTGCCGTCTCGAAAATCCACAATAAAGAAGAAGGCATCTTCCAGAAAGCCAGAACATGCAGGTATTCAGGGAGTACAAATATTTATTGTGCTCCTCAGGAAGCCACGGTGAAGGACACCCTCAACAGCTAAACAGAGTGTTCAATGTCAACATTTTACGCTCTTGAACATATTTACACTGTTATTATTCCTGCAAGCACATGACAGGAGGGTGAATTATCCTCCTTTTTTCCACGACGAGTGTTTGTGACACAAGATCCCACCCAGTACAAGTATGCAAACAAAAGCAGGCAAAGAGTCTGTTGTGGTTAATGGTCAATGACGTTTACTGAAAATAAGGATTCTCAATTGGTTGATGAATGATGACAGGACTTCACGTACCGTGTATTGCATGCAGGTGGCAGATACTGTTGCATAAAATCCCTTCTCTGGATGAAGTCTAAGGACACTGACTTTTTTCTCCCAACCCACCTGTTACTCATAAAACACCAGTGTTTACAGGCGATGAGGAGTTGAAGAGTTCTCATTGTGGTTTAGTTTAGAACACACAGTTTTAAACACAGCAGTATAGGCACTGTGATGCTATCAGGCGGAAGCAAACTGACTACGGTGTGTACAGCTCATGTGTGTTTGTGTGAGGGCATCCCAACAAGACCCCCATCACACTTGAGTTATAGTTCTGTTATACATCCTCTCCCAAGGATCAAGGGCTGAAGAAACAAACAGGAAGTGCTCATCCATGTCAGTGCAGTATCCTGCATTTCAAGCGTGAAAGTATGAAAGATGAATGTGTCAATGACGTTGCATACAGAGAAATGTCATTCCTTTGTGTCCTGTAGGGAATAATATCACAGAGGCGCGAGTGTTCCGGGAGGCGCGGGGCAGGAACAACGCCGAGCCCCACATCAAGAGGCCCATGAACGCCTTCATGGTGTGGGCCAAAGACGAGAGGAGGAAGATCCTGCAGACCTTCCCCGACATGCACAACTCCAACATCAGCAAGATCCTAGGTGAGATATCACAGATTTATTTTTGACAGGAGAGAGAGAGTTCAACATGAACCCTAAACTCCTACAAATTCCAGGCATGAATCTTCTACTTTAAATTCTGCTTTTGGAGGATTGTCCTCATTTTTTTTTTTTTTTGATGCACCGACGACAGCCGCGGCCGGAGGCGTTATGTTTTCAGGTTGTCCGTCTGCTCGTACGTCCGTCCCATTCTTGTGATCGCGATATCTCTGGCACAAGCGTCCACTTGGACTTAAGGATGAACTGATTAGAATTTGGTGGTCAAAAGTCACTGTGACTTCACAAAACACGTTTTTGGCCATAACTTAAAGGGACTATATGTAAGAATCAGAAATTGCTTGTTAACAGCGACACCTGTGGCCGCAATGTCAACGAAAGTCGGCGTCCTGTTGCTCGCGCTCGCGCTTGTGCTCGCTCTACATAGACATGAACGAGCACCGGTCTAAACAGATGGGCAACACACGTCAGCTAACACACAATATCACTCTATATTTCACCTGCTTGGCAGTAATGTTAGCTGACGATCGTGCACGTGGAGCTGGAGCGAGCCGAGCGGGTGAGAACGAGCGCGGTGTGCAAGCAGGCAGGAGCAGAGCAAAGGCTCGCGTACCCACACGCGAGCGCGCATGGGACATCGACCCGGTATGATTTATGCGCGTAACAAGTTACATATAGTCCCTTTAAGAATTCATATGCTAATTATGATAATTTCACACAAATGTCTAACAGGATAAAATGATGAGGTGATGACATTTTGGACACACATGGATATTAACTGCAACTTGACTGGTTGGCGAAGGCATACAACCGCAAGGCGACAATTGTAGTTATCTCCTTGTGAGAATATTTGGTTTGTATGTAGTTCCATCCATCCATCCATTATTTGTAACCGCTTATCCTATTCAGGGTCGTGGCGGGGGGGGGCTGGAGCCGATCCCAGCTGACATTGGGCGAAGGCGGGGTACACCCTGGACAGGTCGCCAGACTATCACAGGGCTGACACATAGAGACAGACAACCATTCACGCTCACATTCACACCTACGGGCAATTTAGAGTCAACAATTAACCTAACCTGCATGTCTTTGGACTGGAGGAAGTCGGAGAACATAAACACAGAAGGGTTTGAACCTACGACCCTCTTGCTGTTAGGCGGCAGTGCTAACTGCACTAGCATGCCGCCCTCATTATGTAGTTGGGTTGGAGTATTTTTGGTTTTAATTTTCCCACAAAAAAATCTGTAGTAATCAGTGTTTGTGTTAAATATGAGAAAAAAAGGAGAAAATAGTCTGAAAAAAATAAAATGACTTCTTTGTAGTATCTTAGAGAGACATGAGCAGATAATCAGCAGTTTATTTTCATGTGCTCCCCCATTTTACTCTCGACTTTTTGTTACTGGGAGCATTGTCTGAGCTGTTCTTGCCACAAGACGACCTCTTGTAATATAAACTGCAACAATCAGTTACTTTTCCCAGAAAACTCATTACGTTTTGGAAGCGTTTGGCCATCAAATCTGGGTGAAAATCAGTTTAAACTTATCTTTAAAGAAATCGCTGTATTTTTAGTGAAAATTTGTATTAAAAAAAAGAAAATTTAAAAGGTGTACATCAACACTTTACAAACGCACACACACAAGTCATCAACAAAAAAATGTTTATGTCTACAAAAGTGTTTTTGCCTCCTTGAACTATCTTGTTCAAAACCGCAGGGTATTTGACAGTAGATGGTACATTTTTCTTCATGTCAGCCTCTGCGCTCTTTAGGTTACTCTGCCTCTATATCCTACAGTTCACAGGGTCTATTACCAGCAGGCTGCGGACTATAAGAAGGACTAGTGTGCTTTTAAACCTGGAACACTTCACACACAGTGCTCCACTGTGTCAGCCTGACTAGTGTGATGGATGCATTCAGTTATAAGGTAGCCGTGTTGATACTAACCTCCTCGACACAGATAGCCATTCACGCGGCGCTGAGCACGGCGGTTGTTTCGCGAAATGTTCTGAAGACCTCCACTGTCCGACGCGGGGCTCTCGTGAGCTGGAGGGATTGCTGAATGCTCCTCCTGAGCAACATTAACAAATTTTCTTAAGTGGGTCTGTGTTCCTGACTCGGAGCTCTGAATGGGCTCTGATAAAAGGGTGTTTTGTGTTTGATAAAATGCTTCCTGCATTTATATGATGTATCATTTGTGCAGAAGTTTCACTGAGAGAATCTAAATTTAAGTCAGATATATATTTCCTCACTTTGATGAATTTTCATAGTGAAATTATTTGATTTAAATTTGAATAGTACGATCCTGTTTAAGCGTTAAGAAATTATTTTTCAGTAATTTATCAAGCCTCTGTGGCGATATAGAACAAATAGCAGAATTTGTGTACGTGTATGTGTACAATGCATGTCTCTCCAACGTAATAACACAGCTGGACTTTGGGGAGTGGGTGGCAGGCTTAAAAAAAAAAAACCTCCTCTCTGTTTCCTGTGTCACAAAAGTACAAGACTAGTTTGTGATAAACCTTGATAAACAGAGAAGCGAGGCGGGGTGTGTATAATCAAGAGTGCTTTGCAGATGTGCTGCGTTCCTGCGGTAATGGCCCTGTCCACTTGTTCAGAAGGTCCTCTTAGCGGGGAAAATAAGAAGTACACAATGTATCATTCTTCTTGAGCCAAGAGGGAGCAGAGTGTAATCCACTCCTGATTTTAAACAGCCTCCTTGGTTTAAGACTTGATGGTGTCTGTTCACATGACAACATCCAACCTTTAAAAAAAACACCAGAAATGCTGATGGTTTTATGTATAAACCAAGGCTCTGTGACTCTTTTGTATGATTGATTTAATGTGCCGCTGAAGTGACAGTATGTTAGCATTGTCTGATCACTGATTCAGTGCTTATTATCTATTTTACCACAAACTCTGTGCTCAACCAGTATCATCGTCACTCCCCAAAGTCCCTAAATGTAAGGAAGTTTCAATTTCGTCACTCCCTAAAATCTGTAATGTTGATTTCCTAAGATACATATATGTTTTATGACAAAGCTAAGTAAAACAAAAAAAAGACTAAACTAAAATCTCTTGTTTTAATTTGATTTAAAAGGCTATTAGTAATTTCATAATAATGCAAATGAATTGGATGATGGTGGTGGTGGTAGTGGTGGCATATTAAATAATATAAACATAACATTAGAAACACAAATAATTATAAGTGTAAATTATTTATTAATAAGGTAGACAGTCAAGTTTCGCAGCGGCTGATGTGCAGGCCCCTTGTCTAGTGGCTATGTGTCTGTGAGCTAGGCCGGCACGGTGGTGTCACCTGAAGTTAACGCGATAATAACTCGTAATTCATTTTAGCGCCACCAATTTCTTTATCGCATTAACGTAACTTGCATTAACGGAGTTTGTAGCGGGCTCAGTTTTAAAGCTAGTGTGAAGATAATGACATCATATGAAACTAGAAAAGGAATCCATTGGTACCAACCATGTTATACTAGCTTGTCGAGACGGAGGCTAAATAACGCTCCAAACTTACGCAAAAGTTTGGCGAGGAAAAACTGTCATGTCCATTTTCATAGGGGCCCTTGACCTCTGACCTCAAGATATGTGAATGAAAATGGGCTCTATGGTTACCCACGAGTCTCCCCTTGGGGCAAGTCATAGTCATGTCAGCACACTGACACACTGACAGCTGTTGTTGCCTGTTGGGCTGCAGTTTGACATGTTATGATTTGAGCATATTTTTTATGCTAAATGCAGTACCTGTGAGGGTTTCTGGACAATATTTGTCATTGTTTTGTGTTGTTAATTGATTTCCAATAATAAATATATAAATACATTTGCATAAACAAAGCATATTTGTCCACTCCCATGTTGATAAAAGTATTAAATACTTGACGAATCTCCCTTTAAGGTACATTTTGAGTAGATAAAAAATGTGCGATTAATTTGCGATTAATCAAAATTAACTATGGACAATCAAGTGATTAATCGCGATTCAATATTTTAATCGATTGACAGCCCTATAGTGAAATCATGGTGACATGATGTGTATCTTTTTGTAATGTTATTGCACCAATAAAAACCTAAAATCTCAAACATTTTCCCCAGGCTCTCGCTGGAAAGGTATGACCAACCAGGAGAAGCAGCCGTACTACGAGGAGCAGGCCCGCCTGAGCAAGATCCATCTGGAAAAATATCCCAACTACAAGTACAAGCCGCGGCCCAAGAGAACCTGCATCATCGACGGCAAGAAGCTGCGCATCGGAGAGTACAAGCAGATGATGCGGTCACGACGTCAGGAGATGAGGCAGTTCTTTGTGGGGTGAGTGCCAGGGTCAGCAGAGACGCTGTCCCTGAACATCACTGTTAGCTTTCTGTGTAAGTGCTCCCCCCCGGTTTGAAGGAAAGCTGCCGTGCATCCTTTGTGTGGAAGATGTTCAAACTCACCCTGACAGTTTCATGTGTAGAGATACAATGACTGCACAGTGTCTCATGTACAGTTTGCAATGGAATTCTTTCTAATTAGAAGGTATAATTCCACAGAAAAAAGCTTGTCCAACATATTTTTTCTCAGTCTGCGTTACATACAATGTTAGAAGGAATTCTGCACGTTTCTTAAGAAGGGTCATTGTGCATTGACAGCCACAAGCCTTGGGTCACACACAGGCTTTGTGTCTTGCTCAAGAACACTTTGACTAATTTACTGTTGCACCTATGACCCTTCAGTTCAGTCGGCTCTTTAATGAACATGCCATCTTAGTAGCCACCTTGGCCTGACTATTTAGCAAAAATAATTAGCCAGATAAAAGATAAAGCACCCACGTTTCATTTCAATCAAGGTATTCTTTTTTGTTTCTTAGCACTTTATATATAAGGACTTCTTTTCTTAATGTGTCACAGTATGAATATAAAAGAAATATTTTAAAGTACATCCATTTGCTAGAGGTTTGTGGGGTGACCATCAGGGTTTATGGGCCATTCATGCAAGGTTTCTTCTTGGAACCTCCTGGTTCTATCTGCAAAATCCTTTAAACATTCGCTGAATAGCATTATATCTTCTAGAGTGTAGTCAGTGCGGAGAGAGGAAAAACAGTGGCATTGTCTTAATAGGAACCAGCCATGGATGTGTTTAAAGCCATCACAGTGGCCTGTGCTTGAGATGGATTTACCAGAGGCCACGGCTTTGAATAGGAGCGATTTTTAATAGCTTGTCATTTATTAAATTAGGACAATGCTGGGCGCTTGCGGGCAGTGAAATTGGACACAGACAGACATAGTGGAATATGAAATGTAAGCAGATGTTTGAGAGGGAACGAGAGCGAGGCAGACGTCACGGGCTGAAAGCCACATTTACTGTGTGTGGTCAAGTAAATGCAAAAAAAAAAAAAAAAAAAAGGCTTATGATTCTCCAGGCCTGGTCTTTCAATCAAAATCAAATAACTATACTGGGAGCCAGTACACAACCAGTTTCTGGCACATTCCGTATAACTAAACCTGTGTTGTTTTAAAGCGTTTCATGTGAAAATGAGTCTGTCGGAGCGCACGTCGGTAATTGTTTCAGGAGACGGCGGAGGGAAAACTGTTAGGTGAGAAAAGTGACAGCAATTTTCCTGCTTTATGTGGCTCATTTGAGGAGCCAGAGGGCCTGTGTGAGTGATGTGCGTTTACCCTCATTCCATCTATATCTTAACAGGTTATTTAGCCGCTGCTGCTGTGAGTTGGCAGGGAGAGCTCCGTGTTAGGACGTGCCCGAGCAGATGAGAAGCGCTGCCGTTTTAACTTATGTGGTCTCAGAATTAATGTTTTGTTCAAAGCAGTTTGTTCAAAGGAGGTTTTAATGAATCAGCATCTGATCAAACGCGGATCTGTCCACCTTCTACAGTAACTACTGGATATGTACTGTTGCTATGACCAAATCATTCATTTTTTTAAGGGCTGTCGATCGATTAATGCTAATTCCATGATGTGTTATTTATATAAGTAATGTAAGGCTTTTTATTGTGTATTATAAACCTCTGTTTAACACTTTACCTTTTTTCTTCCCTCCTTCCTTCCTTCTCTTCTTTCCTTGTATCTCAGGCCTCAGCCGACGATGCCTCTCGGCAACAGCCCGGGCGGAGTGGGAGTTTACCCGGTGGCCATAACCATGGCAACGACAGCCACGCCATCCCCACACCTGACCTCAGACTGCTCCAGCAACTCAGCCAGCCCCGAACCCGCCATCCCTGTCATACAGAGCACGTACGGGATGAAGTCCGAGCCTGGCGGCGGGGGCAGCAACGGCGGCGGGGTCGGAGCCTTGGATCTGCCCAGGGACCCCACCAACGGAGACGACGACATGGACATGTACGAGGACTTTGAGGAAGAGCCCAAGTCAGACTATAGCAGCGACCACGAGACACGGGAGGCCGTCAGTGCCAACTGAGCCTGCTCACGGTGTCGGTTGTAAAAAGAGAAAGGAAAAAAAGACTCCCGTTATACTCAGAGACACTTTTTAAAAACACAGTTTATTATAGAGATCTTCAGGCAAACTTTCAGGACATGTCGCGTCGTGCACTGAGCATGCCCAGACAGGATTCAAACTCAGCGGCGGACATGCTCAGAAAGTTCTTGGACAGTATCTCGTTGGACGTCCATTCGAAGAAGAGGGCTGATTGAAAAAAATGTCACCCAAGAAAACAGACATTCAGACATCCAGCTGACAATGAACTTCAGTATCCTACACTTTGACAATCTTAACCGGAGCGAATAAGAGAGAGAGGAGAGAGAGAGAATGAGGGAGAATGGGACAAAGGACAAATGAGCGACGAACACGTTACTGTGTGGTTTGTAAAGAGCATGCATGGATTGTGAAGCATCAGGACTTGGTCTTCAACAGCTATTTGGTCTTAAATGTTTAAGGAGTGATTTAGTTTTTATCATTATGTATTTACTTTTTTTGTGTTTTTGTTTCCTTTTTGTTTTTTTGTTCTACAGACGTTTTTTTTTTTCTGACAGGTCACTGCCTGTACAAACTCTGGACTGTCGGAACTTGAAATTTGAAAAGTTTTAATATAAATCCTAGCTATTGTAATCTTATAGTCTTACTTTTGTTTCTTACGAATACAGTGCATCTACATCTTGTTTTCTGACAAACTGCTTACATTTACATTACTGTTAGTTTTTCTTTTTTTTTTTTTTTATATCCCAGCTCAGGTATGATGTGCCAGCTTGTGAATGTGTTTTTTTTGTTTTGTTTGTTTTCATACAAAAAGAGTGGTAGGACTTAGCAGACTGTCAATGAAATAAAGGGAGCAAAATCCCTTATATCACATAATTATTATTATTATTATTATTATTATTATTATTATTATTATTATTATTATTATTACTACGTAAGTAAGTTAGTACCCAGTCATTGTACAGATTTACTTCAAATGTGCCAAACCTACATTCACATTCACTCGGGATGTTGTAGTCTTAACTTCCAATGCTGCAAAAAAGTCTTATACAATCAGCTTTCTCTATCTGATTAGATGAGTTCCTGCTCAGTAACTGCTGGCTCCCCTCCTGGCCCAATCACAGGCAGAGCTCAGGGAGGATGTGTTTTCATCACGCTCGCTCAGTCACACACACACACACACACACACACACACACACACACACACTTCAATCTCTGGCAGCCCCTCCGGCTTTGAGATGTAGTAAGGAGAGTCTGTTCTTTAATTCCACTGCATTGGTGCTTTCGTGAACCACATTGCCCATAGTTCCTTGAGGCCAAACACTTAGCACATTGTGCTTTAAGTGCAGCACGGTGTAACCAAACTGCCGACATTTAGCATTTGAGTCTGTCCCTTTCAATCTGGCCAAAGGTATAGACATTTTTTGGCTTAATTTCTGCTGAGACACTTTAAGAGTTCACAAGTCTTAAAAGCGTCCCTTCAGCTCTGTTCATTCAGCATCATAGGACAGGGGATGAGCAGCCCCAGAATTACCCTACTGTAGGATAAGAGTTTCTAATATTCTGGATCCCTTCACTGTATTTTGAATTGTGTTTTGAATTGGTACAAAAGTGTACAAAATGTTACTATTTTTATTAGCCTGTTAATATTTGTAAATGTCTTCTCAGCATCACGTGGGAGAGACACACCAAACTTGTGTTTTAAAAAAAAAAAAGAATTTATATAGTTGCAAAAAATGGGTTTAAGAGGTCTGTTATTTCAAAAAGGGTACCTTTTTCTACGTTGCATGTATATTTTGAAGACGAGTAAATTATTAAGAGAAGAATGGAGGAAAAAAAGGTGCATAGTTCTCAATCAGCTCCTCAGTCAAACAGCCCAGTCAAAGCAATGCTTTTTTTCCCACAGTCTGAACCGAGATGTTCCTTCTTACGTCTTGGTGCGACCCAGTGGTCAGCACCATGCTGGGTGAGCACGCTTTTTCCTCTATTTCACTCAAATGTCACATTCTTTCTCTGAAAACACATGCTATTCTTTCTCTGTCTCTTTTCACCACACTCTGCATTTTTAACTGTTTCAACACCTGTGACCTTAGGGTGATTTCTGGGTGCTCTGTTTAGCTGTAA
The DNA here is from genome assembly GCA_916701645.2 of Sebastolobus alascanus. Lineage (NCBI taxonomy): Eukaryota > Metazoa > Chordata > Actinopteri > Perciformes > Sebastidae > Sebastolobus > Sebastolobus alascanus. The sequence continues at coordinate 1,519,354 of CAKAOJ020000109.1, forward strand.
GCTGTTTCACACATCGTCATGGCTCCATATTTCTGGCAGTTTTTACTTGGGAAAGCTTCACAAGCTGGGACTGAACATTGGTTTTTGCTTGCATCACAGTAAAAAAAGCCTCATATATAGACATTTCTGTTAGTGTCATACGCATCCTAAGCACTGGATATAAATTCTATGTTTCTTTTTTTTTTTTTTTTTAGTATTGACTAATGTGAAGTTGTTGTTTGATTTTCAACATGATAAATTAGAACAGTCAAAAGTAACATGTTTGGACTCTATAGGAAGCCTCGTACATGCCAGACACAAGTAAATTGCCATTTCTTTAGAAACATTTCATTTATTGAAGCACGTTTTGTTGCTGCAGCTCTAGTGCCGCCTAAAGGGGTCACATCGCCTCTGATCTCTTTAAAACCTCATGCTCTTGTCAGCTTTGACCTGCAGAAGCAGAACACAAGTTTCCTGGTCACATACATTTTGTGATGAGTATTGTATTTGAAATTCATTTGTGCGTTTTAACATTTCATTGTATTTATTAGCCAGCTTTGGCTCTAAAAAGTGTCAGTACAACTTGGTGAGAAAGACAATCAAAAAAAATAAATAAATAAAAAGTAAAGACTTGAGATTTTCCTTACAAAAATGTCACTCCATCATTGCTTTTCAAGTGTTTCTTTGACTTTTGTGGAAAGATAAGAGTTGCATATTTGTTCATTTACAGAAAAGCACTCACACCTATTGTGTTGTGTATGTGAAAGCACTGTGCACAAGTTACAGGTAGTGCTGCATGAATTTTTATTTCCATTACTCTAAAGAGTGCTCTTACTTTCCAGGCATCTAATAATTTCCAACACAAGGCTTTCTGTTTCCAAAGTCGAGCTATTCCACTTGGTCTTTATATTTTGGTGGCCTATTACACTAAAATGTGGCCTATTGTTCCATAGTGCATGCATGTGTGTGTATGTGTGTGAGGTAACGCCACACATTCTGACTGTGCTGTGGTGTATACGCCACGGCGCCGGTGCTCGCTGCAGCCAATCCCAGCATTTCAGAGAGAGAAACAGAGAGCTCAGCCATATGCAGCCACATCATAAATCTAATTGTAATTCCCAAATCAACTGTAGCGTCACCCTACGAGGGGCGCCGGCAAGTTTGTCACACACTCTTTTGTGTGCACTTGTGTGTGCGCGTGCTTATAGCTCTTAGTTGGGAGGGGTGTTTGAAATCATACTTGTGCTGTTGCCATGCTAATCTCGTTAAATAAGTCATCATAATTTACACTTCCTTTTTCCTTTCTGCAGGATGAACATTTAGCTGTTTGCGAGTTGACAGATTTGTTTCTGTGTGTGCACGGTTGTGTGAGCGTATGTAAAGCTTTCAGCGCCTTAACAAAGGAGAGTCTAGTTAATTTCAGTGCAGTCATAGTTTCATAGCTTGATGCATACACTCATATATACAAACTTCATTTATCCCAGGAGGAAATTGACGTAATCCACAATTTTCCATTCAGTTTGCATGATTTCCCAGTTGTTAAAGCTACTGGTAGCTAAATGTAAAGAGATTAGCACTCAGAAAAAGATAAGAATTCAAATGGGGCCAAGTCAAATTTGTAAATAATTTTAAGAATTTGTTCATGGAGTATGAGAGCTGGGTGGGGCTTGCTACATCTGAAAAAGAGTCATAAAAATCAAATCAAGAGACTAGTTTTCTTTGGTAATTCAACTGATACACTGTTGAATTGTCCCAAAGATGTCCTATCGTGCTATCAAACTCTGCACATACATTTTCTGTGACATACTGCACTGTGATATTTTTTATGATATACCACACTGGGGCTTTTTTATGACAAATTTTATTGCATTTTTTGGACATACTATATGATGTACTATGAATTTTTTGGCATACTATGCTAGGACTTTTTATGACATTTTTTATGAAATTTTAATGACATTTTTTGTGACTATACTATACTATACTATGACTTTTTTGAAATACTATAATATGACATTTGTTTATGTCATGCTATAGAATGACATTTTATGAAATGCTTTACTTTGTTTGTATGACATTATGACATACTATACTATGACATTTTGTATTACTTATTATAATAGGGCTTTTTATGACATTTTTTATGGCATTTTTTATGACATACTATACAAGGATTTTTTTTCATAAAATGTTTTGACGTAGTATTCTATGACTTTTTTCATTATATGTTTTGACATACTTTACCGAAACATTTTTTGACATACTATACTATGACTTTTTTTGACATACTATACTATGACTTTTTTATGACATTTTTCGACATACTATATTATGACTTTTTTCACAATGACTATGACTATGACTTTTTTTGACATACTATACTATGACTTTTTTACGATATTTTTGGACATACTACACTATGACTTTTTTCAGAACCTTTTTTGACAAACTATACTATGACTTTTTTCATGACATTTTTCGTCATACTATACTATGACTTTTCATGACTTTTAATGAAATTTTCCTACATACTATAGTATGACTTTTTTTCTTGATATTTTTCGACAAACTACACTACGATATTTTTTGACATACTATACTATGACTTTTTTCATGAAATGTTCCTACATGCTATACTATGACTTTTTTTTTTAAAGACATTGTTGATAAAGGGTAAAATAACTTTTTAAGACATACATTACTTTACTATGACTTTTTTTTCCTGAAATTTTTCCAACATACTATACTATGACTTTTTTATTACATTTTTTGACATAATATACTATGATATTTTTTGACATCCTACAGTATACTATGACTTTTTTCACATTGACTATGACTTTGACTTTTCTTGACACACCTTATAATGACTTTTTTCCAAACATTTTTCGATATACTATACTATGACTTTTTTCAGTAGATTTTCCAACATACTATACTATAACTTGTTTGACTAAATATTTTGACATACTATACTATTACTTTTTTTTGACATACTACATTTTTTCAAAATATTATACAATGACTTTTTTCTGGCATACTATACTATGACTGATTTATCACTTTTTTCAAAATATTATACAATGACTTTTTTGGACATACTTAACTATGACTTTTTTGGACATACTACACTATGACTTTTTTATTAATTTTTTCACATACACATGTAATACTGGAGATTGTGGGTTCAATCCTTATGTGGCGCAGGCAGTTTTCAGGTCTAACTAATAACAAATCAGGTAGTCATATAGAAAAGGAAACATTACTTCAGTGTATCTGGTCAGATAGCTCAGTGTGGTAGATATCTGGTTGACATACTGAAGGTTGTGGGTTCAATTATTATGTACCGAAGCAAGTTTTCAGGTTTAATTTATAATGATGAAGTCAAATATACGAAGAGAACAGTCCTAAGTGCGTGTGGCGTGTACTTATAGTATAGCATGCCTAAACATTTCATGAAAAGAGTCATAGTATAGTATGTCGAAACATTTCATGAAAAAAAGTCATATTATAGTAGGTTGAAAGATTTCAACAAAAAAAGTCATGCTATAGTATGTCAAAAAATTTCATAAAAAAAGTCAAAGTATAACGTGGAAAAATGTCATGTTAAAAAGTCATAGTATAGTATGTCGAAACATTTTTTTGGGGAAAAGTCATAGCATGATATGTCAAAAAATGTCATGAAAAAAAGTTATAGTATAGTATGTTAAAAATGTTATTAAAAAAAAAGACATACTATAGTATGTCGAAGATTTAATTAAAAAAAAGTCATACTATAGTATGTCGAAATTTTATGAAAAAAAAGTCATACTATAGTATTTCGAAAATTTTATGAAAAAAAAGCCATAGTATAGTATGTTGAAAATTTCGTTAAAATAAGTCATACTATATAGTATGTCGAAAGTTTTATGAAAAAAGTCATACTATAGTATGCTGAAAATTGTATGAAAAAAGTCATAGTATAGTGTGTCGAAAATTTTATGAACAAAAAGTCATAGTATAGTGTGTCGAAAATGTTCATGAAAAAAAGTCAGTATAGTATGTCGAAGATTTCAATGAAAGAAAAAGTCATAGTATAGTATTTCGAAAATATTATGAAAAAAAGTCATATCATAGTATGTTGAAAATTTTATGAAAAAAATATCATAGTTTAGTATGTCGAAAACTTTATTAAAAAAAAGTAATTGTATAGTATGTCGAAAATGTTATGAAAAAAAAGTCATAGTATGGTATGTTGAAAATTTTATGAAAAAAAGTCATACTATAGTATGCCGAAAATTTTACGAAAAAAAAGTCATACTATAGTCTGTCGAATATTTTATGAAAAAAAAGTTATACTATAGTATGTCGAACATTTTACGAAAAAAAAGTCATACTATAGTATGTCGAATATTTTATGAAAAAAAAGTCATAGTATAGTATGTCGAAAATTGTATGAAGAAAAGGCATAGTATACTATGTCGAAAATTTTCATGAAAAAAAGTCATAGTATATAGTATATACTATGTCGAACTATGTATACTATGTATATACTATGTCGAAAATGTTATAAAAAAGTCATAGTATAGTGTGTCGAATATTTTATGAAGAAAAAGTCATACAATAGTATGTCGAAAATTTTACGGAAAAAAAGTCATACTACAGTATGTCGAATATTTTATGAAAAAAAAGTCATAGTATAGTATGTCGAAAATGTTATTAAAAAAAAGTCATAGTATAGTATGTCGAAAATATTTTATTAAGAAAAAGTCATACTATAGTATGTCGAAAATTTTACGAAAAAAAAGTCATACTATAGTATGTCGAATATTTTATGAAAAAAATGTCATAGTATAGTATGTCAAAAATGTTATTAAAAAAAAGTAATTGTATAGTATGTCGAAAATTGTATGAAGAAAAGGCATAGTATACTATGTCGGAAATTGTATGAAAAAAAGTTATATTTTAGCATGTCGAATATTTTATGAAGAAAAAGTCTGACTATAGTATGTCGAAAATGTTCTGAAAAAAATATCATTGTATAGCATGTCGGAAATGTTATTAAACATTTTTTTTTCGACATACAATACTATGACTTTTTTTCATAAAATTTTCAACATACTATAGTATGACTTTTTTTCATGAAATTTTCGACATACTATACTATAACTTTTTTTTCATAACATTTTAGACATGCTAATGTATAACCTTTTATCATAAAATTGTCCACATACTATACTATGACTTTTTTTTCATGACATTTTCGACATACTATAATATGACTTTTTGTTCATTAAATTTTCGACATACTACACTATGACTTTTTTTCATAAAATTTTCGACGTACTATAGTATGACTTTATTTTCATTACAATTTCGACATACTATACTATGACTTTTTTTTTATAAAATTTTCGACATACTACACTATGACTTTTTATCATAACATTTTCGACATACTATAGTATGACTTTTTTTTCATTACATTTTCGACATACTATACTATGACTTTTTTTTCATTACATTTTTGACATATAGTATAGTAGTCGAAAATTTTATGAAAAAAAGACATAGTATAGTATGTCAAAAATGTTATGAAAAAAAAGTCATACTATAGTGTCTTTTTTTCATAAAATTTTCGACATACTATACTATGACTTTTTTTTCATAAAATATTCGACATACTATAGTATGAATTTTTTTTCATAAAGTTTTCGACATACTATCCTGTCTTTTTTTTCATAAAATTTTCGACATACTATAGTGTGACTTTTTTTCATAAAATTTTCGACATACGATAGTATGACTTTTTTTTCAGTACATTTTCGACATACTATACAATGACTTATTATTCATGACATTTTCGATATACTATAGTATGACTTTTTTTTCATAAAACTTTCGACATACTATAGTATGACTTTTTTTCATAAAATTTTCGACATACTATACTGTGACTTTTTTTTCATAAGATTTTGGACATACTATCCTATGTCTTTTTTTTTCATAAAATAGTTTTTTTTCATGAAAATTTTCGAAATTTTAAACTGTCGATTAATTTGGTGGAAAAAAAACTCAGTTTAAAATTTCGAAAATTTTCATGAAAAAAGTCATACTATAGCATGTCGAAAATTTTCGTGAACAAATTTCGAAAATATTCGTAAAAAAATGTCATAGTATAGTATGTCGAAAATGTTATGAAAAAAAAGACATAGGATAGTATGTCGAAAATGTTATGTTAAAAAAAATCATAATATAGTATGTTGAATATTTTATGAAAAAAAAGTCATACTATAGTATGTCGAAAACGTTATGAAAAAAAGCCATACTATAGTATGTCGAAAATTTTATGAAAAAAAAGACATAGGATAGTATGTCCAAAATCTTATGAAAAAAAAGTCACAGTATAGTATGTCGAAAATTTTCATGAAAAAAGTCATACTATAGTATGACTTTTTTCATGAAAATTGACGAAAATTGTCGAAAATATTCGTAAACAAAATGTCATAGTATAGAATGTCGAAAATTTTCATGAAAAAAGTCATACTATAGTAATGCTTTTTTCATGAAAATTGTCGAAAATGTTCATGAAAAAAGTCATAGTATAGTCTGTCGATTAATTTGGTGGAAAAAAAACTCAGACTATACTATGACTTTTTTCATGAACATTTTCGACAATTTTCATGAAAAAAGCATTACTATAGTATGACTTTTTTCATGAAAATTTTCGACATTCTATACTATGACATTTTGTTTACGAATATTTTCGACAATTTTCGTCAATTTTCATGAAAAAAGTCATACTATAGTATGACTTTTTTCATGAAAATTTTCGAAATTTTAAACTGAGTTTTTTCCACCAAATTAATCAACAGACTATACTATGCCTTTTTTCATGAACATTTTCGACATTCTATACTATGACATTTTTTTTCGAATATTTTCGACATGCTATAGTAGGACTTTTTTCATGAACATTTTTGAAATTTTAAACTGAGAGGGTTTATAGCATTTCAGTCAACGGTTCTCCCATTGCAGCAGGAAATGAGGACGTCGTCATCAACGTCCCCATCGGCAACGGAGAGAGCATTCAGCTATTGGCCAGTCAGCTGGACTCGTTGGACCTGTCTCTACTGGATGAAACCGCTCTGACGAGCATTCGGCTGCTGCAGAATCGCCTTACAACCCTGTGCGGAGCAGCAGAGTGACCTAACCATCTGCTGTCGACTTGTACATTACTTTTAAGAAATTTTATCTTTATTTCAAAGCTTTGCTCCTTCTGCTGGTATGGTGTACTGTTTTTTGCTTATAGGCGAGATAAATGTGCTATTTTACCATTTTATTTTATTCATTTACTGTTCATTACACTCTAATCTTACATTTTTTAGTGTTTTATTTGGTCATTGTTGAAAACGCAAATCTCCATGTAAATAGATGACTCTTTGTCGAATATTTTCAACAATTTTCATGAAAAACGTCATACTATAGTATGACTTTTTTCATGAAAATTTTCGAAATTTTTAACTGAGTTTTTTTTCCACCAAATTAATCAACAGACTATACTATGCCTTTTTTCATGAACATTTACGACATTCTATACTATGACATTTTTTACAAATATTTTCGACATGCTATAGTATGACTTTTTTCATGAAAATATTTGAAATTTTAAACTGAGTTTTTTTTCCACCAAATTAATCGACAAGACTACACTATGCCTTTTTTCATGAACATTTTCGACATGCTATACTATGACATTTTTAAAAAAAAATTTCGACAATTTTCGAGAATTTTCATGAAAAGTCAAACTATGGTATGACTTTTTTCATGAAAATGTCGAAATTTTAAACTGAGTTTTTTTTCCACCAAATGAATCGACAGACTATACTATGCCTTTTTTCATTAAAATTTTCGACATTCTATACTATGACATTTTTTTACGAATATTTTCGACATGCTATAGTATGACTTTTTTCATGAAAATTTTCGAAAATATTCGTAAAAAAATGTCATAGTATAGAATGTCGAAAATTTTCATGAAAACAGGCATAGTATAGTCTGTCGATTAATTTGGTGGAAAAAAAACTCAGTTTAAATTTTCGGCAATTTTCATGAAAAGTCATACTATAGTATGACTTTTTTCATGAAAATGTCGAAATTTTAAACTGCGTTTTTTTTTTCCACCAAATGAATCGACAGACTATACTATGCCTTTTTTCCTTAAAATTTTTGACATTCTATACTATGACATTTTTTTACGAATATTTTCGACATGCTATAGTATGACTTTTTTCATGAAAATTTTCGAAAATATTCGTAAAAAAATGTCATAGTATAGAGTGTCGAATATTTTCATGAAAACAGGCATAGTATAGTCTGTCGATTGATTTGGTGGAAAACAAACTCAGTTTAAATTTTCGTCAATTTTAATGAAAAGTCATACTATAGTATGACTTTTTTCATGAAAATGTCGAAATTTTAAACTGAGTTTTTTTTCCACCAAATGAATCGACAGACTATACTATGCCTTTTTTCCTTAAAATTTTCGACATTCTATACTATGACATTTTTTTACGAATATTTTCGACATGCTATAGTATGACTTTTTTCATGAAAATTTTCGAAAATATTCGTAAAAAAATGTCATAGTATAGAGTGTCGAAAAATTTCATGAAACAGGCTTAGTATAGTCTGTCGATTAATTTGGTGGGAAAAAAACTCAGTTTAAATTTTCGTCAATTTTCATGAAAAGTCATACTATAGTATGACTTTTTTCATGAAAATGTCGAAATTTTAAACTGAGTTTTTTTTCCACCAAATGAATCGACAGACTATACTATGCCTTTTTTCATGAAAATTTTCGACATTCTATACTATGACATTTTTTTACGAATATTTTCGACATGCTATAGTATGAATAATTTTCGTCACTTTTCATGAAAAGTCATACTATAGTATGACTTTTTTCATGAAAATGTCGAAATTTTAAACTGATTTTTTTTTCCACCAAATGAATCGACAGACTATACTATGCCTTTTTTCATTAAAATTTTCGACATTCTATACTATGACATTTTTTTACGAATATTTTCGACATGCTATAGTATGACTTTTTTCATGAAAATTTTCGAAAATATTCGTAAAAAAATGTCATAGTATAGAATGTCGAAAATGTTCATGAAAACAGGCATAGTATAGTCTGTCGATTAATTTGGTGTAAAAAAAACTCAGTTTAAATTTTCGTCAATTTTCATGAAAAGTCATACTATAGTATGACTTTTTTCATGAAAATGTCGAAATTTTAAACTGAGTTTTTTTTCCACCAAATGAATCGACAGACTATACTATGCCTTTTTTCCTTAAAATTTTTGACATTCTATACTTTGACATTTTTTTACGAATATTTTCGACATGCTATAGTATGACTTTTTTCATGAAAATTTTCGAAAATATTCGTAAAAAAATGTCATAGTATAGAATGTCGAAAAATTCCATGAAAACAGGCATAGTATAGTCTGTCGATTAATTTGGTGGAAAAAAAACTCAGTTTAAATTTTCGTCAATTTTCATGAAAAGTCATACTATAGTATGACTTTTTTCATGAAAATGTCGAAATTTTAAACTGAGTTTTTTTTCCACCAAATGATTCGACAGACTATACTATGCCTTTTTTCCTTAAAATTTTCGACATTCTATACTATGACATTTTTTTACGAATATTTTCGACATGCTATAGTATGAGTTTTTTCATGAAAATTTTCGAAAATATTCGTAAAAAAATGTCATAGTATAGAGTGTTGAAAAATTTCATGAAACAGGCTTAGTATAGTCTGTCGATTAATTTGGTGGGAAAAAAACTCAGTTTAAATTTTCGTCAATTTTCATGAAAAGTCATACTATAGTATGACTTTTTTCATGAAAATGTCGAAATTTTAAACTGAGTTTTTTTTCCACCAAATGAATCGACAGACTATACTATGCCTTTTTTCATGAAAATTTTCGACATTCTATACTATGACATTTTTTTACGAATATTTTCGACATGCTATAGTATGAATAATTTTCGTCACTTTTCATGAAAAGTCATACTATAGTATGACTTTTTTCATGAAAATGTCGAAATTTTAAACTGATTTTTTTTTCCACCAAATGAATCGACAGACTATACTATGCCTTTTTTCATGAACATTTTCGACATTCTATACTATGACATTTTTTTACGAATATTTTCGACATGCTATAGTATGACTTTTTTCATGAAAATTTTCGAAAATATTCGTAAAAAAATGTCATAGTATAGAATGTCGAAAATGTTCATGAAAACAGTCATAGTATAGTCTGTCGATTGATTTGGTGAAAAAAAAACTCAGTTTAAATTTTCGTCAATTTTCATGAAAAGTCATACTATAGTATGACTTTTTTCATGAAAATGTCGAAATTTTAAACTGCGTTTTTTTTCCACCAAATGAATCGACAGACTATACTATGCCTTTTGTCCTTAAAATTTTTGACATTCTATACTTTGACATTTTTTTACGAATATTTTCGACATGCTATAGTATGACTTTTTTCATGAAAATTTTCGAAAATATTCGTAAAAAAATGTCATAGTATAGAATGTCGAAAAATTCCATGAAAACAGGCATAGTATAGTCTGTCGATTAATTTGGTGGAAAAAAAACTCAGTTTAAATTTTCGTCAATTTTCATGAAAAGTCATACTATAGTATGACTTTTTTCATGAAAATGTCGAAATTTTAAACTGAGTTTTTTTTCCACCAAATGAATCGACAGACTATACTATGCCTTTTTTCCTTAAAATGTTTGACATTCTATACTATGACATTTTTTTACGAATATTTTCGACATGCTATAGTATGAATAATTTTCGTCACTTTTCATGAAAAGTCATACTATAGTATGACTTTTTTCATGAAAATGTCGAAATTTTAAACTGAGTTTTTTTTCCACCAAATGAATCGACAGACTATACTATGCCTTTTTTCATGAACATTTTCGACATTCTATACTATCACATTTTTTTACGAATATTTTCGTCATGCTATAGTATGACTTTTTTCATGAAAATTTTCGAAAATATTCTTAAAAAAATGTCATAGTATAGAATGTCGAAAATGTTCATGAAAACAGTCATAGTATAGTCTGTCGATTGATTTGGTGGAAAAAACTCAGTTTAAATTTTCGTCAATTTTCATGAAAAGTCATACTATAGTATGACTTTTTTCATGAAAATGTCGAAATTTTAAACTGCGTTTTTTTTCCACCAAATGAATCGACAGACTATACTATGCCTTTTTTCCTTAAAATTTTTGACATTCTATACTTTGACATTTTTTTACGAATATTTTCGACATGCTATAGTATGACTTTTTTCATGAAAATTTTCGAAAATATTCGTAAAAAAATGTCATAGTATAGAATGTCGAAAATTTTCATGAAAACAGGCGTAGTATAGTCTGTCGATTGATTTGGTGGGAAAAAAACTCAGTTTAAATTTTCGTCAATTTTCATGAAAAGTCATACTATAGTATGACTTTTTTCATGAAAATGTCGAAATTTTAAACTGAGTTTTTTTTCCACCAAATGAATCGACAGACTATACTATGCCTTTTTTCCTTAAAATTTTTGACATTCTATACTTTGACATTTTTTTACGAATATTTTCGACATGCTATAGTATGACTTTTTTCATGAAAATTTTCGAAAATATTCGTAAAAAAATGTCATAGTATAGAATGTCGAAAAATTCCATGAAAACAGGCATAGTATAGTCTGTCGATTAATTTGGTGGGAAAAAAACTCAGTTTAAATTTTCGTCAATTTTCATGAAAAGTCATACTATAGTATGACTTTTTTCATGAAAATGTCGAAATTTTAAACTGAGTTTTTTTTCCACCAAATGAATCGACAGACTATACTATGCCTTTTTTCCTTAAAATTTTTGACATTCTATACTATGACATTTTTTTACGAATATTTTCGACATGCTATAGTATGAATAATTTTCGTCACTTTTCATGAAAAGTCATACTATAGTATGACTTTTTTCATGAAAATGTCGAAATTTTAAACTGAGTTTTTTTTCCACCAAATGAATCGACAGACTATACTATGCCTTTTTTCATGAACATTTTCGACATTCTATACTATGACATTTTTTTACGAATATTTTCGTCATGCTATAGTATGACTTTTTTCATGAAAATTTTCGAAAATATTCTTAAAAAATGTCATAGTATAGAATGTCGAAAATTTTCATGAAAACAGGCGTAGTATAGTCTGTCGATTGATTTGGTGGAAAAAAAACTCAGTTTAAATTTTCGTCAATTTTCATGAAAAGTCATACTATAGTATGACTTTTTTCATGAAAATGTCGAAATTTTAAACTGCGTTTTTTTTCCACCAAATGAATCGACAGACTATACTATGCCTTTTTTCCTTAAAATTTTCGACATTCTATACTATGACATTTTTTTACGAATATTTTCGACATGCTATAGTATGACTTTTTTCATGAAAATTTTCGAAAATATTCGTAAAAAAATGTCATAGTATAGAGTGTCGAATATTTTCATGAAAACAGGCATAGTATAGTCTGTCGATTAATTTGGTGGGAAAAAAACTCAGTTTAAATTTTCGTCAATTTTCATGAAAAGTCATACTATAGTATGACTTTTTTCATGAAAATGTCGAAATTTTAAACTGAGTTTTTTTTCCACCAAATGAATCGACAGACTATACTATGCCTTTTTTCCTTAAAATTTTCGACATTCTATACTATGACATTTTTTTACGAATATTTTCGACATGCTATAGTATGACTTTTTTCATGAAAATTTTCGAAAATATTCGTAAAAAAATGTCATAGTATAGAGTGTCGAAAATTTTCATGAAAACAGGCATAGTATAGTCTGTCGATTAATTTGGTGGAAAAAAAACTCAGTTTAAATTTTCGTCAATTTTCATGAAAGTCATACTATAGTATGACTTTTTTCATGAAAATGTCGAAATTTTAAACTGAGTTTTTTTTCCACCAAATGAATCGACAGACTATACTATGCCTTTTTTCCTTAAAATTTTCGACATTCTATACTATGACATTTTTTTACGAATATTTTCGACATGCTATAGTATGACTTTTTTCATGAAAATTTTCGAAAATATTCGTAAAAAAATGTCATAGTATAGAATGTCGAAAATGTTCATGAAAACAGGCATAGTATAGTCTGTCGATTAATGTGGTGGAAAAAAAACTCAGTTTAAATTTTCGTCAATTTTCATGAAAAGTCATACTATAGTATGACTTTTTTCATGAAAATGTCGAAATTTTAAACTGAGTTTTTTTTCCACCAAATTAATCGACAGACTATACTATGCCTTTTTTCCTTAAAATTTTTGACATTCTATACTTTGACATTTTTTTACGAATATTTTCGACATGCTATAGTATGACTTTTTTCATGAAAATTTTCGAAAATATTCGTAAAAAAATGTCATAGTATAGAATGTCGAAAATTCCATGAAAACAGGCATAGTATAGTCTGTCGATTAATTTGGTGGAAAAAAAACTCAGTTTAAATTTTCGTCAATTTTCATGAAAAGTCATACTATAGTATGACTTTTTTCATGAAAATGTCGAAATTTTAAACTGAGTTTTTTTTCCACCAAATGAATCGACAGACTATACTATGCCTTTTTTCCTTAAAATTTTTGACATTCTATACTATGACATTTTTTTACGAATATTTTCGACATGCTATAGTATGAATAATTTTCGTCACTTTTCATGAAAAGTCATACTATAGTATGACTTTTTTCATGAAAATGTCGAAATTTTAAACTCAGTTTTTTTTCCACCAAATGAATCGACAGACTATACTATGCCTTTTTTCATGAACATTTTCGACATTCTATACTATGACATTTTTTTACGAATATTTTCGTCATGCTATAGTATGACTTTTTTCATGAAAATTTTCGAAAATATTCGTAAAAAAATGTCATAGTATAGAATGTCGAAAATTTTCATGAAAACAGGCGTAGTATAGTCTGTCGATTGATTTGGTGGAAAAAAAACTCAGTTTAAATTTTCGTCAATTTTCATGAAAAGTCATACTATAGTATGACTTTTTTCATGAAAATGTCGAAATTTTAAACTCAGTTTTTTTTCCACCAAATGAATCGACAGACTATACTATGCCTTTTTTCCTTAAAATTTTTGACATTCTATACTTTGACATTTTTTTACGAATATTTTTGACATGCTATAGTATGACTTTTTTCATGAAAATTTTCGAAAATATTCGTAAAAAAATGTCATAGTATAGAATGTCGAAAAATTCCATGAAAACAGGCATAGTATAGTCTGTCGATTAATTTGGTGGAAAAAAAACTCAGTTTAAATTTTCGTCAATTTTCATGAAAAGTCATACTATAGTATGACTTTTTTCATGAAAATGTCGAAATTTTAAACTGAGTTTTTTTTCCACCAAATGAATCGACAGACTATACTATGCCTTTTTTCCTTAAAATTTTTGACATTCTATACTATGACATTTTTTTACGAATATTTTCGACATGCTATAGTATGAATAATTTTCGTCACTTTTCATGAAAAGTCATACTATAGTATGACTTTTTTCATGAAAATGTCGAAATTTTAAACTGAGTTTTTTTTCCACCAAATGAATCGACAGACTATACTATGCCTTTTTTCATGAACATTTTCGACATTCTATACTATGACATTTTTTTACGAATATTTTCGACATGCTATAGTATGACTTTTTTCATGAAAATTTTCGAAAATATTCGTAAAAAAATGTCATAGTATAGAATGTCGAAAATTTTCATGAAAACAGGCGTAGTATAGTCTGTCGATTGATTTGGTGGAAAAAAAACTCAGTTTAAATTTTCGTCAATTTTCATGAAAAGTCATACTATAGTATGACTTTTTTCATGAAAATGTCGAAATTTTAAATGTTTTTTTACCAAATAAAACAGCATATATGTTTTTTTTTAAAAATTTTGAAATATTAATTTTTTTGAAATTTTTTAAAAGTATGACTTTTTATGAAAATTTTTGAAAAAATTTTAAAAAAAAAAGTTTTCAAAATTTTCGAAAAAAGGCATATATTTTCAATTTGGGGAAAAAAAATTTTTTTAAAATTTTTCTCAAAATTTTTTTATGAAAAGTTTTCATTTTTCTATAAAAATTTTTGAAAAATT